>OX411775.1:18095700-18695700 GCA_948252455.1 Acleris cristana
GCGTAATTTTTCAAGCCGTGCAGCAATTTTTCAGTCACATAATCCTCAGCAAACGAGTTCTCAAACGATAAATAGAAAAAGTAATCCCGTTCCAACATTTTGCCGCATTCTGCCTCTTTATCATGACCACATTTAAATGGTCCACATCTCCCAAAAATATCTACCCCTAAGTTGTAAACCTTGAGAGCATTGTGTAAATTTTTGGTGAAAACTTTCCTATCGCTCTTTGAATTGCAATTGGACACAAACCATGCAGCTGCTTTCTTCTTGTTCCTCAGTTTTACCAGCACTTCATCGCTCACAGGGTCCATGTCATCTTTTTTTATCCATTTCATATTTGTCTTCGGCCCTATAATATTCCCCATGGAATTCCTCACTATAATATAACCCCACTCTGAGTTCGAATCCAATTTGTAAGTCCACGTCCAGTTGAAAAAGTTGTCCAACTTATTGTTGCATACCGGGTAGTTATGAGCAGACTCTATGTTTGCAAAGACATATTTCTGGAGCGGAGATCGGTGCTGAGGCAATTTCATTTTCTTCATTCGTAACAATTGAGGGCCAGCAAACGCGATGACATCGAACTTGGTCACGTCCCCGAGGAGGGATCTGTTATCAGTCACAAAACAGTTAATGTATTCACACTTCCTTTCAATAAACCCTTGCTGCCCCTTACCCATGAACAGGAACGGTAAGGTTTTCGGATCCGTCCACTGTAAAATATACTTAATCCCTGGAACACCGGCCATTTTAGTCTTCCATTCATTTGATAACAAATTTGCGGCAATGACTTCATTGCCATCGACGTCAGAGGTGTTAAGGTCAATATTTACACTGTTATGCACGTTTGTATCGAAGTAGTTATTTCGTAATTATTTTTTAAATTGTTCCAAGCGCTTTTCTATCTGGACACCTATTATTTGGTCTTGGCTGTACCTTATTTCGTTCAGCGTGTTGTATAAGTACATTATTAAAAAAGACAATGACGTGAGAAGGAATATTTTGATGATTTTTTTCAATTTGAACGAGAGCTGTCGTATTTTAATGTTCATTTGTTTGGCGAGAGGCGTGTTCGCACCAAACTGAAAAATGCAGAACTTATCGGCGACTGAACAATACATTTTACAATTATTCTCACTTTCTATTTATGACCATTTTATGGGTGGGCTTTATAGTAATGCACTCCATCATGACCATCAGAATATATAGGCTGCTCAAAAATCCGTCTTCTTTCTCTCTTATGCTAAATGCATGAGATCATTTCTAATATTTTTAAACACCTTATACTATGCTGTAATATTTGATTTTTCATTCCCAGTTTTTTGTCAGAACGTACCTACATAAGTTCGAAATTCATGACTTTCTGAAGTCATGTTTTTTATTAAACAAATAAAAAAACCTTCAGATATTATAACTACCTCTAGAACCTTTACTTATGTATTTCTTTGTGTGGGTTTCTCATCAGATAGTATTTAAAAAAAACACTGAGTGTATGTGAAGAACATTTTTTAATTTAGGGATTCGTTTGCGAAACATTGGGCTCTTAAAGTAGTAATTTCGAAAATCGTATGTTAGCGTTATGCGTCCTCACACATATCATTATTCATGCAACCTATTGACGTTGCTACTATTAACGCCATCTATCAATAACTAGCGGAACACACACAAAGGACCGATATTTCAGCATTATTTAGCTTTTTAAAAATTAGTGCAGACCATTCGTTTATTCGTTTATTTATCTTATTTAATACATTACATCTACGTATATATTTATTATTATTATGTTTATCTTCTGTATCGTTAATTGTTGTACCTTTAGCCATAGCTTTAGCCATCCGTTGTTTTTATTCTCTATCTTTCCTATAAAATACATGTAACTTTCGAAAAAACAAATTAGAGGTTCGTGTAAATACATACAATCGTACATGTATAATACTTGATTCATACTATTTTTTCATATTAACAATCTAAGGGTAATTAATCTTGCTTATTAATTTTAATTGAAAAGTAATGTACTTTGTAATCGAATCATAAAATGTCTGGGTATAAATAATAATGCGAAAAATACATCTTAAAATACACGTAAAAAACTTAAACTTGCAAAATATTCAACCGAAGATCCGCAAGGATAGATTCTATATTTTGTTGAAAAATACAGAGGCGTTTGAAAGATACAGGTATTTTACAAGTCATTTCAACGCTAGTCGTGTAGCACCAAAGTAAACTAAAACTCACTACACCATTTAGGAACTCGGCCATCGTTTTTCTCGGATAAGTTCGTATTGATCACATAATTGTACTATATTATTTTAAAGCGGTGACGGCACCAATGACGGACACTTTTAGCTGAAGGCACCAATAATGGACACTTAACTCTTAAATCAGAGATCAGAAGGTTACAAATTGACTGCTTCAAAATAAATGAATTGAATGTAATCGGGATACACCAAAAAAAAAACTGTTGATTTTACATTTTTATTCAAAAGAAAAGCCTTTTTTAAGCAACTAATTTGAAGCATTTCATGATTAAATGTATTATTGATATTTAAAATAATTTATTAAATTAAAGTAACCTTACCTACTTGGTAACGACAAGATGACGTAGATAAAGAAAAAGAACGGGTATACCTACTTATTTTTTATTATCTGTGATCTGTTTTCAAAGTCATAATAAACGAACGTCATTCAAATATAATGTAAACAAACAATCGCAATATGATATAATTTATTATTTAAGAGTATATAAGCATTCAACCATTGCTTATTACCTAGACCTCAATTAATAAAACACTTCCTACATGACCTTGTTTCTAGACTAGATTTACTTAACACAATCACGACAATCACATTAAATTTGTTGAAAAGGCGGATTCCATACTTCCAATCATGAGTTTCTACAATAAATGTTAATGCCGTCTTTATGAACCTCTTGTAAAACCTTACCACACAAATTATTAACATTTATCACACATAACTCAAAAGAGAAATGGTCTCATTAATAGCATTAATATTTGAATTCCATCATAACCTCATAAGAATTACAGTCAATTTGTAAACAAATAAATTAGACATAACAACAGCTGTCTTCAAACGTAGGGGTCAGGTAGATATCTAAATTGTACTTATAAAATAAAAATTTGGAGATGTTTTATATGTTTTATGTAAAACCACAAAAGTGCTGCTTGATGTAGCGCAATTGGGACGGGCATTTAGGGGTCAAATGTAGGTCATTTCTGAATTTTAATTTAATTAATTCATTGTAACATATTTTTTTAATCTAACTACTGCGATCGATTCGAAAAGCCTGTTCCTCGAAACGGTTTTGAAATTTTCATACATTGTTAAAAAGGGGTGTATCCCAATTGTTCATTACTGGTTCCATCAACCTAAATGAATTTGAATTTTGAATTTGAAATTGAATTTGAATTTATTCTTTGATACTAGCAGATAATTACCTTGAGTAGTTAGCTCCTCCATAGACAACCGGCACGGTGTAATGCTTCAAGCCGTGCAGCACTTTTTCAGTGACATAATCCTCAGCAAACGAGTTTTCAAACGACAAATAGAAATAGTAATCCTGTTCTAGCACTTTGCCGCACTCTAGTTCCCTATTAAGAGGCGTACATTCAAACTTTCCACATTTCCCAAAAATATCTACCTCTAAGTTGTAAACTTTGAGAGCATGATGCAAATATTCGGTGAAATTTTCCCGGTGACTCTTTGTACGGCAATTGGACACAAACCACGCAGCTGCTTTCTTCTTATTCCTCAGTTTCACCATCACTTCATCGCTCACAGGGTCCATGTCATCTTTTTTCAACCATTTCATATCTCTCTTCGGCCCTATTATGTTCCCCACGGAATTCCTCACTATAAAATAACCCCAACTTGAGTCCGAATCCAACTTGTAAGTCCAGGTCCAGTTGAAAAAGTTGTCCAATTTATTTTTGCATACTGGGTAGTAGTTAGCAGACTCCATACTTGCGAAGACGTATTTCTGGAGCGGAGATCGGTGACTTGGCCTTGTTTTCTTTCGTAACCATTGAGGTCCAGCAAACGCGACCACATGGAACTTAGTCACGTCTCCGAGGAGTGATTTATTATCCGTCACGAAACAGTTAATATATTTACACTTTCTCCGTATAAACCCTTGCTGCCCCTCAGGCATTTTTAAGAACGGTGCGGTTTTCGAATTGGTCCATTGCAAAATATACTTAAGATCACCATTACTACCGTTATGTACTTCTTTATCTAGATTGTTATTTCGTACTTCATGTACAAGTAGTTCCAATCCCTTATCTATCTCGCTATCCAGTATTTGCTCATGGTTGTGTCTTTTTTTGTTCAGCGTGCGGTATAAGTACATCATTAAAAAAGATAGTGATGAGAGAAGGAATATTTTAAGTTTTTTTTTCATATTGAACGAGAGGCGTCTGTGTGAGTAACGTGACTCGAACAAGCGAAGACTGAAGCACGCAGAACTTACCAGCTAGTAAACAATTCATTTTACAATTGTCATGTCTTATTTATGGCTGGACTTTATAACCCAAGAAAATTAATTAAATCAGGGCAAATAATTCGTATACTTTTGAAAATTGGTTCAGTTATACTTTGCAGTATGCAGATGAACATACTAAAAGTCCTCGAGGTTGGACGATGTGCTGAGGGTGTAGCCTATATCTATTTCTATTGGTAAATGAATTTTCAAAATCGGTTCAGTAGATCCAGAGATTACCCCTTACAACGTCACAAACTTTACCTCTTTATAATATTACTAGCTGCCCCGTGCTCACTTCGTTGGGCAATAAAACATATAGGTACCCTATGACACTCACAAATAACGTGGCTTTCTATTGGTAAAATAATTTTCAAAATCGGTTCAGTAGATCCAAAGGTTACCCCTTACAACGTCACAAACTTTACCTGTTATATGTATGTTTGTTTCTTTGTGGCACTGTAGATACTAAACGCGTGGGCCGATTATGATGATTCTTATGTCAATCAATTTGTCTGAATCTTGTGAGTATCACTTAAGATATGACAGTAATCAAAATTCAATATGGCGGCATCCAGACGCCATATTGTAAAAAAGAAAAAGAAATAAAGTCGACAAACCATAACATGTGGGGTATCATTGAATAGGTATTTAAAATTCATCATTAGATTCTTTCATAATTTTTATCATATTAATGATTATTTAGGATTTATAACGGTTTAAATTTGGTTAACAACACTCAGGTTTTTAAAAGCTTGCTCTTTGTTTTGTTTACGATTCTCAATAGATCGACATGGGTTTTTTATGTTGGGTTGGCAGATCACTTAGCTTGCTTACAAAATAAGTGAATTTATATTAAAGCGAAAAAATTTCGTCGGTCTTAGGCAGGAAAGTAAGTGATCACTAATTTCGTGGATCTTAAGTAGGGTCTTGGTGGCATAATTGGTAATGCGCCTGCATCGGCCCGGAGAGCCAGAGGAGATGTAGGTTCGAATCCTGCCTAAGACCGACGAATTTTTTTCGTTTTAATATAATTTGAATTACGTACAGACGTTTCTGTTAAAATTAAAAAATGTTTAGAATAAGATGGCACATTGTACTCATGCTAATTTCAACGAACTTGAAAACATGGGTGTCGTTTGTTAATAAAAAACAACGATAGATGACGCCAGCCCTCCGAGTATGAAAAAGTAAGCGATCAATAATTTCGTGGATCTTAAGTAGTGTCTTGGTGGCATAATTGGTAATGCGCCTGCATCGGCCCGGAGAGCCAGAGGAGATGTAGGTTCGAATCCTGCCTAAGACCGACGAAATTTTTTCGTTTTAATATAATTTGAATTACGTACAGACGTTTCTGTTAAAAATAAAAAATGTTTAAAATAAGTGATGATGAACAATGACGAAATAACAACAAAAAACAAGCTTTAAAAACCCGGCTGTTCTTGCTAACCAACTTTAAATCGTTATAAATCTTTGATGATCGTTCAAAATGAAAAAAGAACCCTAAAGATTATTTTTAAATACCTACACAATGATACCCCATTTGTCATAGTTTGTTGACTTTTTTCTTTTTTACAAAATGGCGGCAACTAGACGCTAATAACTGTCATATATTGACACTCACAAGATTAAGACAAATCGATTGCTATAAAAATCATCAAAATCGGTCATATATAGACTGATAAACACATTACCGTCCTCCTTTGGCAGTCGGGTAAAAACGACCCCGTTTTCTTAAATCGTCTATTTTATATCTCTCTGTTAAAAATTACACACTCTGTAGCTCCTAAACTATTAATCGTAGAGCAAAAATGAATTACAAAGTTGTAGGAAATTTTATGTTGAAACTTTTGTCAGAAGTAATCATAATGCTATTTGTACAGATATTCAAGATATGAGAAAAAGGTACCTTTATTAACCCCCCCTCACACCCTCAGGCCACCCCCCACCCTTAAGGACTTTTATCATGTTCATTCATCCGGATGCCGCAAGATATAACTGTGCCAATTTTCAATTTTACACTAATCATTTTCCCTGATGAATTTGATCGGATTATTATACCAATATACTATCTAAAACCATCATGTATCTACAGTCGAGGGATTTAATGCTTAGCAGTTTGACAATATACGTCAATTTGCCGGGTTATAAATTTTCCACATGTCATTAGTCGTGTCACGCTAGGAAAAGTATAACACGGCCAGTTTACTTATTAAGTTAAACTGCTAAACAATCAATTCCCTTGACTATACATCAGAATACATAGGATAAAATTGAATCAATTGAAGACAAAAGATGCGCTATAAATGCAATCAGTCGTTTTAGTTATTACTTTTACAAGTCATTCGGAATCAATGCATCAATTAGTAGCTGTATGTACATGTATACAGGGTGTAATCGTTAATTGTATCAGAAAACTGTAAACTGATATTGAAAGTACGTTACCCAATGAGTAAAATCACATAATTTATTTTAGTTTTATAATTAGTTCAATGACGCCCTGCATAATGCTGGGGTCCTAGTGAAAAAGAGTACAAGTCGACTTAACTCGTAATAAAAAGGTTATATACATCAATTGAGTATACTAGAGTTAAACCCTTGTTCACGAGTTTCAGAAGACTTTTTTTTATAAGTGGAAGGCAAACGAGCAAGTAGGTTACCAGATGGGAAGTAATCGCCACGGCCCATAAACACCAACAGCTCAAGAAGAGTTGTCGGTGCGTTGCCGGCCAATTAGAGAAATGTAAGACTTGTACACTTATTCACGTTTTCTTTCACTAAGACCCTGGATGGTAAATGGGTGAGCAGGGCAATGGGAGAATATTTAAGCGTTTAAAAAGAGGAACGCAGCTGTCGTCCCACCATGAATTACAAAAGACCCTCACACATTCTTTCTGAATTTTAAACACCCTTTCCATATCCACTGCACACAATGAGTTTGGTTTTAATAATATTAATTCGGAGGTTATTTAATACAAGCCAATCAATTACATTCTGTAAGGAGTTATTTACGTCACGTTCAAAAGTATTTTTATTATTACATTTTACTACTAATGTTGTGTCATCGGCAAATAGGATTGTTTTATGAGATATTGCCATTGCTAGATTGTTAATGTAGAGGAGAAAGAGTAAAGGCCCCAAAATACTTCCCTGAGGAACGCCAGTATTTGTTGCCTTAAATTGCGACCTGTATGTCTTTTTTACAATTTTAATTGTCCTCTTCAATTATTTTGCTTATTTCCGTGCATTGCAACCTGTCCCTTAAGTAATCCTCAATCCAATCATGGGCTTTACCTCTGATTCCGTAGGCTTGAAGCTTAATTAAGTAGTATGGAATGGTTTACATAGTCAAATGCCTTTGTCATGTCTAAAAAGATAGACGCCACTGGAGTTTTGTTGTTAAGGCTTTCTGTGATATATTTGACTAGGTCAAAACATGCTTGTGCCGTCGATCTGCCTTTACCGAAGCCGTATTGTTCTGGCCGAAGTATCCCATGCTTGGACAGTAAGCTACCAATTTGACATACAAAGCTTTTTCCAGCACTTTTGAGAGTATCGGGACTATAGATATTGGCCTGTAATTGCCCGGGTCATCTCTCTCCCCGCTTTTGAAAAGTGGTTTAACTACGCTTATTTTCAGTTGTTGCGGAAAAACTCCCTCGACAAACGACATATTGATTATATTATTATGTTGCAGAGGATGACACACACACATGGCACATGACTTTAAATTTTTTGTGGTTAAGTTGTCAAACCCACTCGATTTACTATTTCTTAATGAAGTAATTATTTTGTAAATTTCATTTGCATCTACGGGCCTTAGGTAAATGGTGTTATAGCATTGGTCAATTAGCATACGCTGGGATGTCCCACCTGGTATGGAGTTATGAGAATGAATCAATTTGATAAAATAATTATTAAAAGTAGGTATTACAAATGTCATTTGGATCAGTGTATAAATTATTATTGTATTTAATTAAATTTATTTCATTTATATGCTAATTATTTGATATTAAGGGAGAAATCATGTTCCAAGTCGCTTTCCCTTTGTTTTTACTGTTTTGTGGATATCTGATATTTTTAATCATTTGCGCGTTCAAAAGACATTTCTTTAAAATATTAGTGTACCGTTTATATCTCAATTTGATCTGTGTATTTTTTGGGTTATGTATATAATTGAAATAGTGAATTATTTTTGTTTTGCAGGATCTTTTTAAACCTTTTGAAAGCCAGTTTATTTTTCTTGGTCTATTATTGATTTTAACTTTTATCACCGGGAAACACAGGTTGTAGAACAGGCACAAGGTATCGTAGAAACAGTTACATGATTTCGACTTGCTGGTTGTATTTAGAACATCCGAAAAAGAGAGAGAAGCCATGCATTCACAGAACTTGCGAACATTTTCTCGGCTATAATCTAGCCTGTACCTGTACTCAGACCAAGTTGAATAGGCGCTTTCTCTTTTTACCGCTTTTAGAGTTATGGATTGGGCGGTTTCATGGTCGGAAAGGCATAAATGGTGTATTTCAGTTGTTACCATCTTGATGTTACTTGCTATCTAGTCTAAGCAAGAACCCTGTCTTGTTGGTGATTGAACATGTGCATTAAAATTATAATTATGAAGAATATCCAGGAGGTCCCTAAAACAAGGAGTTGATTTTAAAATACCTATCAATATTCCAGTCACCGCAGAGTATTATTTTTTTATTTTTGAAACGGTTTGTTAAATAGTTTAATAAAGTGTCGAGCTTATGCAAAAATGTCCCTACGTGTGCTATTCGGGTCGGGTATTTGGTAAACGTTAACTACAATGAGCCCCAAACCTATTAGCTCAATACCACAACTTTCGAAGTAGAATTTACTTGCTAATTTAGCGAGGTAAGGTAAGGTTTTGAATTCGAAGTTTTTATTTATAACTATGCACGTCCCTCCCCTACACTTATCACGGCAATAAGAGGTGGCTAGCTTAAACTAATTGAGAAAGCAAGATCAGTACGAACTTATCCGAGAAAAAACGATGGCAAAACATTATTGACTACATCTGTACCCGCGTATTGACCTAAGGTTTTATTTTATAAGATAAAAGGGATTTCAGTTTCAAGTGCACCCTCAATTTTCAGTATGCAGTTCACTATTGGGACTTACAAACAATTGTTAGCGAATGTCTGTAAAGATTTATAACGTCCGTCCCTTCTATTTAAACAGTTTAAAACCAAGTTGCATCTTTGGCTTAAATTTAACATGTTTTATTCCACAAATGAACTATTAAACGTATAACATTTTCTATGTAAATAAGAATAGTAGACCGTGTACTATTATTGTTTTGATTTTAATAATGTTATGTGCAATTAAATAATTATCTAGCAAGATATGTCGCCGTACAGGAATTCTAAACAAAGAACACCTAATTGTACCATATTTTAAAGCAAATAAATGAATTTGCATTTTGAATTTGAATTTGAATTTATTATTTGATACTAACAGTGAATTACCTTGAGTAGTTAGCTCCTCCATAGACAACCGGCACGGTGTAATGCTTCAAGCCGTGCAGCACTTTTTCAGTGACATAATCCTCAGCAAACGAGTTTTCAAACGACAAATAGAAATAGTAATCCTGTTCTAGCACTTTGCCGCACTCTAGTTCCCTATCAAGAGGCGTACATTCAAACTTTCCACATGTCCCAAAAATATCTACCCCTAAGTTGTAAACTTTGAGAGCATGATGTAAATCTTCGGTGAACCTTTCCCGGTGACTCTTTGTACGGCAATTGGACACAAACCACGCAGCTGCTTTCTTCTTATTCCTCAGTTTCACCATCACTTCATCGCTCACAGGGTCCATGTCATCTTTTTTCATCCATTTCATATCTGTCTTCGGCCCTATTATGTTCCCCACGGAATTCCTCACTATAATATAACCCCATCTTGAGTCCGAATCCAACTTGTAAGTCCACGTCCAGTTGAAAAAGTTGTCCAACTTATTGTTGCATACCGGGTAGTTATGAGCAGACTCTATGTTTGCAAAGACATATTTCTGAAGCGGAGATCGGTGTTTAGGTAGATCGGTACTTAACAATTGAGGGCCAGCAAATGCAACCACATCAAACTTAGTCATGTCGCCGAGGAAGGATCTATTATTCGTTACAAAACAGTTAATGTATTCACACTTCCTCTCTATAAACCCTTGCCGCCCCTTACCCATGTACAGGAACGGTAAGGTTTTCGGATCCGTCCACTGTAAAATATACTTAATCTCTGGAACACCGGCGTTTTTAGTCTTCCATTCATTTGGTAACAAACTAGCGGCAATGACTTCATTGCCACCGACGTCCGATGTGTCAAGGTTACTATTTACACCGTTATGCACTTTTTTATCGAAGTAGTTATTTTGTACTTCTCTATTAAGTTCTTCCAAGCGCTTTTTTATCTGGTCACCCATTATTTGGTCTTGGTTGTACCTTATTTCGTTCAGCGTGTGGTATAAGTACATTATTAAAAAAGACAATGACGTGAAAAGGAATATTTTGAGGATTTTTTTCAATTTGAATGAGAGCTGTTGTATTTTAATCTTCATTGGTTTGGCGAGGCGTGTGTTTGCGCAACGTCGCTCGCACAAAGCTGAAGCATGCAGAACTTATCGGCTACTGAACAATACATTTTACAATTATTCTCACTTTCTATTTATGACCATTTTATGGGTGGACTTTTATAGTAATGCACTCCATCATGAACATCAGAATATATAGGCTGCTTAAAAATCCCTCTTCTTTCTCTCTTATGCTAAATGCATGAGATCATTTCTATTATTTTTAAACCCCTTATACTATGCTGTAATATTTTATTTCTCGTTCCCCGTTTTTTTCTTGTCAGAGCGTACTACATATTTAAGTTAGAAATGCTTGATTTTCTGAAGTCACGCATTTTAAAAAAAAACTTCAGATATATTATTATAACTACCTCTAATTTAAATAAGTTTAGTTTTAACTTTTAATTGTATTATATTAAATATGTATCTACTTATGTTAACTACCTCTAGAACCTTTACTCGTGTATTTCTTTGTGTGGATTTTTCATCGGATAGTATGGTATTTTAAAAAATCACTGATGGTATGTGAAGAACATTTTTTTAATTTAGGGATTTGTTTGCGAAATATTAAGCTTTAAAATAGTAATTTCGAAAATCGTATTTCAGCGTTATGCATCGTCACACACATATCATTCTTCAAGCAATCTATCGACGACGTTGTAACTGGTAACGCCATCTATCAATAACTAGTGGAACTGTCGCCTTAAATAACGATCGATATTTCAGCTTTATTTAGCTTCCATTCGTTTATTCGTTTATTTATCCTATTTAATACATTACATCTACGTATTTATTTGCTATTATTATTTTATCTTCTGTATCTTTAATTGTTTTACGTTTAGCCATTCGGCATTCGTTATTTTTATTATCTATCTTTCCTATAAAATACATGAAACTTTCGAAAAAAAAAACAAATTATAGGTCTGAAAAATACATACATCCTTACTCAATTTCTTACTCGTCTAATCGTTCGAAATCGTTTTAAAAATGAAATAGATTTTAAGTTTTTAACATGAAAACGTTAGGTGACCATAATTTAAGTGATAATTAGGGATACATATTATTATTATTTTAATAAAATACTAAACTTTAATTGTTTCAACAACCACTATATTAATAGAATCTCAATCTTTACTGAGTTGGGAAAATTAAGTTAGGGTCACGACCTCGCAGTCACCCTGTATATTCTTGGATTCAGAATATTAAAATCTCTGTTTATATGTTTCAGTGCCCAAAGATTGCCAAAGAGACTTTATTACTAACCCTCCGCTTTCTGTCTGTCTGTCTGTGTGTCAGCGGTCTGTATATCATAAAGCGTTATGGGTGTGCAATGATTTTTATAAAACTAACGTATTAATTTTCATTATGGTTAACATAAATTGCATAATTTTGATCTCTATAATTTTAAGTAGAGACCTCGTCATGTTCTCCTAATCATTATTTATAATGTATAATTTTATTTTATTGACCTTTCATTTGTAATAATTTTATTTGTGTTAGTTTTAAAAATAATTATTTATAAAAAAATTATTACCTTATAATGTTACTTTTAAGTATTATTGTATTTTATGATTGGAAAAAATGACCTTCTGCTGGAGTTTCTTGCGGCGCTACTTCTCCGCAATGATGGTCTTGTCCGAAGCGCTGGTAGATTCACTCCATATTACCGACGTGTAAAAGTGCCCTCATGTGATCAACTTACGGATTAAATATTTTGAAATTTGAATTTTATACCAACGATATAATAGTTATACTTAATAAATTTTATGCTCAACGACAAAATAAAAAAATCATAATGTGCATTGGTTAAAAAGCAGACATTTCTAACGTCTTAGATTACTACACATTATAGTCACAGTTCTAACTTTCGCTATTCTGTATCTACCATTAAATTTCTAACTGATGCCGTTACTATTATTTCAGTATCAGATGGGTAAAGTAACACTTTTCGAACCGGAAATGACTTTCACTTTTCTACTTTCGGCAAGTTCCGCCGTGGCCGACTATCAAATATAGGTGAAAAACGGTATAAGTCTAGTACATGACGTTTTCCTTTCTTATTAAGAACTAAATCGACTTGACTCCGTGTTCACTAGAGCCACAGAATTTTGTCCGAGAATAATGTATACCTACGCTAAACCGATCCCTCTCCAAGCGAATTAAACTAGCACTTGTCTGTTTTTACCCGACTGCGGCGAAGCCCAAAAAGAGGGTTATGTGTTTGACCTGGGCGGGTATTCTAGGCAGTAAAAACCTGTTATCGTTTTGATAGGTCTTATACATGTCTTATAACATTTACTTGACAGTAATGGCGGCCGAGTTAAAAACAATACCATAACAGGTCACAGATGATAATGGTTTTTACCGCCTAGGATAGAGACCATGTATGTAGTTATGTATGTTCGTTCCTATCTCCTCTCGTAACTACTCTACGGGTCAACCGATTTTGTGAAAATAATGCTTACCCTTCAAGCGGCAAGAAAACTATATTTAGTTTAAATTTGAATTTTGAGTTAATGTCATAAAGTATAAAATTGTTTTTTGACAGCAGCCGTTATACGGTTGCTTGCCACTCGAAGGGGTAATTAGATTTTTCTGGATGGCGCGAGTGTCACTGGGTAGGTACATAAAATTCTTTAATAAAACATTTTTCAATTCAAATTCAAATTAAATTTATTTATTTCGATAGTCATTGATTTATATTTGTTAGTAAATATACAAATTCTTATGAACTACTTGTTAATACGAGTACCTAATTTTAAAATAAAATAATATAAACTACCTAAAATACGGCCACGGACACGAGATCAAATATAATGTGTACAAACTGACCGTTACTTGGTTATATTGCGATAGCGAGCGATTATTATATCTGCCCTATTTCTCGTACGCAATAATATCTTCAGTTGGTCGATGACGGCTGTCGTTGCGTGATTCGTGGTACAGGAAAGCTGTCGGTACAGAAGTTGTCAACATTAGGGCCGCCATTTTGTGAAGTTCATTCCTGTTTGAATTGCGTTTGAAGTGACACGATTTTTGAGAGCTTGTTTACATTCTTTATCTCGTTTCGTTGGCCTTACTTTACTTAATAATTAGGCTAAATTGCTGCTTATAATGTAACTGTCTACAGTGACCTATTTAAGGGCAAGCCAGCCCATCCGCAACAACGGTCAGGATGCCATTGCCGCTGCCACGCACTCTGCTCAGCATGGACGCGCACCGCTTGCGCAGAGATCAGCGCATTTTATGTGTTTTAATGTTTTTAATATACAGTGTGCCTCTGAGCTTGGGTCTGAACTACTTTTGTTCTGCAACATTAAAAAATAACTCAAGTTTACATAACTAATTGATGTTAATTATAGTCTAATTACAAAATCAGTGTATTAAATCATGGCCATAATAATCACTATCTCATGGTACGGGGGCGACATTTCCTTGATACGATGGCTAAAGGAAAATGGGGAATTGGATCGCGTACGTACCTACATTGAAAATTACATTTAAGATGTATGAAAAAAAAAATAAGTTGGACATATTTTTCACAACTTACAGAACAAAAGAAGTTCAGTTTCAGGAAAAGAAATCAACCATGCATTTATTTTTGAATAATATCAGCTATGTTTACTATTTTATTATTTCATTCAATATTCAAAAAATTCAAAATTCAATTCAATGGTAGATTATTATGACTGCCCCATCCCTACTGGGTTTCACAGGTCTCCAGTAGTATTAGATATATAATATCAAGTAATCTTGGCAACTTTGGTTTTGTTTTGTGTTGATGTCATTATTTTTTAAATTGTCACTAACCTATATTAAGTAACATAATATCCAAACATAGGAATCGGGGGGCAAAATTTTATGACAAGTAGGGTGTTCCTATATCGATGAACTCAATTATCGATGCATTTTCCATATACTAGTGATCGCTCCCAGCATTGTATGTATTTATTTGTAAGTATTGTTCTGAAGACGAGTATGAAATTCACACAGCATATTTTAAAAAAAAATTACGACCTCCACACAAATTGAAAAGTTATTTAGCCACCTGAAATGCATTTATCAGCCCAGACGGATACGTTTAACGTCCGAGAATTTTGAACAAATTCTGATCGTTTATTTGAACATTAGTAACGAACGACAGAAACGAAGAAAAAAATTATGATGAGTAAAATTTCAAAAAACGGTTTTTGAAAAAGAAGAAGACAATTTTGTTATTATTTTGTATAATTTTTACAATTTTAATAAAATTATATTTTTACAAACAAAACTTGGAGTGATCACTAGTAAATTGAACAAGCATCGATAAATTTGAGTTGATCGATGTAGGAACTCCCTACCTGTCATGATTTTTTTCCCGCTGGATTCCTATATCTGCATATAACTAACCATTTTTTTTTTTTTGTCATTCAAATAATCGTAAGGCTGAATAAGTTTATTTTCCTAGCCTCGTTCACCGCAGCTCTCCTATTGGTGGATTTTCCTCGCTCCCCGCTCCGTTGCCTCGCTCCGCTCCAATGGACAGGCAGCCTGATGAGTCGTTTATCGAAATAGAAAACGATTTTCGTCGCCGACTCTTTCCGTCCCGTAGCTCGTCTGAGGCTGTGAGGTCTCACGGCGTGTGAAGTTGTTCAGGTTTGCATTAGGGTAAAAAAGGAATTTTAGCTGCAAAATAAAGTTGATTATAGTCAAAATATCGATCGACCAATCAGAAGCTTTTAAAATACCGCAAAATGTGCCTTCTTTGCTCCCCCATGGGCAACTATACTCCATAGTAACTACTTCGTTTGTTACTTATAGGTTAAGGTTGATGACAAATTTTCTAAAAAGAATCGATGTATACATCCAGCCACGCAGTAAATGAAAGCAATAGAATGATTTACAATACAGATTACTTCAATATAACCATGGAGCATAATTACCCATGGGGGAGCAAAGTAGGCACATTTTACGGTAAGCTAGTTGACGCAGTGGCGTTGCGTGTCTTTTACGCCAGCCGGAGTAGTCACTTCCGAATAAACCACAGACTTAAAGATCATGGGCACTTTTGAATTGAAATTGGGTGTGGCACCGATATATTTAAAATGTAATTAGTTAGTATTAGCTAGCTCTGCCTACCCCACTCTGGGAATGAAGGCGTAACTGTATGTATGTATGTAGTAAAACATCATTTCATATTATGCCCGCAAATACATAGCTCACCGGAGAATAAAAATGTTGGCACTTGAAAACAAAATTAGGATAGATAACAATTAGTACCCCTGATATAATAGGACTCCTTCTTTCAGAAACGTATCAGCCGATTGTCATGAAAGCCTAGCTAAGAACCACTGCTAGAAAATGCGCTATCAAATAAAAAAACCGCACCCAAATCAGTTCACGCGTTTAGGAGCTATGGTGCCACAGACAGACAGACACACACACACACAGACGGTCAAACTTATAACACCCCTCTTTTTGCGTCGCGTGATAAAAAACACAACTAAAGCTTTGGTCAAGAACGTTCCCATGCTGTTTTTACAACAGGGGGGTTATTATGACATAGCTATAACCGTCATATTCATATAGCTCTATTCTTTTTTTAGCGTAAACTGAACTGCTTAGCTATGTCATAATAACCCCCCAGTAAGATGAACATTTCCGCGTGCATAATGAGAGGCCTTAAAATACGAGTGTGGTTTTATAGGATCATAATAGGATCACACGAGTATTTTAAGGCCTAATTATGTAGAGTTGCGTACACTACTTTATCTACACACATATCATATGTAAGTACTCTAAGATGGGTTCAGAAGCCGACGACTTGATGACAAATATGGCGTCAAAACAAACATGTGCTGTGACAGTGCCACGAATACGACAGGGTTTTAAAAATCAGAAACAAACGAATGAAGTCCTTATGCTCATGTCACTCGAGATCAAATGTCGTGCGGTATATTTAAAAAACATACTGAATTGACGTTTCGTATCAATACCTGTTTTAATATCTATGGAATGGACACTAGAATAAAGACCCTCTTGAGTTTCGAAAGCTGTTCCAATTATAAACTCATAACCTTACAAAAATTGATACTGTAATAACATTACAGTACAGATTTTACCTACTACCACAGACAAGAAATTTCGCATAGTAAAATTGGTTGTAATAAAAGTGGTCATTTCCTACGGTTTCTGAACGCAATTAAGAGCACTAATGATATGTGCGTAGATAAAAAAGTTATTTATTAGCTATGCCTTACCACCCGGCATGAATGTGGCGGAGTCCACCATTTCCTGAAGTCCGTGTAAATGGAAATTTTCCGTACTAGTTCTTCGTTATTAAGAAGGGTACAGAATCCACAGTAATCGTCTGTCTCTACACTCTCAGCTTTTGAGTGAAAAGAGTAATGGTTTCTCCACCGGAAATACTCTTTATAACGTTGTGGGTTGTCTATGAGAAACTTAATTTCCTTTGCCAAACGTACCGGTCCAAGCTCTCTGGCATTTAAGTAACTGCCATCGGGCAGGAATCTGAAATAATATAGGGTGAATAAAAATACAGCCAGTGTTTTATTGCTTTAAAACAGAAAATTATAGTTCAAAAAGTTATTGTATTATATTTTACTTCGTTCTTAACCCCCTATGCAAACAAGGGTGTTACATAATAAGCTTGGTTTAGAGTTTTCGTAGCACGTTAAGACTAAAGCAAGCTATGGAGTCGACATGTCTATTTAAACCCGCCCCATGCTAAATTTTCAGGATCCCAATCAGGCCCTGTTTCCCACCCTATTAACTTTTTTCCCAGTGCAGTTAGTAACGTAATTTGTTACAGATTACTTAGGTCTATATTCTCACAGCCTACTGTGGAAATAAAGTTAAGGTGAGGCGGGAAATTTACTATGGGTCTAGACAAAGCGTCCGCGACTGTTCATAATGAGGTCATCAGTCACCGCTCATGCGCTTTTGCTGTTCAACTAACTCACTTGATAAGTAAACATTAAGCTTTCCAATATAGGATTAGGAATATCACAGGGAACCGTGCAGGGGCCTTCCTTTTTCCTCATTTATATGAAGGCACAACTGAGCAAAACAAAATAAGGCAATCACACTCGAGCGTACAAAAACTATTAGAACGTTAGGCATTACATTAAAATAACCATCTCGTTTGGCATAAACATATAGAGGCTTTAAAGTGCCGTGTGCATAAGACTCTCTTTATATACGGCACCCTAATTAATGTTGCATAGGTACCCTGAGTTATTGAGAACTGTCTACTTCTCTTTCTTCATTATTGCAACTCAGCTTGGGGTGGAACGGCTAAAGTGCATTTAATCAGTTTGGAAAGAGCACAAAGGGTCCTTCTTCAAGTCGCATTCTGGAAACCAAGCAAGCATGCAAGCATCCAAGAGCTGTATGAAGAAGTGAAGGTGCTTATGTTGCTTCAACTGTTTACCTGTAAAATAATGCTTGAATACCTGTAAAACGTGAAGACCGTAATGAATGGCGTTCTTCCACCGTGTATTTCACTAGGCACTTTTTGCCTCGTACAGTGACACTGTGGAACGAACTCCCTCCGGGAGTATTTCCAACCAGTCATGACTTGGGTGCCTTCAAGAAAAGAGCTAACATTGCCCTAATTGGCCGGCACCAGACCGACAACTGTTCCTGAGTTGCTATTGTTTATGGGTGGTTATGATTAATTTCCATCATGCGGGTTACCCGCATGCTCGTTTGCCTCCCTCTCGTAAGTAAAAAAAGCAAACAGTACAAACTTTTATGCTGAAATAAGATAACGGCACCGCTGGAAATCCCTCAAGTGTTCTTTTCCCCTAATTACAAAGGTTTTTGTAAAGGAAACCGTGTAGCTAGAGCCCCCCCCCCTACATGTCTCCTAACATCGTGGCTCATGTAGAATGAACGCTTCTGATACGGAGAAACTACAGTCAATAAAATGTAATAATAATTATCATAGTTATCGATCAATCACGCGCACGCACCCAATATAGTTAAAGTTTATGTTTCAAGAGTACCTTATCGAAATTTTTAGTACGCAGTATTATTCTTCGATACTTCAGTGAATTACCGTGAGTAGTTAGCTCCTCCATAGACAACCGGAACGGCGTAATGTTTCAAGCCGTGCAGCAATTTTTCAGTCACATAATCCTCAGCAAACGAGTTCTCAAACGATAAATAGAAAAAGTAATCCCGTTCCAACATTTTGCCGCATTCTGCCTCTTTATCATGCCCACATTTAAATGGTCCACATCTCCCAAAAATATCTACCCCTAATTTGTAAACCTTCAGAGCATTGTGTAAATTTTTGGTGAAAACTTTCCTATCGCTCCTTGAATTCCAATTGGACACAAACCATGCAGCTGCTTTCTTCTTGTTCCTCAGTTTCACCAGCACTTCATCGCTCACAGGGTCCATGTCATCTTTTTTCATCCATTTCATATTTGTCTTCGGCCCTATTATGTTCCACATGGAATTCCTCACTATAATATAACCCCACTCTGAGTTCGAATCCAATTTGTAAGTCCACGTCCAGTTGAAAAAGTTGTCCAACTTATTGTTGCATACCGGGTAGTTGTCACCAGACTCTATGCTTGCAAAGGCGTATTTCTGGAGCGGAGATCGGTGCTGAGGCAATATCATTTTCTTCATTCGTAACAATTGAGGGCCAGCAAACGCGATGACATCGAACTTGGTCACGTCCCCGAGGAGGGATCTGTTATCAGTCACAAAACAGTTAATGTATTCACACTAAACTTCCTTTCAATAAACCCTTGCTGCCCCTTACCCATGAACAGGAACGGTAAGGTTTTCGGATCCGTCCACTGTAAAATATACTTAATCCATGGAACACCGGCGTTTTTAGTCTTCCATTCATTTGATAGCAAATTTGCGGCAATGACTTCATTGCCACCGACGTCCGAGGTGTTAAGGTCAATATTTACACTGTTATGCACTTTTTTATCAAAGTAGTTATTTCGTACTTCTTTTTTAAATTGTTCCAAGCGCTTTTTTATCTGGTCACCCATTATTTGGTCTTGGCTGTACCTTATTTCGTTCAGCGTGTTGTATAAGTACATTATTAAAAAAGACAATGACGTGAGAAGGAATATTTTGAGGATTTTTTTCAATTTGAACGAGAGCTGTCGTATTTTAATGTTCATTTGTTTGGCGAGAGGCGTGTTCGCACCAAACTGAAAAATGCAGAACTTATCGGCGACTGAACAATACATTTTACAATTATTCTCACTTTCTATTTATGACCATTTTATGGGTGGGCTTTATAGTAATGCACTCCATCATGACCATCAGAATATATAGGCTGCTCAAAAATCCGTCTTCTTTCTCTCTTATGCTAAATGCATGAGATCATTTCTAATATTTTTAAACACCTTATACTATGCTGTAATATTTGATTTTTCATTCCCAGTTTTTTGTCAGAACGTACCTACATAAGTTCGAAATTCATGATTTTCTGAAGTCATGTTTTTTTTTAAACAAATAAAAAACCTTCAGATGTTATAACTACCTCTAGAACCTTTACTTATGTATTTCTTTGTGTGGGTTTCTCATCAGATAGTATTTAAAAAAAACACTGAGTGTATGTGAAGAACATTTTTTAATTTAGGGATTCGTTTGCGAAACATTAGGCTCTTAAAGTAGTAATTTCGAAAATCGTATGTTAGCGTTATGCGTCCTCACACATATCATTATTCATGCAACCTATTGACGTTGCTACTATTAACGCCATCTATCAATAACTAGAGGAACACACACAAAGGACCGATATTTCAGCATTATTTAGCTTTTTAAAAATTAGTGCAGACCATTCATTTATTCGTTTATTTATCTTATTTAATACATTTCATCTACGTATATAATTATTATTATTATGTTTATCTTCTGTATCGTTAATTGTTGTACCTTTAGCCATCCGTTGTTTTTATTCTCTATCTTTCCTATAAAATACATGTAACTTTCGAAAAAACAAATTAGAGGTTCGTGTGATAAATACATACAATCGTACATGTATAATACTTGATTCATACTATTTTTTCATATTAACAATCTAAGGGTAATTAATCTTGCTTATTAATTTTAATTGAAAAGTAATGTACTTTGTAATCGAATCATAAAATGTCTGGGTATAAATAATAATGCGAAAAATACATCTTAAAATACACGTAAAAAACTTAAACTTGCAAAATATTCAACCGAAGATCCGCAAGGATAGATTCTGTATGTTGTAGAAAAATACAGAGGCGTTTGAAAGATACAGGTATTTTACAAGTCATTTCAACGCTAGTCATGTAGCACCAAAGTAAACTAAAACTCACTACACCATTAGGAACTCGGCCATCGTTTTTTCTCGGATAAGTTCATATTGATCACATAATTGTACTATATTATTTTAAAGCAAATAGGGTGACGGCACCAATGACGGACACTTTTAGCTGAAGGCACCAATAATGGACATTTAACTCTTAAATCAAATATCAGAAGGTTACAAATTGACTGCTTCAAAATAAAATATGAATTGAATGTAATCGGGATACAACAAAACAAAAACTGTTGATTTTACATTTTTATTCGAAAGAATAACCTTTTTTAAGCAACTAATTTGAAGCATTTCATGATTAAATGTAATTGATATTTAAAATAATTTATTAAATTAAAGTAACCTTACCTACTTGGTAACGGCAAGATGACGTAGATAAAGAAAAAGAACGGGTATACTTATTTTTTATTATCTGTGATCTGTTTTCAAAGTCATAATAAACGAACGTCATTCAAATATAATGTAAACAAACAATCGCAATATGATATAATTTATTATTTAAGAGTATATAAGCATTCAACCATTGCTTATTACCTAGACCTCAATTAATAAAACACTTCCTACATGACCTTGTTTCTAGACTAGATTTACTTAACACAATCACATTAAATTTGTTGAAAAGGCGGATTCCATACTTCCAATCATGAGTTTCTACAATAAATGTTAATGCCGTCTTTTTGAACCTCTTGTAAAACCTTACCACACAAATTATTAACATTTATCACACATAACTCAAAAGAGAAATGGTCTCATTAATATTTGAATTCCATCATAAAAATTACAGTCAATTTGTAAACAAATAAATTTGACATGACAACAGCTGTCTTCAAACGTAGGTGTCAGGTAGATATCTTAATTGTACTTATAAAATAAAAATTTCGAGAGGTTTTATATGTTTTATGTAAAACCACAAAAGTGCTTGATGTAGCGCAATTGGGACGGGCATTTAGGGGTCAAATGCAGGTCATTTCTGAATTTTAATTATAATTAATTAATTGTAACATATTTTTTTAATCTAACTACTGGGATCGATTCGAAAAGCCTATTCCTCGAAATGGTTTTGAAATTTTCATACATTGTTAAAAATGGGTGTATCCCAATTGTTCATTACTGGTTCCATCAACCTAAATGAATTTGAATTTTGAATTTGAAATTGAATTTGAATTTATTCTTTGATACTAACAGTGAATTACCTTGAGTAGTTAGCTCCTCCATAGACAACCGGTACGGCGTAATGCTTCAAGCCGTGCAGCACTTTTTCAGTGACATAATCCTCAGCAAACGAGTTTTCAAACGACAAATAGAAATAGTAATCCTGTTCTAGCACTTTGCCGCACTCTAGTTCCCTATTAAGAGGCGTACATTCAAACTTTCCACATTTCCCAAAAATATCTACCTCTAAGTTGTAAACTTTGAGAGCATGATGCAAATATTCGGTGAAATTTTCCCGGTGACTCTTTGTACGGCAATTGGACACAAACCACGCAGCTGCTTTCTTCTTATTCCTCAGTTTCACCATCACTTCATCGCTCACAGGGTCCATGTCATCTTTTTTCAACCATTTCATATCTCTCTTCGGCCCTATTATGTTCCCCACGGAATTCCTCACTATAAAATAACCCCAACTTGAGTCCGAATCCAATTTGTAAGTCCACGTCCAGTTGAAAAATTTGTCCAACTTATTGTGGCATACTGGGTAGTTGTCACCAGACTCTGTGCTTGCAAAGACGTATTTCTGGAGCGGAGATCGGTGCCTAGGCCTTGTTTTCTTTCGTAACCATTGAGGTCCAGCAAACGCGACCACATGGAACTTAGTCACGTCTCCGAGGAGTGATTTATTATCCGTCACGAAACAGTTAATATATTTACACTTTCTCCGTATAAACCCTTGCTGCCCCTCAGGCATTTTTAAGAACGGTGCGGTTTTCGAATTGGTCCATTGCAAAATATACTTAAGATCACCATTACTACCGTTATGTACTTCTTTATCTAGATTGTTATTTCGTACTTCATGTACAAGTAGTTCCAATCCCTTATCTATCTCGCTATCCAGTATTTGCTCATGGTTGTGTCTTTTTTTGTTCAGCGTGCGGTATAAGTACATCATTAAAAAAGATAGTGATGAGAGAAGGAATATTTTAAGTTTTTTTTTCATATTGAACGAGAGGCGTCTGTGTGAGTAACGTGACTCGAACAAGCGAAGACTGAAGCACGCAGAACTTACCAGCTAGTAAACAATTCATTTTACAATTGTCATGTCTTATTTATGGCTGGACTTTATAACCCAAGAAAATTAATTAAATCAGGGCAAATAATTCGTATACTTTTGAAAATTGGTTCAGTTATACTTTGCAGTATGCAGATGAACATACTAAAAGTCCTCGAGGTTGGACGATGTGCTGAGGGTGTAGCCTATATCTATTTCTATTGGTAAATGAATTTTCAAAATCGGTTCAGTAGATCCAGAGATTACCCCTTACAACGTCACAAACTTTACCTCTTTATAATATTACTAGCTGCCCCGTGCTCACTTCGTTGGGCAATAAAACATATAGGTACCCTTTGACACTCACAAATAACGTGGCTTTCTATTGGTAAAATAATTTTCAAAATCGGTTCAGTAGATCCAAAGGTTACCCCTTACAACGTCACAAACTTTACCTGTTATATGTATGTTTGTTTCTTTGTGGCACTGTAGATACTAAACGCGTGGGCCGATTATGATGATTCTTATGTCAATCAATTTGTCTGAATCTTGTGAGTATCACTTAAGATATGACAGTAATCAAAATTCAATATGGCGGCATCCAGACGCCATATTGTAAAAAAGAAAAAGAAATAAAGTCGACAAACTATAACATGACAGTGGGTTATTATTGAATAGGTACTTAAAATTCATCATTATATTCTTTCATAATTTTTATCATATTAATAATCATTTAGGATTTATAACGGTTTAAATTTGGTTTACAACAGTCAGGTTTTTAAAAGCTTGCTCTTTGTTTTGTTTACGATTCTCAATAGATCGACATGGGTTTTTTATGTTGGGTTGGCAGATCACTTAGCTTGCTTACAAAATAAGTGAATATATTAAAGCGAAAAAATTTCGTCGGTCTTAGGCAGGAAAGTAAGTGATCACTAATTTCGTGGATCTTAAGTAGGGTCTTGGTGGCATAATTGGTAATGCGCCTGCATCGGCCCGGAGAGCCAGAGGAGATGTAGGTTCGAATCCTGCCTAAGACCGACGAATTTTTTTCGCTTTAATATAATTTGAATTACGTACAGACGTTTCTGTTAAAATTAAAAAATGTTTAGAATAAGATGGCACATTGTACTCATGCTAATTTCAACGAACTTGAAAGATATAACTGTGCCAATTTTCAATTTTATACGAATTATTTCCCCTGATTGCCCATATTCGGCTGCATTTGATCGGATTATTATACCAATATACTATCTATCACCATCATATATCTACAGTCGAGGGATTTTAATGCTTAGCAGTTTGACAATATACTTACGTCAATTTGCCGGGTTATAAATTTTCCACATGTCATTAGTAGCGTTGAAAATGACTTGTAAAATACAAGTATCTTTCAAACGCCCTTGTATTTTTCAATAAAATACAGAATCTTTCCTTGCGGATCTTCGGTTGAATCTTTCGCAAGTTTAAGTTTTTTACGTGTATTTTACGATGTATTTTTCGCATTATTATAATTATGACAGTGATAGTGACATTGAATTAATATGTATGTAAATATTTTGTTGTACAAACGGGAATAGTACCTACATATTAAATTATTAAAACAAAAATTATAACGTCAAATACTAGGAGTGCATAAACATTAAAAGTAACCTACAGCGCTGCGCCGGTAACCCGACGCGTTTTACGTCATCACCTGCGATCTAAGTTGCACTACGCACCCCCTAATTACCGCTGCGCTCATTGTACTTTATTTAATCTCTTTGGTTGGATGAACGGCTTAGAACAAACCTACTTATTTGTTTTTTTTCGATAATTACATGCATTTTATAGGAAATATACAAAGTTTCGAAAGAAACAAAATGTATCTTTCGCAATTTTCATCCCCAGTTATTAGTCGTGTCACGCACGGTATAGAAAAAACAGTGGAAGTGGCATGAGCTTCGCTTAGTATCAGACCTGTTGTCGCCAATACTCAAACTATCATAAAAACAACACGCCACCATGGAAAATGTATTTGGTGCGGCTATCGTTTTTACACTCCAAAATAGCACAATAAGGTAGGCTTCTGGATTTATTTCCTATCTCAGAAATATTGAAATATCTAAATACTGAAATAAGCGATCGCGGCAAAAGTATGGTAGGTTGCGCGGAACTCCGCATAACTATGCCACATGTTACACGCCCACTTGACACTTCTACTGTTTTTTCTGTTCTGTGGTGTCACGCTAGGAAAAGTATAACACGGCCAGTTTACGTATTAAGTTAAACTGCTAAACAATCAATTCCCTTGACTATACATCAGAATACATAGGATAAAATTGAATCAATTGAACACAAAAGCCGCGCTGTAAATGCAATCAGTCGTTTTATTACTTCTACAAGTCATTCGGAATCAATGCATCAATTAGTAGCTGTATGTACAGTCACCCAATAAAAATGTTGAGCATACTTAGAACCTTGTCATTATGAATGTCATTGTCATTGTCATTGTGTGTAATTTGATGTTCTGTTTGAAGTTTACTATGACAACGCACTAAAGTGCTTAACATTTTCGTTGGGGTACTGTACATGTATACAGGGTGTAATCGTTAATTGTATCAGAAAACTTTAAACTGATATTGAAAGTACCTACGTTACCCAATGAGTAAAATCACAAAAAAAAAAATAGTTTTATAATTAGTTCAATGACGCCCTGCATAATGCTGGGGTCCTAGTGAAATAGAGTACAAGTCGACTTAACTCGTAATAAAAAGGTTATATACGTCAATTGAGTATACTAGAGTTAAACCCTTGTTCACGAGTTTCAGAAGACTTTTTTTTATAAGTGGGAGGCAAACGAGCAAGTAGGTTACCAGATGGGAAGTTATCGCCACGGCCCATAAACACCAACAGCTCAAGAAGAGTTGTCGGTGCGTTGCCGGCCAATTAGAGAAATGTAAGACTTGTACCCTTTTTCACGTTTTCTTTCACTAAGACCCCGGATGGTAAATGGGGAGCAGGGCAATGGGAGAATATTTAAGCGTTTAAAAAGAGGAACGCAGCTGTCGTCCCACCATGAATTACAAAGGACCCTCACACATTTTTTCTGAATTTTAAACACCCTTTCCATATCCACTGCACACAATGAGTTTGGTTTTAATAATATTAATTCGGAGGTTATTTAATACAAGCCAATCAATTACATGCTGTAAGGAGTTATTTATGTCACGTTCAAAAGTATTTTTATTATTACATTTTACTACTAATGTTGTGTCATCGGCAAATAGGATTGTTTTATGAGATATTGCCATTGCTAGATTGTTAATGTAGAGGAGAAAGAGTAAAGGCCCCAAAATACTTCCCTGAGGAACGCCAGTATTTGTTGCCTTAAATTGCGACCTGTATGTCTTTTTTACAATTTTATTGTCCTCTTCAATTATTTTGCTTATTTCCGTGCATTGCAACCTGTCCCTTAAGTAATCCTCAATCCAATCATGGGCTTTACCTCTGATTCCATAGGCTTGAAGCTTAATTAAGTAGTATGGAATGGTTTACATAGTCAAATGCCTTTGTCATGTCTAAAAAGATAGACGCCACTGGAGTTTTGTTGTTAAGGCTTTCTGTGATATATTTGACTAGGTCAAAACATGCTTGTGCCGTCGATCTGCCTTTACGGAAGCCGTATTGTTCCGGCCGAAGTATCCCATGCTTGGACAGTAAGCTATCCAATCTGACATACAAAGCTTTTTCCAGCACTTTTGAGAGTATCGGGACTATAGATATTGGCCTGTAATTGCCCGGGTCATCTCTCTCCCCGCTTTTGAAAAGTGGTTTAACTACGCTTATTTTCAGTTGTTGCGGAAAAACTCCCTCGACAAACGACATATTGATTATATTATTATGTTGCAGAGGATGACACACACACATGGCACATGACTTTAAAATTTTTGTGGTTAAGTTGTCAAACCCACTCGATTTACTATTTCTCAATGAAGTAATTATTTTGTAAATTTCATTTGCATGTACGGGACTTAGGTAAATGGTGTTATAGCATTGGTCAATTAGCATACAATGGGATGTCCCACCTGGTATGGAGTTATGAGAATTAATCAAATTGATAAAATAATTATTAAAAGTATTACAAATGTCATTTGGATCAATGTATAAATTATTATTGTATTTTATTAAATTTATTTCATTTATATGCTAATTATTTGATATTAAGGGAGAAATCATGTTCCAAGTCGCTTTCCCTTTGTTTTTACTGTTTTGTAGATATCTGATATTTTTAATCATTTGCGCGTTCAAAAGACATTTCTTTAAAATATTAGTGCACCGTTTATATCTCAATTTGATCTGTGTATTTTTTGGCTTATGTATATAATTGAAATAGTGAATTCTTTTTGTTTTGCAGGATCTTTTTAAACCTTTTGAAAGCCAGTTTATTTTTCTTGGTCTATTATTGATTTTAACTTTTATCACCGGGAAACACAGGTAGTAAAACAGGCACAAGGTATCGTAGAAACAGTTAAATGACTTCGACTTGCTGGTTGTATTTAGAACATCCGAAAAAGAGAGAGAAGCCATGCATTCACAGAACTTGCGAACATTTTCTCGGCTATAATCTCGCCTGTACCTGTACTCAGACCAAGTTGAATAGGCGCTTTCTCTTTTTACCGCTTATAGAGTTATGGATTGGGCGGTTTCATGGTCGGAAAGGCATAAATGGTGTATTTCAGTTGTTACCATCTTTATGTTACTTGCTATCTGGTCTAAGCAAGAACCCTGTCTTGTTGGTGATTAAACATGTGCATTAAAATTATAATTATGAAGAATGTCCAGGAGGTCCCTAGAATAAGGAGTTGATTTTAAAATATCAATATTCCAGTCACCGCAGAGTATTATTTTTTTATTTTTGAAACGGTCTGTTAAGTAGTTTAATAAAGTGTCGAGCTTATGCAAAAATGTCCCTACGTGTGCTTTATTTGGGTCGGTAAACGTTAACTACAATGAGCCCCGAACCTATTAGCTCAATACCACAACTTACTTGCTAATTTAGCGAGGTAAGGTAAGGTTTTGAATTCGAGGTTTTTATTTACAAGTATGCACGTCCCTCCCCTACACTTATCACGGCAATAAGAGGTGGCTAGCTTAAACTAATTGAGAAAGCAAGATCAATACGAACTTATCCGAGAAAAAACGATGGCAAAACATTATTGACTACATCTGTACCCGCGTATTGACCTAAGGTTTTTTTTTATAAGATAAAAGGGATTTCAGTTTCAAGTGCACCCTCAATTTTCAGTATGCAGTTCACTATTGGGACTTACAAACAATTGTTAGCGAATGTCTGTAAAGATTTATAACGTCCCTTCATTAAAACAGTTTAAAACCAAGTTGCATCTTTGGCTTAAATTTAACATGTTTTATTCCACAAATGAACTATATAACGTATAACATTTTCTATGTAAATAAGAATAGTAGACCGTGTACTATTATTGTTTTGATTTTAATAATGTTATGTGCAATTAAATAATTATCTAGCAAGATATGTCGTCGTACAGGAATTCTAAACAAAGAACACCTAATTGTACCATATTTTAAAGCAAATAAATGAATTTGCATTTTGAATTTGAATTTGAATTTATTCTTTGATACTAACAGATAATTACCTTGAGTAGTTAGCTCCTCCATAGACAACCGGCACGGTGTAATGCTTCAAGCCGTGCAGCACTTTTTCAGTGACATAATCCTCAGCAAACGAGTTTTCAAACGACAAATAGAAATAGTAATCCTGTTCTAGCACTTTGCCGCACTCTAGTTCCCTATCAAGAGGCGTACATTCAAACTTTCCACATGTCCCAAAAATATCTACCCCTAAGTTGTAAACTTTGAGAGCATGATGTAAATCTTCGGTGAACCTTTCCCGGTGACTCTTTGTACGGCAATTGGACACAAACCACGCAGCTGCTTTCTTCTTATTCCTCAGTTTCACCATCACTTCATCGCTCACAGGGTCCATGTCATCTTTTTTCATCCATTTCATATTTGTCTTCGGCCCTATTATGTTCCCCACGGAATTCCTCACTATAATATAACCCCATCTTGAGTCCGAATCCAACTTGTAAGTCCACGTCCAGTTGAAAAAGTTGTCCAACTTATTTTTGCATACTGGGTAGTAGTTAGCAGACTCTATACTTGCGAAAACGTATTTCTGGAGCGGAGATCGGTGCCTAGGCCTTGTTTTCTTTCGTAAAAATTGAGGTCCAGCAAACGCGACCACATGGAACTTAGTCACGTCTCCGAGGAGAGATTTATTATCTGTGACGAAACAGTTAATATATTTACACTTTCTCTGTATAAACCCTTGCTGCCCCTCACCCATGTACAAGAACGGTGCGGTTTTCGAATCGGTCCATTGCAAAATATACTTAAGATCACCATTACTACCGTTATGTACTTCTTTATCTAGATTGTTATTTCGTACTTCATGTACAAGTAGTTCCAATCCCTTATCTATCTCGCTATCCAGTATTTGCTCATGGTTGTGTCTTTTTTTGTTCAGCGTGTGGTATAAGTACATCATTAAAAAAGATAGTGTTGTGAGAAGAAATATTTTGAGGTTTTTTTTCATATTGAACGAGAGGCGTCTGTGTGAGTAACGTGACTCGCACAAGCGAAGACTGAAGCACGCAGAACTTACCAGCTAGTAAACAATTCATTTTACAATTGTCATGTCTTATTTATGGCTGGACTTTATAACCCAAGAAAATTAATTAAATCAGGGCAAATAATTCGTATACTTTTGAAAATTGTTACAGTTATACCTTGCGGTAACCAGATGAACATAGTAAAAGTAAAAGTCCTCAAGTGTGGGGGTGGATACCGCAAGATATAACTATACCAATTTTCAATTTTACACGAATTATTTCCCCTGATTGCCTATATTCGGCTTAATTTCAACTGATTATTATACCAATATACTATCTATTACCATCATGACGTATCTACAGTCGAGGGATTTGAATGCTTAGCAGTTTGACAATATACGTCAATTGGCTGGTAATAAATTTTCCACATGTCATTAGTCGTGTCACGCGGGGAAATGTATACTTAACACAGATAATTTACGTATTATGTTAAACTGCTAAACAATCAATTTCCTTGACTGTACATCAGAATACATAGGGTGCTCAAAAATCTGGACGCTTTCGCTAAATGCACCAGAGCAAGGCTTATATTTTAACATGTCATATTTTGCCATAATGTATTTGATTTTTAGTTCCCAGCTGTTTTTTTTGTCGGAACATTCATAGTACAGAAATGCATTTTTTTCTGAGTCCATATTTTTTATTATTACCCTTAGAACCTAAATAAATAGGTTAAATGATGTTATTTTAAAAGAATTCTGGAAAAGAAAATGGTTAAAAAAATAGTGCACTTCTAACTTGTGAAAGTTCTGACAAATGAAACTGTTGGGGACAAAAATTCGACCTTGTGATAGTTTACCATTTAACCCACTATAGGCAGAATTGTATGATGATTTAAATTCATTTTGAATTTTAATGTATAGAAAAAATAACAGGAATTCTAACTACGACATAAAGTGCCTAACGGCACCGCTAGCATATAATGCGTAGGTACACAGTAAACGAATAAAAAATAATGATACAGATTCAACCGACACTTTCCTCAAAAGTCTAAAAAGATCGAATCAATTGAAGACAAAAGATGCGCTGTAAAAGCAATCAGTCGTTTTATTACTTCTACAAGTCATTCGGAATCAATGCATCAATTAGTTGCTGTATGTACATGTATACAGGGTGTAATCGTTAATTGTAGCCAGGCGATTATTCCGTAAATACAAAAATACAATTTACGCGCGGAACACCGAATAATAGTAATTTTGTTATTTGTTTCACTTTTATTACGGTTTTTTCTTACTTTTTGTATTGTTTATGCTCGTTTAGCGTGTGTGTGTGCTATGTGTGTGTAATCATCCGTGGTTTCACTGGATGGTTCCAACAGAAGACCAGCGCTGGTTTTAATGCCAGCATAAAACTATGAAATGCAATAAATGATCGAGTATTGAGTATTGAGTTGGAACTATTTCGTGACAACAGGTATTTTGTCTATGTCAGTATTTTGTTGAGTTTTGTTTGTCTGTTTGTCACGAATAAATGTTTTTCTTTTGTTTTTTCTTTTCTTTAAATATAACAGATATCAGAAAGCTTTAAACTGATATCGAAAGTAAGTTACCCAATGAGTAAAATCACATCAATATTTTTTCTATTTTTATTCAAAAGTTGGCGCAGTTACGATAATACTTTTTATTTACGTCAAGTTCAATGACGCCCCGCATAATGCTGGGGTCCTAGTGACAAAGAGTACAAGTCGACTTAACTCGTAATAAAAAGGGTATATACATGAATTGAGTATACTAGACTTAAACCCTTTTTCACTTGACTTTCAGAGTACTTGTACCCTTTTTCACGTTTTCTTTCACTAGAACCCTAGATGGTAAATGGGTGAATTTAAATAATATTGTAGGTACATAGTAGCCTAGTCCTTTATTTTTTCCATTGTCTGACGAATATTAACCATATACATAATTCCCTTGACATAATGGAAGTTAACGTTGTTTCAATTAAGGCCTAACTACGTATAACCATTTTTTGAATTCACATAAAAATATGCGAAAAATAATAAAATTTAAATTACGGTTCAACGTTGTGAATGTAATAATTATATACAGGTTCAATATTTTCAAGGCCACGTCGAATACAAAAGTCGGGGCTCAAAGACAGCTGAAAGACATCCAACTACTATAGGTGCTTAAGTGGGGTATCGAGAGCCGAGGTATGTATGAGGTGCGGGGAGAGGGCAACGGCAACTAGTCGAGCTTACCGCACCTCATTACTGCACCTCATTCCTACCTCGGTTCTCAAGTTATATGAGAAAAAAAAACGCAAAAGTCATCAGCATTCTATAATTAATTAAAAATACTCCACCTCACGCTAAAATAAATAAAATATTCTAAAAAAATACAACACTTCTATAAAATTATTTGAGGCATAAATAAAACACAAGAAAAACCAAACATTACTCCATCTATTGCTATAATGTTATTAATCAACGACGTTCCGACCCACTTTTTTTTCTACATGGTGCAACCTTGCAACGTCATTTTAGATTAAAAACACTCAAATATGAGACTCAAGATAATTAATCTAAAAAAAAAAAAAAACCTAAAAAGGTTTTCAATGCGAATAAAATTTATCATATTGATGCCGATCTAAAAGTTTTTTTATTTCTGGATATTTATTATATTTTGTATTTGTTTATTATAACAAACTAATCCGATCTAAAATGGCGGCTGAAGACACCGACTTGATTGTGGCAACGAAATCTGCAACTATACCTCTTTGTATAATGATTTCCATCCGCGAAGTCGCGCCCCTCTACTTCGTTTTCCATACATTGACGTTACCGAGCAACGTCAATTTGACTGGCGAGGCGCGCCTTCGTGGAAAGCTACGAGTAGTACAGCTTGGACTTGACTCTTTAGTTGACTTCTCTTTTACCAGTACATAATCAAAGAAACAAAGCAAAATAGACCTTTACTCTAATTTGTTAAAAGTTATCTTGCTTTTAAATCGCTATAGCATTGTTGACATTGTAGTTACTATACTGTCAAGTGAGTTACTGCCTCCTAAGCTGAAAACCCTGAACCCTCTCCTGTTAGGAATTAGGTCGTGATTTAAAATACCCCAAGCAAATTAACGTATTACTTCAATTTTTTACGTAAATAAAATATCGCAAATTGACAAAATTAAATGTGGATAAATTCACAAATTCCCGAAGGTCGCACTGATCGACCAAGATTAAAATTCGCACTAAAAAAAGGGCAGAAATGCACCTTTTTATTCAAAGCTACTGTAAAATGAAACGTTGAGAAAAAATCTGATCCTCATCGAAAGCTGAGGCCCTAACATGGCTGCGTATATCGCGTGACAAAGTTTAGATAAGGCATCCGTCACCTTTTGACACGTAAATAAGTACGACAGTGACGGATGCTTTATCCACATTTGGCACGCGATATAGAGGCAACCATACTAGACCCACAGAACCGCAGGATAAAGACTAAAGGTACAGAAGCCGTGCAATAAGATGAACGTTGCACCAGCTACTTGTCTCTACTTTATAGATTTCGTATTGATTGAAAAGAACCAAAAACTAGGTGTCTTTTCTTCTTTCATCTGTCATCTCCTTCTTTCCAACTCACTATAAAAACTATAAGTAAAAAGAAGTCAACCATAATGTATTTTCTGGTTTTTATGCCTTTAGTCTTTATTCTGTGCACAGAACATTACAGCATGCAATAATAAATAAGAGTGATATAAGAAGGCAAACAGAAAGGGCCTAACTCTTACAGTCTAGCCGACGAGTTAACTCGTTTTCGCAATGACCTCTCTAATCCGGTAGTCGAGTATAATCGTTTTCAATTTTTTGACACTAGATCCTGGATTATGGCAATCGGTAGTCACTTCCACAACCGGACACATTGCGTCCTATACTCTTGAACTTGTGTCATACCTACTTGCTGTAGTTATGTCATGTAGTTATGTGATATTGCAGATTTCAATACAATATTAGCTAACGAGTTATCACTAATAATTCTACGAGTTAAGTCATCTTTCGGACGTAAGAGTATCATTTCTGATAACGAGTTAACTGGCCTACAGGACTGAGGAGCAGATATCATTTCAATGAACCTGGCATACTTGGTAGATTTTGTGTACGACTTTGCCGGAACAAAAGGCTTAATTACTTTTTTTAGTCAATTTTTACGAGTACTGACAAGTACAGTCAGCAGCAGAAGTAGCTACGCTACCGAAGAGGTCAAAATGATCTGCACTCGACTCTATTGTGAAGAGAATACGTCGTGTCTAGATCATTTTGAGCTTGTTATTCTGCTTAGCTACTTTTGATACTGACTGTACCAGCACCCTTTCATATACTCTCTACCTACTAAGTACTATAAATCACACCATGAAAATATGTATACAATTACAAAGTAATTTAACTCCTGTATCCACTCCAGTGAAGCACAAATAAATAATGTTTCTTCTTCTTTAAATTAATAGCGGTCCACCAAGTGATTTCGCCAGTGTCAGTGAGAGAGTATAATCAGTAAATATAACAGTAATTAAAGATTAGCAAAAGTAAAAGCCTGAGGGGCTAGACAAGATGCATTACGCTAACCAGCGTTTCTATTCGTTACGTTTTTAAACCAATCGCATCACTTGTAGATGACGTGATACGAAAAGTCACGTGATCTACCATTGACGTGATTGGTTTAAAAACGAAGCTATTAGAAACGATAGTTAACGTAGTGCATCTTGTCTAGCCCCTCCAGGAATTTTTCAATCGGCTATCTTCCCTTCTCGAAGGTTACCGGATATTAAAGTGTGAGAATCTTTTTTATGGTTTGGAAAGCCGTCAGCATTTTGCGGCAGCAGTATTCCACCATTTTCGGAAGTCTTTGTATATTGTCGTTTTGTTCATAGCAGCTTGGTCGTGAAGCATTGCGCACATTTTGCAGTGGTCATCGGTTTCAGGTGACTCCTCTCGATGGTGATAGGAGTAGTGATTCCTCCATTTAAAGAAGCTGTAGTACCGCTCCTTGTTTCGTATGATGTCGTACATTTCCCTCGCCAAGTCTTTTGGGTTCAACTTGCCTCCGTGCAGGTACATCCCGTCGGGCATGAATCTGTAAGAGTGATTGGGATTATAATGGTTTAGTAGCAGGGCTGTGAATGCAACAGGCGCAGGACAGGTCCTTTTCGCAAACCTGGAGGGAGACCTATGTTCAGAAGTGGACGTCAGGATCCAGCTGAATTGATGATGTTGATTGATGCTTTTTAGACTAGAGGAGAGAGATAATTTGCCAAAAACCGTTTTACAAACTGATTCAATTCACAAACCTACCATTTTGCAAAACGCTTTGTTTCCGAAACTGTATAATTATACCTATTTCAGGATTATTATAAAACTAAATTAACCTAACCTATAGGGCTCTACAAGACAGTCCTGAAATAAATCCTGAAACATTTAGTTTCGAAATGTAATGCGTTTTGCAAAATGATATTATTATGTGTGCAATGAATCAGTTTATGAAATGTTGTTTGGCAAGTCACTGGATACCTTTTCAGCAGGTCGATGGTTGGATGACGTAAATCCAAAGTTTTGTAAGTATAATGCAGCGGCAAAATTATTAGTGAAGTAAACATAGAAAAGGAAGAATGTTGAGAAGTTATATTTTCTAATATATTTTGTTATTATGTTTCATGGGGTCTTATTTTCTTAGACCAAATGGAATGATACCCCATCACCAATTGATAGATCAAATCAACGTTTTCTTGAAAAACAATAATGATATACGACAATAGCTTAATCAGCTGTTATCTGTTTAACATAATCCCTTCCGTGGTTGAATGACTGACTGACAGGCGAGGCACTACCTGAACCGATAGAGTAGGATCTTAAGATCTAGGGTACACGGTTTTTTTCTAATCGGTCACAACAGGAAGAAATAGGGGCAGTAGTGGTAGTAGATAAAGCTTACTTTAAATATTACATTTTGTATGTCATTTTCATTTATCATTTTCGTACAGTCAATTAAAGATTCACGTGTAGCTCCTAAAGTATTGATCTAGATCTAGAAAATCGTATGTAGAAACTCAGAAGTAATTATAATAAAAAAGAGTTTGCTGTAATAAATATAAAATAATAGTAATAGTTCGTTAATAGTAATAATAGTGGTAGTGTAGTAGTAATAGTGCGTAATAAATATAAATGGTGAATTAGTAGAGCAAGTGAGTGAATTTGTGTACCTCGGAAGTATGTTTACAAGAGATGGTAAGTGTGAAAAGGATGTCGAGAGGAGGGTGAATGCGGGAAATCAAATAAAAGGGGCCCTGTACTCATTTGCGAGCAGAAGGGACGTTTCACAAAAAGCCAGACTGGCTGTTCACAATGGAGTGCTAGCCCCTACACTGATGTATGGTAGTGAATGTTGGGTGTGGCAGGACGTATAACTGCACCGAAATGTGGACTAAAAGAAGATGTAGTGACTAAGATTGAAAAGGGCATGCTTCGATGGTTCGGTCATTTGGAAAGGATGGATGAAAGAAGATTGACGAAAGAGATATACAGAGCTAAAATGAGTGGAAGGGTCGGAAGGGGCCGCCCTAGGCATACTTTTTCGAAACAAATCGGAGAAATACTGGAAAAGGGCCGAATTTTAAGTACCCGAAACCGACGTGCGTGCATGACTCGATGTATGAATGTGGAAGAAGCGAAAGAGATTTGTCAAGATCTTAGCAGGTGGAAAAAAGTGGTCTCTGCCTACCCCTCTGGGAAACAGGCGTGATTTAATGTATGTATGCATGTATGTAGAGTTTGCTTTAAGAAAAAAACATATTATTTAATGTACTTACAAATTTCAAACACAATATTTGTATTGTTTATGAATAAATGCTATGAAACTATGAAACTAAACTAATGATATTCATACAGATGTTCGAGATATGAGCAAAAATCTGAAACAAGGTACCTTCAAACCAACCTTACACCTTCAGCTCACCCCCCACGCTTGAGGACTTTTAGTATGTTCATCTGGATACCGCAAGGTATAAATGTACCAATTTACAAAACAACACGTAAAATTTCTCCTGGTTATATATTTTTTCTTAAATTATACTTACAATAAAATGGTTCCCGAGAACGTGAATTTTTTAATTGACTGTACGTTTCAAAAAGTTGTCATTTTGCAACCAAGTCATTTTACGATAAAGGCTTAATGCGAAGTAGTTATTTTCAGTAGTAGCTTTTTCATGTCATAGACTTTTTGATTTGTAGATTTTTCACGCCATAGTCGTTTTGCGTTGTAGGTTTTTCTTGCCATAGTCTTTTTGCGAGGTAGGATTGACGTCTGGACCAGTAATTTCACTGGTTCTTATCAATGTGAACACGATATAGCGATAGGTATTTACAAAGTTTTTTTTTTAATTTGGATGAATTAGGCAGGCGGATCTTTGAGGTATTATTTAAAGATACGTATCCATACTATACAATTATTATTTAATTACAGTATACTACACTATAACATTACAAAAAGGACTGAACCGATTTTTTTAATTCTTTCACAAATTTTAAGCTACACTATCCCTGACGAAGGACTCCTAATGAAATCAAGATGTCGAGATATTTCGTGAGGATAAACCTTAAGACGTATTAAAAATGTATTTCGCGATAGCTAAGTTTGGTAAGTTATAGTAAAAATCTTTAAAGGAAAATATTATACTCTTTTTTTTATAGAAAATGGGTTCGCCCTTGACTAACTCTTACCCCTGGAGGGCGAAGAGTTAGAAGTCGACGATGAAGCGAGTTCACCCAGAAGATGCCTTTTCACCCTACTAGCTTTAAATTGGTTCGGATTGAATTCACTCGGAAATACAGACGGCGGAAGCGCATTCCACTCTTTTGCAGTACGCATTATAAAGGATGACGCAAAGCGCTTCGTTCGAAGAGGCGGAATTCCAACCAGGTACGGATCGAATTCCGCAGTGCGTCTCGAAGACCGAAGTTGGAAAGGAGACGGTGGTATTAGCTCGTGGAGCTCTTGTGCACACTCCCCGAATTACAGTATGTAGAATATCAACAAGCAGGCAACTTTACAGCGGTGAGCTAGGCAGGTTTTTAAAGCGTAATCACGGTTGATGAGTCTCCTAGCTGTGCGATCCACCGAGTCAAGTGTGGCTAGTTGGTATTTAGCTGAACCATCCCAGAGGTGACTGCAGTACTCCATGCTTGGTCGGATCTGAGCCTTGTAGAGAGATAAAAGCTGTCCAGAGGGCCCTGCCAAGATGCACTACGCTAACTATCGTTTCTATTCGTTTCGTGTTTAAACCAATCGCGTCACTGGTAGATGACGTGATACGAAAAGTTAAGTGATCTACCAGTGATTTGATTGGTTAAAAACGAAACGAATGGAAACGCTAGTTAGCGCAGTGCATCTTGGCAGGGACCTCAGGCATAAAATACCGCTTCACCTTATTTAGGATGCCCAGCATTTTGGCCGCGGTTTGTGCTTTGAGCTCGATACTCAATAAAATTATCATCGTACAAATGTAGTAAGTAAATGATTAAACATCGTATTTGGTAAGAAAACTTCGCTTATCTCTTGCTTTCTCAGTCGGCTTCAGTACCCATCGATAAGCCAGTTGAGAAGGCAAGATAAATTATTCTAAATCTCTAGTCCTAAATCACAATTTGCCAGTTTTAGACGAGAGTTAGCAAACTTTATTAATGCATAATTTAAGTAGATCTCGATTGTCGAAACTACAGGTCTAGCGCTTAACTGAGTAAGTCCCTGCGGCAGTGGAATGGTGCGGGAGGAGCGCGCTTTGATTCCGACAAATGACGCGATACTTCAGTTGGGCGTTGGCAACGCTGTCGTCAACGCGTGTAATTTGGACTGGCTGATTTGAACAAAATGCACACGAGATTTACAACGATGATAAGGGCTCAAACTAAACAATTGGTTTATAAACTGTACAAATATTTTAAGCCCTCAGGTATCCTACGCACAACATGCGACATTACGTGATTCATTAACTTGTTATAATGCCTGTATGAAGGTGCGACGCCAAGCAACTTCATACAGACGAACTTCAAAATTTCAGTTCAAAACATTTATATTAAATCTAATGTAAATATTGTCATGCGCAATTCAACCAATTCAAGCTTACTCACTTGTAAAAATATCGTAAGAGATATTACGTTACTATTCAGCACGTTTATAGCCATAGACAGTTCTGTTACGCCACAATGACATGTACCTATCCCCTCCCGCAGCACCGTTCCACCACTGCAGGAACCTACTCAGTTTTGCGCAATGACTGTCACTAAAATTTACCTCGAGTAGTTCGCACCTCCAAACACTATTGGCACGGCCATATTTTGCAGCCCAAGAAGTAGACTTTCAGTCACAAAATCTTTTGTTATAAGATCCTCTGCAGCTAAATAAAAGTAGTAATGCCTTGAGATCATCTCAAAACAGTCCTCTTCTCGAGAGTGACAGTTGTAACCCGTGCACGGACCATATATATCCAATTCCAATCCATATCTATCAAATTCCGTCTGCAATCTGTTAGTGAGCAGTTTCCTATCGATAAAAGTTTTGCAATTAGAAACAATCCAAGCAGCTGCTTTTGATTTTGATCTCAGTTTTTCTTTCATTCTATTATCAATTGGGATCATAGAGTCCTTGTTTATCCAATGCATGGTCGTATTCGGACCAATTATATTGCCGTTCGTGTCTTTCACTACAATAACACCTCCAGACACATCAGAATCAAGTCTGTAAGTCCAGGTCAAATTGAAAAAGTTATCGTATTTGGGATCACAAACTGCGTAGCTGTTACTTGACTCCATGCTGACAAAAATGTATTTCTGGTGCGGACTTCTAAAAGCCGGATTGCTAACATATTCCAAAGCTATCCTTGGACCGTAAAATAACAAAGCATCAAAGTTTTCTATGTTATGTAGAAAGCTTTTATCTCTAGTAAGGAAGCATTGATTGATTTTACACTTTCTAATCTTGAAGGTCCTTTGGCCTGCGTTCCAGTTTGGGTAGGCTGTAAATGGTCCTATCCATTCCAAGATATACTTCGTACGCAAATCTGGTGGGACTTCAGCCTCTTCATAAACTGTAACATTTACCAATAACTTTGATTTTTTGTGCATCTGTCGGAACTGGTACTGACATAATAATGAGTAGAACCAAATAAACGTCAACAATACAGCCGAAGTGTAAACCACCACGTTAAACCTTTTGTAAAACCACAACTCCAAATTTTTGATAATTTTAGTCATTTTAAGCGTTAATAAAAGATATTGTAGTAACAATTAATTTCGATTATCTTCATCGAGTTGGGATTTCTAAATTTCATTACACTGCCATTTAGGAACACGTCCAGATAAATAAATGCCTCGTGATTGTCATTACTGTTTGACAGCAAGTTGTTTTTTTAACGAAAACTAATCTCTACAGAGGATATTAATATTATTGTAAGGTGATAGGGATGTTTGGAAGAAAAACGTTTGCTGCGCCGACCACGAATGATTGGGATAAGAGAAAGATGATGATGATGATGATAATGCAAAGCTGGGTCCACATTTGTATCATTTTACCGATCACGATCACGCGTATCGTATCGAGCTCGCGTATCCTAAGTATGGACGCTCACTTTGGGCACACCGTATCACTACCATCGTCGCGTGAAAAAATGCGTCCATACTAACCGTAGCGTAGCAGCGTATCGTATCATAACGCCGTATCATTAAGTGTGGACGCTATCCGTATCCCCTTTGATGATCGGGGAAAAACCGCCTCGAGAGCGATCATGGCGTATCGCGTATCAAATCATAACTTCGTATCGTGATACAGTATCAAAACGCGTCCATACTTACTGATCTTGATACGCGTAGCCGATCGCGAGTGTGCGGGGTAGATAATAAACGTGTGTCAACATCGATCCCGAGCAATCAGATACGACGCACCGCATGATCGCGGTGATTTTGCGTCCACACTAGCGATCTTGATACGCGTCGGTGCAACGCGACGGAGATACGATACGACGAAATGATACAAATGTGGACCCAGCTTAAGGTTTGGCTGATTAATGTGAGCTGACAGTTATGACCAGCTGGCCTATTGCTTAACACTCGCAATCGCAATCGACTTTAAAGTGGAACAATTGTTTTCATTTCGTATGCAGACTCGCGTTCGGACTGTCAAAATGAAAACGATTGCGATTACGAGTGCGTTAGGCCCCAACTACACGGGTGGTTCTCCCGCCGCGGGAATCCGCTCGACAATACATAAACAAAACCGCGCTGTGTAGTTTGCAGCATACAACATCCATAATTAATTGTGTCTAGTGCGGTTCAGAAGCGGATTCTTCCCGCGGCGTGAGAACCGCCCGTGTAGTTGAGGCCTTAGACAGTAAGCCTGCTGATTATGATACTTACTGAATAGCTTCAATCTTTTTAAATATTATTCATTTGTTTAGTACCCCGTTCAAATTAAGCCTAATATGGGCAATCAGGGGAAATAATTCGTGTAGTTTTGTAAATTGGTACAGTTATACCTTACAGTATATCCAGATGTACCTAATCATAATGATATTCGTACAGGTATTCGAGATAGGAGCAAAGATCTGAAAAAAGTACCTTCAACCCCCCCTTACACCCTCAGCACCCCCCCACCCTTGAAGACTACACGAATTATTTCCTTTCTGATTTTATAAATTTTCTTGAATAGGTGCGACCCCACCGCTGCGTAAAATACGGTGTCATCACAGTATAAATATTTATATATACTATGGTGTCGTTGCGTAAACAAAACACGGGGTCATAGGTGGTCATAGTATCTTATCTTATATTATCTTACAGATGGCCCCTTTCGGATACACTTCGACCTTTTAGGATCTTTAGTGCAATTACCCTCTTACACACTCAGCTGTTCAAATGAGCAGGTTTCCTCACGACGTTTTTCCGTCACCGTAAGAGCGTTGGGTACTTAAGTTAGAAAAACTCATTGGTACATGGTGACCGCGGGGGTTCGAACTCGGTACCTTACGATCGCGAGTCGACCCCCTAAGCCACTAGCCCACCGTCGCTTTTGGTGGTCATAGTAACAACATGGCGCCGTTTTTGACGCACCGTAATATACGCACCGTAATATACGCACCGTTAAGCAGCGGCGTTGTCGCACCTTTATACGTAGGTGTTTCACACTTCAGGAAATAATAAATAGTTTTCTATCTATTTTCCCTTGTCCTGTAACCTGACTCCACGTTAGGCCAATACTCGAGTTTTTGATGAGCTAGTCACCATCATCATTTAACTTAAGAGATAGGTAGGCTGTTATTGGTGGAGTAAGGGCCTTTTCCCACGGCATCATCCCATTCTTTGGCAGGTACAGTTTTTTGCAGGATCCCGTTTAGTAGTGTAATATTACACACACATGTGTGCGCTGACTTTAAAGCCAGCATTTCGCTGAGTTGGGACCGTTTCGTGGCTATTTTGTTCTTGTACGTTTTTATCAGTTCTTGTTTATGTTTGTCACGAATAAATGATTTTCTTTCTTTCTTTCTTTCTTTCTTTCTATACGCACTCAAACTTATAACTCCCCTGTTTTTGCCAAAAACTACTTAACTTACTGTATTAAACATCTTGTTTGAACGCCTATTATTACCATAGGTACGGCAATGTTGTTGGTTGTAGTTTTAATTCGCACGGATGCACCAGGAGCTTCATTCTACGCGGGCTAAACCTAAGAGGAATAGGGAAAATGCATGGATTTTTAAATCGCATTTCTCACCAAAATATGAAAATACCGTAAAAAAAATCACCAAATATGAAATTAAAATCAAAATCGGCCAAGAAATACGGATTATACAAGCATTTTGCTAATGATGAGACAGCGATTAGACAGAGAGATTCGATATGCACAGTGACGTCATGTGTAACTGGTCGGCAGGTCAAAAAGTACATACAAGAAAATTAAAAAAAAAATGTTTGGAAATGTGCAGATTGAGTCCTTTCAGATGACATCCCATTTGATATCCCAACCAAGGATAGAAAAAACGACCGTCATTTTGAAAAAATATCCCTGTTCCGTATAGCAGAGAGACTTCCTTGATATTAATTAAAAATATTATTAGGTATTTTATAGATTTATTATACAATAATTTATATGTACTTAGCGACAATTTTATTAATGAATGACACCGAAATGTTAATTAGAAAACACAAACACACATACAAACAGTAAACCAATGTCAACGATTGCCCCAATGTCCTCCGTAAACTGTGAACAAATTTTTTCGACTCATAAATAGGTCCTAAATTCACGTCGTTATGAAATAAGAGGCGAAAATTAAAAAAAAGACATTCTTTTGATTGGCGAAAGTGTTTTTTTCCCATAACCATTATGGTTTTACTGCCGCACTCAGAGACGTCAATTAAATTTAACGCTTGTTTAGTGACGTTGTGTCTTGTTCTATTGCTATAGCAAAGAAAGTGTCAGCAGCTACTTTAATCAAGCATTAAATTTAATTGACGTCTCTGAGTGCGGCAGTTATTCATTAGCTTACCTTGGACACTCGGTGATTTATAGTTAATTTCAAATATAGTTTAAACTTTTTCAACTGAGCTATCCACTTAAGAATAGAAAGCTATTGTGTAGTTAACCACTAATTAGGATAAAGAGCTCGCAGTAAAAGTAGATTATAACCACCTTCGAAGGTTAACATGGTTTATCGAATCTATTTCTTTAGACAATAGACTACAAAATACAGTGATAGAATAATGGCAGGCATTATTGTTTTTGCATTTTACAACCGCCGGACACTCGACAAGATCTTACTCTGTAGATAAAGACGAAGTGTAGAATACGCTATTTTCCTTTGAGGCCATTTTAAACCTACTCAACAACGAATAAGGTTGAAAATTCAACATTCATGCAATGAACTTTTTAACTTTTTCGTTGAGTAACTTGTTGGCCGTTTCGAGAACAAAAGCAGACAATAGGATTTTATAGATACCTACAATATCCATTGTGTTTACAGGTAAGTGGAAGAGCTCAGTTGAAATAGTTTAAACTTGAGACCACAATGAGTGTCATAATCTCATAATGTATAGCTATTGTTAACTAATTGCTTAATTACTTGAGCACTTCAACTTAGCACGTGCTGCACTAAACTAAAGAGTGAATGAAACAACTTGGTATTTGAAAACAAAAACAAACAAAAAATAAGAAATCGATATACGAATTAATATTGATAATGTAAATGAAATGTTTAATAATAAGATTCCGAATGTTATTCGTGGATGTTTCGCAAGGCCGTAACATGATTTGTTTAAATACGTTGTATCTACAAGCAAAGCATTATGACAACTGATGTTGAAAATAAAATATATAAATACATACTTAAATCACGCCTGTTTCCCAGAAGGGTAGGCAGAGACCACTTCTTTCCACCTGCTACGATCTTGACAAATCTCTTGCGCTTCTTCCACATTCATACATCGAGTTATGCACCCACGTCGGTTTCGGGTACTTAAAATGCGGCCCTTTCCAGGGTAGTGATTCTCTCAAAAGCAAAGGTGAGTGAATGCAGGAGTGAATGTCCAAGCGGCGAGTTTAATTAGTCCCGTCAGAGCGAGCAAAACACATATAGCGCGTGCATTCTCAATTAGGCAGCCTTATACGTTCGAGAAGCTATGCTGCCAAATTGAACACACGCGCTGAAATGTGTTTTGTTCGCTTTGACGGGACTACTTAAACTCGCCGCTTGAACATTCACTCCTGCGTTCGCTCACCTTTGCTTTTGAAACAATCACGAGCCAGTATTTATTATTAATAAAATTAAATAAAATTAAATATAAGCAGAAAATATCAAGACTAGTTGTTTGTGTATAAAACACCGCGGCAGAAAAAGGTATCTGCAGGTATCTATTGTTATCAGTGTTATCACTAATCCTATATATGTGGCGTTATCTATGAAAAGGGACCTTATTGTCGATGGCGCTTACGCCGCCCTGCATCACGCGACGTTGTATTTATATCGGAGCATCGTTAATAATGGCGGAAGCGCCATTGACAATAAGGTCCCTTTTCGTATATAACGCCACATATTGTTATCGCCTAACGACCGTGGCAAGTATAGATATTCAAAATAAACTATATTGACAACTTACCGAGTTAAAACTACGTCCGCGGTACAACAGCTTACCCTATTTAAATTTAATTTTGTTTATTTAAAAAAAGATAGTGACAAAAATAATCTAATTTTACCAATACTACGACCGAATAGATATAATACCATAGCAACCATAGCCTTTTTACCCGACTGCGGCGGAGCCCAAAAGGAGGGTTATGTTTTTCACCGTCATGTATGTATGTATGTATGTCCAGTTCTATGTTCCCCGCTACAGCAAAAACGGCTTGGACGATTTTGACAAATGATGTATCATTGGATTCGTCTTCGCAGCGAGAGTGTCATAGGCTACATTTTATCCCGGGAAAACGTCCCGTTCTTTTTTTTAATTAATAAAACTAAAAAGAGTGAAATAAATTAAATTCAGTCTTTTTATATTCAGTCTTTTTATTGCAGTCGGGTTTTTTGTTTTATAAATAATTTTTATTTTTTAAATTGAAACTATGTAGACTAACGTTATGTGTCTAATGAGTCGTACTAGACTTACTGCCGCACTCAGAGACGTCAATTTAATTTAATGCTTGATTGAAGTTGCTGCTGTCACTTTCTTTGCTACAGCAATAGAATAAGACAACACGTCACTAAACAAGCGTTAAATTTAATTGACGTCTCTGAGTGCGGCAGTTAGGTGTTGTCGTAGAATTGGAGTTACGCCCTTTTAGAATAAGTACATCTTAATCACTACATAGTATAAAACAAAGTCACTTCCCGCTGTCCGTCTGTCCGTATGTATGCTTAGATCTTTAGAACTAAGCAACGGGTTTTGATGCGGATTTTTTAATAGATAGAGTGATTCAAGAGGAAGGTTTGTATGTATTACACATTTTGGATTATGTACAAGTGTTACGGAAAACTCACATAAAACGAAGCGAAGCGAGGGCGGGTCGCTAGTAAATGAATAATTAATAAACCTAGGGAACATTTAAAACTTTTGTTGTTTTCCTTCTTCCAAACAGTTTACAGAAAAATAGGTAATAAAGTCTTAGAAATATGAAATCTTATCAATTGCTATCGTTAATTCAACTTTAAGATATATTATCTGCTATTTACTTGATATTGAGATTGTAATGGCGGCCGAGTTGAAATCAATTCGTGTAGATACAAAGTAGAATCAGACCTCAATTAATGACATATGTACAGTCGGCTACAAAGAGATGTATCCAGTTCTGGCCCTTTTATTACAATGCAATAAGGTGAAAAAAAATGATAAATCTTTTTGTAGTCGACTGTACATAGTATAATATGGGTGCGCTTCAATAACTTAAAAATAATAGGGATAATTTCATTGAACTACCTGTTAAATTAGTTATATCATTATAGTAAGTACCATTTTCACCAAACGATGTTAACCACTTAACAGACGATTAGGGCGTTTACAGCTGTCAAAATGTATGAACTAACAGTCGATTCATACATTTTGACAGCTTTCGATCCTATCTTAGTGCTCACTTACATCATGAAAGCCACCCCTATACCAAATTTCAAGTTTTTAGGTACAGTAGTTTTGGCTGTGCGTTTATATATATTATGTCAGTCCGGTTTGCCTTTTATATATATACATTACGCCGGACTTACTCACAAATAAAAATAATTAAAGAGAGTGGAATAATAAACGGGTCCCCATGCAAGAAACGCTTTTCTCAACGTATTTTTATTTATGTTGTAATTTGTAAAAAAAAATATTGTGATGAAGTATGTTTATCGCAGTGTTTCGAAAGTATTTAAAGTACCGTACGAGCTCCAGTCACCAGCAATAATATTACTATCCTACATTGGGCGGCATCAAATATCTGAGACGTCTTTATTAATATAGGTATAAGAGCGTGTCAGATATTTTTGCGCCCAATGTAGGATAGTAATATTATTGCTGGTGACTGTACAGTACGTCGTTAATCTTCCACATTATCGCTGTGTTTAATTACCGTTGAAGTGGAAAAGTATTTACACAACACCGATCGGAAATATCGTTTCACATAATGTTTAATGTTTAATGTTTATTTGGGCACAAACCAGTGAATTTGCCACAATTAACTAATACATATATATAGCGTAACATGTAACACGCCAAAAATGTGTGTTTAGGTATATAGTATTAAATTATAACAAGTATGTTCAATTCAAGTACAGACTACTTTTAATGTTTAAACAACGCAATTTTAAATCTAAGAAGGGAAAGACTTCTACATCAACAATAAGCATATTCACATTCCTACTGATTCTCTAAGAAGGGAAAGACTTCTACATCAACAATAAGCAGATTCACATTCCTACTGATTCCAAACACAACAGAGTTTTCTTTGCAGATTACCAATGCTTGCATGGTATCCATTCTTATATTACTCACTAACTAGTTCCATTCATAAGTAAATCATTTCTACAGTTTACAATTCACAATTTTTACCCTCTATGTTAACATTTAAATCCAAATCCCATATAAATCCCATCTTCAAATTTTTACACTTGGGGTTGGTCTAAGATCCGAAGAGGAGACGACCTTCACCGAGCTGCTTATTCGATCAAAAGTATTTTATATCAAATTTAATATGTTAAGTAATATGTAGCGAATGGGTTGCCTAAAAAAATTCAGTCCAGTGTATATTTAAATAAAAATAAAAAATTGTTTTTTTTTTGAAAATTGCACCGGCTTGCTTATTAGACAAATTACATACCAATCGAAAGTATGAAGCCTATAGAATATGCAAACGTTAGGTTGTCTACTTTTTTCCCGTCATAACTATTGGGTTGCCAGGTCTAAACAGGAAGTCGGTAGTAATAAATTGCACCGGTCTGCTTATTGAATAAAATTTATACCAAAATGAAGATCATTTCTTTGCGAACACGGTGATATAGGGTTGCCTACGAAAAATCAGTCCAGATTCCGGGTTGCCGACTTTTAAAAAACTAAATATTGATGCGAATGAATACGGTGCGACCGAGAGATCCCAGTGAAAAATCCAGTGCGATACAAGAGCACGCAGCATTGCAGCTGCTATTTGTCAAAATTAAATAATGTGAATGTGTACAGTCAACAGCATAAATAAGTGATCATTTATGAACAGTACCCCAATGAAAATGTTAAGCACTTTAGTGCGTTGTCATAGTAAACTTCAAACAGAACATCAAACGACACACATGACAATGACAATGACATTCACTATGACAAGGTTCTAAGTATGCTCAACATTTTTATTGGGTGTCTGTACTTTGTCGCTTTCAATCGTTTCACAATTTTGTATAACATTTCAAACACGACGTTAAAGTGACAAGGTACATAAATGATTACTTATTTATGCTGTTGACTGTACAAAAGTAATAACAATAATGAAACAAAATAAAAATAGTTCAAGAAAACAAAATAACCCTCCTTCTGACGCAGTCGGGTAATAAATATAGTTCAATTATTATGTTACAGTCATACACAATAATATTTAGAAATGTCAAAATGCGGAATTTAAATAAAAGTAATAAATATAACAATTCAATATAGGTAGGTACTATAGACCCATTGGATTGGAACCTTGACCAACCATAGAACTGTGTCACAGTGACGTTATGATTCAAGTCGTAAGAAGTGTCAAACAAATTTTATAATGTTACTGTGACACCGTTCTATGGTAGATCAGGGTTCTAAAAGGCTGATAATATATAAATATTTAGGAGTCAATGTCGCACCAATTGACCTAGTCGCAAACTAAGCTCTAGGCTTGTACTATGAGTAGGGGAGAACGGGGCTAAAAGTTCCGATTTTTAGTGAACCGCAAAATTGGTTACAAATTTTTGATTTTAGTATTCATACGATGCGATCAAAATCAACTTACATATGTTACCCTGATTTTAAGACAGTATTGTTTGGGTAAATTTTTGTGAGATTTTTTTTAAAGCCTTATGGCAGAAAGTAACAACTTACCCCAACTTGCGGCAAGTTGCCCTTCGCACGTATTCATTCGCATCAATATTTCGTTTTTTAAAAGTCGGCAACCCGGAATCTGGACTGATTTTTCGTAGGCAACCCTATATCACCGTGTTCGCAAAGAAATGATCTTCATTTTGGTATAAATTTTATTCAATAAGCAGACCGGTGCAATTTATTACTACCGACTTCCTGTTTAGACCTGGCAACCCAATAGTTATGACGGGAAAAAAGTAGACAACCTAACGTTTGCATATTCTATAGGCTTCATACTTTCGATTGGTATGTAATTTGTCTAATAAGCAAGCCGGTGCAATTTTCAAAAAAAAAACAATTTTTAATTTTTAATTAAATATACACTGGACTGATTTTTTTCAGGCAACCCTTTCGCTACATATTACTTAACATATGAAATTTGATATAAAATACTTTTGATCGAATAAGCAGCTCGGTGAAGGTCGTCTCCTCTTCGTATCTCCTACTAGGTTGATTTTACTAAATTTTAGGACCTACCCATGAGTTTGGTTGAGGTAACACCTAACCTTAGTAAAAACAACACATTGAAAAGGTTGCTTCAACTTTTTTAGTGGTTAATTCAACCAAACTCACGTGTAGGTCCTATTTTAACCATAAAATTGAGTAAAATCAACCCATTTGTTTTTTCAGTGTTGGTTTCTATTCTAAAACTGAACTGCGCCTAGCGCACCGGTGGTAAAATCGAAATCATATCTGATCTGTTTAATTATGGTCACAGAACAGAAAAAAAGTAGAAGTGTCAAGTGGGCGTGTTACGTGTGGCATGGCATGGTTATGCGGAGTTCCGCGCAACCTACCATACTTTTGCCGCGATCGCTTATTTCGATATTTCGATATTTCTAAAATAGGAAATAAATCCAGAAGCATGCCTTATTGTGCTATTTTGGAATGTAAAAAAGATAACCGCACCAAAAACGTTTTCCATGGTGGCGTGTTGTTTTCACAATAGTTTGAGTATTGGCGACAACAGGTCTGATACTAAGCGAAGCTCGTGCCACTTCCACTGTTTTTTCTATTGTTGAATAGAGGCCCTGGGCTGATATTCAAGTGGCACGGTAAAATCTTATTGCTTTTGTCGGGTTATTTCATTGTCAAGATTTTGATAGCTCTTATTTAATTGACAGTAAAGGCGAAGTAAAAAACAATACCTTAGGTCAAAGGCGATATGGTTTAACGCCATAGAATAGAGGCCCTACTTAGGGACCATTTAATGCCTAGACTAATATTTTAAAAGGTTTTCAAAATGTTAAAATAGACACATCAATTTAATAGATTATATGTATTTATTTAATAGAAAAACTAAATTCTAAATCTAAAGCATTAGGAATGTGTGAAAATCAAAATCTGCAGCATTGGGAATGTGTGAAAATGGAAACCTGTAGAAATGAGAATCAGTGAATATGGGAATCTGCATTAGACATGGGAATCAATATACACGGTACACGATAATGTAAAGTTTTTAAACTTAGACCATAGTAGTTTAGGTTTAATTAAAAGTAACAAATATTAAACTTTACCGTGTGTAGTTGGCTGCTCCAAACACTATTGGAATCGCGTCATTCTTCAGCGCCGTCAACAACTTCTCGGTCACGTAGTCTTCAGCAAAAGAATTCTCTAGCGACAAGTAAAAATAATAATCTCTCTTAATTTTTCTCATGCAGTCTTTCATCATCTCTGTAGGACACTTATTGTCGCCGCATTTTCCGAAAATATCAATTTTAAAATCATACGTATTAAGCTCTCTCTGTAGATGTTTGACCATAATCTCTCTCTTACTATTAGATTTGCAGTTTGAAGCAAACCAAGCAACTGGTTTATTTTTGCTATCTAAACTTAGTTTTAGTTTATCATTAATAGGGTCCATTGATTCCACGTCCATCCAGTGCATAGTTTCTTTTGGACCTATAATATTACCTTTAGAGTCTCTAACCGTTATGTATCCGTAAGGTTCATCTGAACCTAACTTGTAAGTCCATGTCCAATTAAAAAAATCATCATATTTCTTATCACAAATAGGATAGTAATGGGATGACTCGATACTCACAAAGATATATTTTTGATGCAGACTTCGTTTTCTTGGACTAGATATATAGTTTATTATTTCAGGACCATGAAACGCTATAGCATCAAAATATCTAACACTGTTCAAGTATGATCTGTTTGACGTAACATAACAAGTATTGATTTTACACATTCTTTTTATGAATGTCGCTTGACCATGACCCCATCGAACAAAAGGGATTGTATCGGGTTTTGTCCATTGTAAGATGTACTTCAATGTAGGATCTTGTTTATGCACTTCCGAAGATTTCTGATTTAAGTAATCAATGTCATCATACTCATCATAGTCACTAATGTCATCATAGTCACTAAAAAGTATGTAACACACATATATACTGAATAACGGTCCAAATAAAACGATAAAATTCTTTTTTTTACACATTGGTCGCTTCATATTTTTTAACACACTCCGTGATCTAATTGCACCTAAAGAAAATATAAGTGTATACGCTGTGAGTAATCCGCAACTACTGAGTTATCTTACTGACAGTAATGGCGGCTCACGTCCACCTCACGTCAAAACAATACCGTAACAGGTTAAATACGATATGGTAACCCATCACTTTATCGAATTTCACTTCATCGATTGTATCATTTCATCGAATTTCATTTTGTCGAACGGTAGTTCCTGCTGAAACGAAGATATCAGGATATCTTAAACGTTAATTACGTAGGTTAGGTTTGGTTAGAATTGTCAAAATCAACAAAAGTTAAGGCATGCGGTGAGTAATGCCTTTCGATGAAATTAAAATTCTGCGTAATGATAAGTTCGTTGAAAAGTGTTTTGATAAAATAATAGGTACCCTACGATATGACTTGACAGAAGCGCGTGGAAATAACCCCATGTGCTTCTGTTTAGTCCACCAGAGTAAATCTCTTGTGATATCCATGGACTTGTTTCTCTAATAAGTCCATGGCGATTGTCTAAAACTCGATACTGGCGAAATACACCTTGTTAGAACAAGGAGTGAAAGCCATTGATTAAGAAAAAATAAAATACGATATGGTTTTTACCGCCGGGAATAGAGGCCCAGTATTAATTTTATCAAATGTAAATATCTATGAAAATAACACTCGCAATAAAAAAGTACTCTTTAGGACTATTATTTGATATAATATATCTAAAGCTTATGATGATAATACGATATCCTACTGAATAAACTATATAAGTTAGGAATCCGCGGTACAACTCATAAATGGTGTACGTCATATCTAAACATCGGTATCAACGTTCAACTTTCATGGCAAAGTACGGTTTGCAGAAAAACAAATACATCTAGTATTTAGAACCTTAACTTTTTATAAATGAAAGGAAAGACGCTAAATTATGTATTAAAGGTTTAAATAAATTACTAAATTTGTTCCATGGATTTTGCTGTCAACAAATGACCTTTTCACACTAACTATTTATTTGGTTTGACAATTGAATTGACATTTGTTTCCTCCTCCCAAAATTTCGTATACGGCCTCTTAACTGCAGCATAATTAAATTTAAACATAACACAGAATATAAACGTTATTATTCATTAAATATTCGAATGTATTTATTTTTTTGCTATCCTTACCAGATGCCATGAAAGTTGAACGTTGATACCGATGTTTACAGTCCGTTCGCGTTAAGAATGCAGTGAATCATCAGTGCACACGAAGGGAAAATTCAAACAAATTATGTATAAAAAGATTGAGTTTAATGGATAAAAATAAACCTAATTTTGAGCGACCTGATTGGTTAGGGGGCGTGGTTAGGCCAGCGGACAACAATGATTTACTACATTCTTAACGTGGACGGACTATAGTCATATGTTACGGATCGGCAGCAGTGCATAGAAATGGAATACCTACTTCGATCATATTACTGGCCAAATATTGAAATTCCGCTCGGACTGCAAGACAACTGGTGCTTGCTTCCATCCCACAGGGGAGCGTGATCGGATTCCTCTTGTTTGTGTTATATACACCGTGGCTGTTAATAACCCGAAATATTTTAACCATCGATTCTAGAGCCTATTTGGAGTATTTAATGTGGTATAACATGTAGTCCAATATTGCATAATTTCCGAGATTTTAATTATTTAAAAAACAATTTCGTAGTTAATTTAATTTGAACTCTGTCACCTTAACTTAAAGCTTATTTACTAAGAAATTGATTAAATTAATTTATGATGTACGTTGATGATATCTAGACACGCGGTAGCGTGTCAAGCCAAGTTCAAGCTAACAGAACTGGTAAGCAGCACCGTGTGTAATATTACAAGAACCATTTGGAGCCATCACTACTTACAACATGAATTTTAATAAGTAAATAATGCTTTAGGTTAAGGTGACATAGTTCAAATTAAATTAACTATGAAATTGTTTTTTAAATAATGAAAATCTCGGAAATTATGCGTTATTGGACTACATGCTATACCACATTAAATACTCCAAATAGGCTCTAGAATCGATGGTTAAAATATTTCGGGTTATTAACGTGCACGGTGTATATAAACGACCTCCCCAAAACCATGGATGAGCGATGTGTCCTATTCGCTGATCATATCTCCATACTAACAACATGTGAAAACAATATAAACCTAAATAACAAATTAGAATCATTACTTGATAAAACTAACAACTGGCTTACTGATCAGAACCGGAAATAAACTAGGCAAAAACTAAAAATAATGGTATTCCATCCATACCAAATAACATCTTTGGAAATATACTTTAGCTATAAAATAAAAAGTTAGAGGTATTCAACGAGTTCTTATTACTCGGTTTAATCATAGATTCACATGTATACTGGGAAAAAACATATTAAAAACATAAAAACAAAAATATCATCTTTAGTATATGCACTCCTAAGACAGCACTCGCCACTTATTATGCTTATGCTAATGCATGTTTCAGCTACGGTATAATCCACAATAGCGCAGACGTACCTATCTTCTTTATTTACTTTACAGTTTTTTTTTTCGAGTATTAGTAAATATCAATATTGAGCGAGTTGCCTACAAAGCAAGATGCCTAAGTATTATGCCTACAAAGCGAGTTGCCTACAAATCAAGATGACTAGCAAGCATAATGCCTAAGAAGTATAATGACTACCAAGCGAGTTGCCTGAAAAGAAAAATGCCTGAGAAGTATAATGATTTGTTAGATCAATTTTCTAAAATCATTATTTCAGAATTCCAGCAGAACTTCGACGGAGCTCCGCTATCGCGGAGCTCCTATTTCTACGCGGTTTGGCCCTTCGGGCATGCTGCAAAACTAACATAACCTAAACCTACCTACCTTTTCCGACCTAGTTACAAGTTGCTTGTTAGGCATTCTGCTTGCTAGGCATCTTGATTTTTAGACATCCTGATCGATAGGCATCTTGCTTTTTAAGCATCCCGCTTGCTAGGCATCTTACTTTTTAGACGTCCTGCTTTATAGGTATCTTGCTTTTTAGACATCCTACTCAATAGGCGTCTTGCTTTTTAAGCATCCCGCTCATAACCCGTAAATCTATCGACAACACAGACAGTTGTAAACCGCATTTCCTGGAGCAGAAAATACTAACACTAACTGGATTATCTTAGAAATTTGTAAGTTCTTTCGAAATTACCCGGAACACTACAAGAAACGCGAAGACATACCCACATCTCATCTCATCAGCTTCGATATACAGAAAAACTCATGTTAGGGTGACGGCACCAAAAGATGAACGACACCCAAAAGGTGAACACTCGATCGAAATAATCACATAATTTCGTGACAAATAGTACATAGTTAAGTTATTCCCTTTGGCCGTGATCGATCGTCATTCTGGAGATTCCCGTAATAACGTTAATAGTATAGGAAAATAGATAAGGTCAGTGCACTGCAAATTTAAGCTTTTAATCTATATATATATATAAGGCAAACCTGACTGACTTATATATCAACGCACAGCCGAAACTACTATACCTAGAAACTTGAAATTTGGCACAGGGGTTCCTGTTATGATGTAAATGAGTACTAAGAAAGGACTTTCCGAAAATCGACCCCCAACGGGAAGAAATAGGCGTAGCCGGAAACTAATTCTAGGCGTATGAAGTCGCGGACGTCCTCTAGTTACGTTTAAAATTCAATAATTGACAGTCTGAAAAGGATTTGCTTGGTATGTATTCTTGATTAATCACTCTTTTATTGGAGTTATACGATTTTTTTTTTGTTGGTTAACAAGAAATATGCCGTTCAAGTAATGGTTTCAAAAATGTATACCTAAGCCAATACTTGAACGGTGTTCAGCTACTAAGGCCGGCGTACTTTTTTTAAGCTACTTAATAAATCGTATTGAAATGACAAATGGAACCTTTATTTCATAAAATGATCGTTAAATGCTCTTGTATTTTTAAACCAAAAGATGAACATAACTTTTAATATCTAATACAATGATTTTTGAGTTTCAATTACTATGAAAACTAACACTGTTCAATAATAAAATGTGTGCCTAATACTTGCATGAATTAAATTTACTAGTTCATGTTTTGGATCTTATTCCAATAGGTGAACTCGAATTGATTTTGTTCGTTCATTTCATGAATTATTCTGTGTACTAAAGTTGAACCAATTAAATTCAGTCGTTCAACTTTTAGGCATAGTTTTGTAATATGAACACTACTGGTGTTTATAGAAATGTTTACGAATATTATAAATGTGAAAGTAACTCTGTTTGTCTGTTTGTCAAAATATAAGTAAGTAACTTTACCAATGATTACTGATAAAAAAAAAATTCGTAGTTTTTATAACACATAATTGTCTGAATAATAATAGTCCCAGATTTTACTGTGTAAGTTTTTTCTTCCAGTGAGTCACTAAAATATAAATAAAAAAAAATTGCATACAAAAATGTTAAGATCTGGAATGGAATATTTGGGAAAAAAAAACTTGTATGAGGATCGATAGTATCAACGATTCTGAGTAAGACAAACAAAAAAAAACGAATTCTGGAAAAAAAATTCATGTACACTTTTTTTGGGAATAGCCCTCTAATCTCATACCTACCTTTAGGGTGCGGCTCCACTGCGGTGGAGACGAGCGGAGCGGAGAGGAGATGTGTAGAGATTGACCAATCGTATTAGTTAAAATCCACATCTCGTTTCCACTCCGCTTCAATGGAAACAGTCAAGCGGAGATGAGCGGAGCGGAGAGGAGACGCGTAAGAATCGACCAATCATATTAGTTGAAATCCACATCTCGTCCCCGCTCCGCTTCAGTGGAAACAGTCAAGCGGAGACGAGCGGAGCGGAGAGGAAACGTAACTACATACTACATTATAATCACTCCACTCAGCTCCGCTCGTCTCCGCCTCAGTCGAATCAGTTAGCTCTTTTCACAGCTCTGCTCCACTCAGCTCCGGTCGTCTCCGCTTCAGTGGAGCCGCAGCCTTATTCATGTCAAATATTTATTTTCCCAACATGTACCTAATCTCTGTCAAGGGCTTAGGTTTCCGCCATCAGATAGCAAAGGTCGTGTTCAAAGGGTGAATACAGGGGGATTAAAGAACAAAGGTCTGAAGGGCTCGAAAGAAACACGCATCGGGCTTAATGTGCGGTATGATTAAGAAAGGGGTAGGCTAACAAAGGGGTTTGGGATCTGTAAGCAAATTGGGAATCTTTGTTTCGATTTCTGTCTATATGATATCGTCTGTCCAATTTTCTGGGATAAAAATAAAGGTTTTAAATAAAAACCCGACCGTTGTTCTAAACCTACTATCGTTATAAATCCTGAATGATCGTTTAAAATGAAAAATGATGAACGAAACCTATAGATAATTTTTAAATACCTATTTGTCATAGTATGTCGACATTATTTTTTCTTTTTTACAATAATAATATGGCGTCTAGTTGCCGCCATTAAAATTTCTGTCATATCTTTAGTGATACTGACAAGATTAAGACAAATCGATTGCCATAAGAATCATCAAAATCGGTTCACGCGTTTAGTTTCTAGAGCGCCACAAAGGAACAATACATATATAGGCTGATAAACACATTACTTACCTACCCTTCTCCTTCGGCAGTTGGTTAAAAACACAAAAACGCAAGATATAACTTCTTTCAAAATGGTAATCTGTACTAGGGTGTCCGGCCTTTTCGCCGAACATTTTTTGTCCGAATTTCCAGCGTTTTCTTTGAATATAATTTCGCCAAACTTACTTATTTCCTAACCATCTTATAGAACCCTATAGGTCAGGTTTGGTTAGGTTAATTTTATAAAAACCCTGAAATATTTACAGTTTTTCGAACAAAAGCGGCATGCCAAATGGTATGACAGGGTCCAGTTAGGTGCGACGACGAGCGAAGCGAGGAGGAGCGTGTTAGGTTAACAGTGACCAAACAGCGCACGAAGCCGAGCAAGCGAAGCGAGCGTGCCGCGGCAGCGGCCGGCGAGTGACAAAATCGACTTTTTTAATATTGGTAAAAGACATTTCAAAACACAAGCTTAATGAAAAACATATTCTATTAAAGAAATGTATATCATTTATTGTTCGAAGTCAAAATGGTATCCTTGAATCATTCTACCACTTGAAAGATGGTATTTTAAAAAGTGGCTTTATAAAAAAAAAACAACGTACAGTTGCTAATCGTGAGGTTGGGAAATAAAACGAAATCTTTTGATACGTAGGACACGTGATCATTCGGCGAAATGAAATTCTGCGAATAATTGGTTGCGAAGTGATAATCGGCAATTAAATTTTCTGCGATAAATAAGAGAACCCTGTACTAGACATGGTAACAAAACCATTAACATCGGTACAAGTTGGATACTTGGTTTATTTATTTATTGTAAGTGTAAGTATTGTTAGTGGTAAATGATTAAATATACACATACATTTAATAGATTATATTTTTTACTATTTTTAACTATTTAACTGTAACTGTAATAGAAAAACTCAATTCTAAAGCATTTGGGAATGTGTGAAATTGAAAATCTGTAGCATTGGGAAAGTGTTAAAATGGGAACCTGTAGAAATAAGAATCTGTAGGCATAGTCAATAGAAATGGGAATCAGTGGATATGGGAATTTGCAGACATGGGAATCAATAGACACGGTATTTTTTAAGCTAAGACCATAGTGGTTAAGGTTTAATTAAAAGTAATAAATATTAAACTTTACCGTGTGTAGTTGGCTGCTCCAAACACTATTGGAATCGCGTCATTCTTCAGCGCCGTCAACAACTTCTCGGTCACGTAGTCTTCAGCAAAAGAATTCTCCAGCGACAAGTAAAAATAATAATCTCTCTTAATTTTTCTCATGCAGTCTTTCATCATCTTTTTAGGACACTTCTTGTCGCCGCATTTTCCAAAAATATCAATTTTAAAATCATACGTATTAAGCTCTCTCTGTAGATGTTCCACCATAATCTCTCTCTTACTTTTAGATTCGCAGTTTGAAGCAAACCAAGCAACTGGTTTATTTTTGCTATCTAAACTTAGTTTCAGTGTATCATTAATAGGGTCCATTGATTCCACGTCCATCCAGTGCATAGTTTCTTTTGGACCTATAATATTACCTTTGGAGTCTCTAACCGTTATGTATCCGTAAAGTTCATCAGAATCAAACTTGTAAGTCCATGTCCAATTAAAAAAATTATCGTATCTCTTATCACAAATAGGATAGTAATGGGATGACTCGCGACTATAAAAGACATATTTTTGATGCAGACTTCGTTCTGTTGGAGGAGGTTCAAATTTTCTCATATCAGGACCATAAAACGCTACAGCATCAAAATCTGTAACACTTTTTAAGTATGATCTGTTTGAAGTAACATAACAAGTATTGACTTCACATTCTCTTATTATGAATCTCTCTTGACCCCATTGCCAATGCCTAACAGGGACTAAAAGATAGGGTTTTGTCCATTGTAAGATGTACTTCAATTTAGGATCTTGTTTCTTCTCTTCTGAAGATTTCTGATTTAAGTAATCATCATAGTTACTAGAAGGTGAGTAAGACACATATGATATACTGAGTAATATCCCAAATATAACTATAAAATGCACTCTTTTACACATTGGTAGCTTTATATTGATTTACACACTCCTTGATTGAAATGAACCTAAAAGAAATATGTGGGTATACGCTGTGAGTAACATTCGACTACTGAGTAAGTTATCGATCGCCTGCGAACGATAGTTGTAGCAACTTTATTGTATTCATTAATACTAATATAATAAACTAGTTGTTCGTGCCCGGCGTCGCCTGGTTGTTTGCCTGACCCCTACGGCCGCGTACGAAACCGGAGGTTCGTAACCAGTTGCGATTTAAGACTTTTTTCTAGTCCTACGAAACCGCGGTTATCCTTTCGGAACTGGTGACGAGCAAAGAATTTGTATGTCTTATACCAGTGTTTCTTAACCTGTGGTCCGCGGACCCCCGGGGGTCCGCGAGTATATATACGGGGGTCCACCGAAGTCTCACCTACGGACCTTTTAACAATAATAAATAAATGCCACTAAAAGTCTCATAGTCGCTACGCTTACTAGGCACGGCGAACGTACTCCAGCGAGCGGTGTCCAAGACCGAACCACATACCTCGGTGAAAAGGCATTATTTTCTCTTGTATATATTAAATAGAAGTACAGAAACAGATCACAAGTGGAATTCGATTTGAGATTGCAACTTAGTACTAACATTCAGGCCGGTTCTTCTCGGGGCAAAGGTTTTATTTTTCGAGCCGGTGGTAATGCTTTTTGACATTCATAGGTGCATTATTTATGCCTAAATTACTTAACAAGGGCTGTAAAAGAAAGAAAGCCCGAAATCGCAGGTATTTGAGACCCGAGCCGTAGGCGGGGGTTGTAAATATGCGATAGAGGGCTTTCTTTTTTACTGCCCGTGATGAGTAGGTACACAATTTTACGTCTTCACCTGGCCACAATGCGAGTTTTACCGTGCGCGCAGCGTGCGATAAAACTCACATTATGGCCAGGTGTTACGTAAAGAACTTTGACTTTGACTTTGACTTTGAACCCGAATATCGCCAACTTAGTTGCGAAGAAGCAGCATCACCCTTCAAATTAACGTATTTTTTTGAATATATTTTTTTGTATTTGCAGTAAGTACTAAAATAAATAGTCTGAAAAGTGTTGCTGATTTTTTTTACCAAGGGGTCCTTGGGTTTGTACTTAATTTCCTAGGGGTCCGTGGACGGAAAAAGGTTAAGAACCACTGCCTTATAGGATACTATTTAGTTTCAAACAAGGGATTATTTTATATAGTCATAGCGATATCCCTTATATGTTTTACGTTAGAATATAAGTAGGTAAGTAATTTCAAACTGCTTTTGCAGCAAGTGAGAAATAGTTATTTGTTTTTAGATACCTGCATTTTAATATGTTTATTTTAATAAAGACCTCATAGTATCCATATCTGCTATGTATTTGCTATTCTTTCAAAAACAGTTTAAGGATATGAAACAAAAGATGAGAAAATACCATTAATTTTTAGTATCGCTTGCCGCATAAAAGAAAAATATCTTGAGTATGTAGGTACTCTATTATAATCTTTAACAGCGTCTGGTGCTTCAAACAAATTTCCCACGCACCTCTTTCTAAAGATTTAGTGTGATTAGGTACAAATGAAAAATCGACCACTTGAAATTATATACGTCAGTTCAGAAAAATGACCATTTGAAATAAAACAAAAAGGAAAATTGTCCATCCTGAATAACGTCTGTGAATGTTCTTATTATGATTAACTCCGTTTGTGACGGGCTTAAGGACGTGCAGCGCGGCGCGGCGCGGTTCCTGTAATTGTTTCACGATTTAAAACGAATTAAAAGATAATTATATTATGTTGATTTAAAGCTTTTTCAACTTAATAAAAATTCAAATTAATGGTCCGGAAAGGAACGTAAAAAATAACTCCGAATACCAGACTAAAACTTATTGAGTATAATTATTATTTTAAAGGTTGTTAACAGACTCGTTTCCGCGTTTTATAGATGATTAAACACAAGCAATGTAGTTTTCTGGAGATAATCTTAATGTCTTCAAAAAGTATTATTACCTAATTTAACGTAAATGTAAAAAAAACTCATTTTGCGACAATGTTTACACGTTGAAGAAAAACATAAATAACATTTCGAGACCAAACTTGTGTAACACTCCATAAACAAATTAAAATATTTCGCAAGTGACAGCCCTAACTTTGCGCTCGGAAGACAGAGGGGCGTAGTGGGGTGAAGGGGGAAGTAGGTATTTAAAGTGCGGCATTTTGGGCCTGGGTAAAGAAGATTTGCTTCTACGTTTAGTTATTATTTATTCTTATACCCGTGCCAAGATGCACTAGGCTAACTAGCGTTTCTATTCGTTTCGTTTTTAAACCAATCACGTCACTGGTAGATGACGTGATACGAAAAGTCACGTGACCTACCTGTGACGCGATTGGTTTCAAAACGAAACGAATAGAAACGCTAGTTAATGTAATGCATCTTGGCAAGGGCCTCTGGTGTACGCGTTTTGGCATAAATTCTTTAAAAAAACCGCGTTCGAAACGGTCCATCCATTTGGGAGCTACAATGCCACAGACAAACACACAGATACACAGATGCATAAAAACACGAATAAACTCATGCACAGATACATTCATTAAAATTATAACACCCCTCTTGTTGCATTATTACAATTTAAAAGTATAACTCGGAGATATTATGTATAGATTGACTTTAAACACCTTTATCCCATCCTAATCTTTTTTTCTTTCGGACTGACGAGGGAATTACCTTTATTTATGTCAAATAATTATTTTCCCAACATATACCTAATCTCTGTCAAGGGCTTAGGTTTCCGCCATCAGATAGCAAAGGTCGTGTTCAAAGGGTGAATACAGGGGGATTAAATTTGAACAAAGGTCTGAAGGGCTCGAAAGAAACACGCATCGGGCTTAATGTGCGGTAGGATTAAGAATGTAATGAATTACTGGCTAACAAAGGGGTTTGGGATCTGTAAGCAAATTAGGAATCTTTGTTTCGATTTCTGTCTATATGATATCGTCTGCTTTTTCTGGGATAAAAAAGGGCGTAAAAAACCGCCTTCAAAAACGCAAGAGACTGAGTTTGACTGATCTTTATTTAATAATTTTTAGTGATCATAATATGCGGTTAAGTATGTAGGTAGTACATCTCAGTAAGAAACTATAGGACATTTCAATAAGCAATTTAAGCAACACAGAGATAGCTCACAAATCACTTAGACCAAAGACTATGTTTCATGACTATGGATCATGGGCGTGCGTAAGGGACGCATTTACACTTTAGAGTGAGCAACATATTCTGGTATATCACTCTTACCAATTGCTCCGTCCCTTACGCACGCCCATGATCCGCCGACCTGTAAAGGGGCCTTATGACAACGCTCAAGCAAAAAGTTAGCGCTAGGCTGAACGTCAGGCGCTTATAAAGACTACCGCTGTGACGTCACTTCCTTACGACGCAATCCCTGCTTTTATTCTGACATTATATACTACACTAGCGACCCGCCCTCCTGAGGGCTTATTGTTTAACGCATTCGCAATCGCAACCGGCTTCAAAGTGGAGCAATTGTGTTCATTCTGCCTGCAACAAGCCTTCGATTTTCAAAATGAAAACGATCGTGATTGCGAGTGCGTTAGACAATAAGCCCTCCGTTCATAAACCAGAATTCATAATACTTTCAGATTCAAAAACACATTTATTGCCACATTACATAAACACATTACAGGTACATTACATTACATTACTGTTTTAGACATTCACGAAAATAAACTAAATTACACCATACATGCATTTCACATCGACCCATCTCACAATCATACAATCCTGACATTAAAAATAAAATCAATACAAAACAAAACAAATCAACACAATAATACAATACAGAGACGGAACATTGAGGTGGCAAAAGGCTCAGGCGCAGGCTATGCCACGATTTATTAAACCGCAGCGCTGATTTTCAGCCTGCACTTTGGCTCACTGCGCAATTGCATAATTAAGGGATAAAGCTGTAGGACTAAGATATTAGTTAGTTAGGTACAATTCATGAAAGAAAGAAAAAAAATATATATTTCTGTCACAATCATAATAACCTATAATAATGATATGACAACCTTCCGTGAAAAACTATGTAACATGGCGAAAACCGCATTAAAATCTATTGCGTGGTTTAGAAGTTAGCGGATATACAGACAGAAAGACAGACATACGCAGAAAGTAAACATAAGAAAGAAAGATAGTTTATTTAACATGCAACATGATGTAACACAAAGGTTTTATGTTACATCTAGTGTAACACGAAAGACCTAATTTCCGGAGGCGTCAAAACCAGACGTTCTTAAACAAATTGGAAAGAACAAAAACTTATTGAAATAAGTCTGTTGTAACTTCGAAAACAATTTCACTTCGTTGAGCCAACGGATAATTGAGAAAATTTGGGAAATCATACAAAGAGTCATCATACATCTTGTGCGTGGGGAATACAAACGATATACAGTCGACTTATAAGTTGATAACTTTTGTATTTTGTCGCTATAATGCCTTTATCGAATCTTTTCGTCGATTGTCATTTCATCGAATTTAATTTCATCGATCGCTATTTTTTGCTGAAACCATGATTTCAGGATATCTTGTACATTAATTATGTAGGTCTGTGTGTTAGAATTGTAACAACAAAAATAACTCATACCTTGAGAAATGCCTTTTGATTTAATGAAAATTTTGCGTAATGATTCGGACGTTGAAAGGTCTTTCGATAAATTAATAGGTACCCTATTCTAATACTTAAATCATAAAAGTAGGATCGTATACAGGATGTTTCGAAGCTCTTCGTGGCTTTAATAAATTACAGCAGCAGCTGAAAGTTAACCTCGCCATTACGAATATTATATTCATTTTGGGCTATTACGCTAACAGCTGGCCTAGAAAGTTTTAGCAATTTGTAAAAACAAACTTCAAATTTTCTATCAAAGATTTTTAATATCACTTGGCGTTGCGTATTTGTGTAAATAACAGCAATATGGGAAAATATTTGTGTCATTAGCTCGAGTATTTGTTACTGAGTTATTTCACTATCGTGTTTTTTCACTGGCTCGTTTTTAAGTGATGCATTTTTTCCATTCCAAAAATTAATTTGATGGTGTCTAGCTCCTATTTCTATGCAGTTTGGACCTTCGGGCCTGCTGCAAAACTAACATAACCTAAACCTACCTTCCTTTTTTGAACTCGTTATAAGTGGTAAAAAATGCAATTGGGAGAAATTCGGATAGGAAAATATGCGACTGGGAAAAATAAGATCGCGAAAAAATGGGAATGGAATTTCTACAACCAATAAAATTTGATTTTCGGAAATTCTGGTCAAAACATTAAATTAAAAAATAAAATAATTACCGAAAGAATTTAAAACCGAAATAGCAAAATCTCGAAATTGATATTACCGAGTTTAATACTTTAATAGTCACGAAAATAAGTCTATTTATGATGAACATAATTTCGGGAGTCGAACCAGTTTAATTTCTCCTAATCTAAATCACAGTAACATGTAAGATTCAAATAAAGCCTGCAACACATAAAACGCACTCTTCATAATTCATCTTCCATGACGTATTAATACAATTCTCTTTGAATCTTATTAACCTTATAATAAAGTCAAACCTAGCTTGTAATACTTCCCACAACACAATCACATGTTATAATGAACCTTTTACAGCTAGTTTTAAAGGAGGTTCTGGCTTGTATTGCTTCTAGGTTGACTTGTCGTAAGATAGAGATGTCTACAAGCCGCGCGACGTTGGGCTCACATTTCTCGCTCGGCTGATAATAAGCCTTCTAGGGACTGGGTGGTAAATACTTGATACTCATCAATAAAAATACTCGACTAAAATACTTGTACAGTTTTATTATGAATTTAGTAACAGGGATTTTTTATGTAGCTGCAACAAAGCACCAGACTTACACTAAATATTAAATTAGCGCGTAAATGAGTGTTGATACTTCCGTGGGAATCGAAATAGACATCTTAACGATGTTAAAGGGCGTGATGATATGACAACTTATTCAGCATCATCTTTGAAGGTCTTAGGTCGACTAACAAAAAGACAAAGGTTAAAAAGTAGTAAAAATAAACATTTCATAAAAGCCCAAAGTACGATAGACAGTAAAAAGAGGCATTAAGGTACGGGTAAAGTTGCAATAATCAAACGAAAGTTACAAATACCTGTTCCAGTAAATACTTAGGGGTTACACACGGGTCTCTATTGGATCGCATAATTTTTTTACGCATAAAATCGTTTGACCTAAAACGGTTTTTACAATAGAAAACGTTTTATTTTAATTATTTTAAAAATCTTACCTAACCTAACCTAACCTAATCTAAACAATAGACGTTTATTAAATTTTGATATGTCAGCCTAAAGGGTGTTTATGCGAAAAAAAATTATGCGTAAAGATACGTTATGCGTAAAAAGTTTATGCATTTCAAAGGGATCCCGTTACACACCCCATAGCCAGTGCAGTCGATAATGTTGTCTAAATGCCATTGTAAAGGAATATACAGTCAAGGAAATTGATTCGTAGACCACTTTGGACTATGTCAAAGTCAAGTAATCAATCAAAACGTAAGAGACTTTTTATGATTTTATTGACAGTGTCACTTTGACATGGTCCAAAATGGTCTAAGAATCAATTTCCTTGACTGTACATAAATATGATAATTGTATTTTCTTGAAATATTAAAAATGGCAATTCATATGAATCCTAAAAAAGTTACTCTTAGGGTCTATCTATTAAATGTTGAAATAAATTAATAAATAATAGTTAAGGGAATCCTTTGTTTCCCATAATTTTTTTAGTCATAATGTCATTGCTGTCATCATTATTGATAGTCATATTTTTTTTATGTCGCTGTAACTGTAAATTTTTCAGAATTATCGAAATATCTAACGTGTAGACAAGGCCAGGTTAGGTTAGGTTTAATTTATAAAAATACTGAAAAAGAAAATGTTTAAAAAAAATATGTTATGACTTGCGATGATTGTGACCTCAAACACATTATGACTAAAAATAAATATGGTTGACAACATAGACCCAATAGGTCGGTAGGTAGGTAGGTAATAGGACCCAATACAGAAAATATTGTCATAAAAATAATAAATAAATCGTTTATCTATATTAGGGGACCAGCTCACTCAAATTGAGCTAGTCCCAAGCTAAACTCGTACCTATGTACTATGGAGGTAACGATAAACTTACATGTAAAGATAAATAGGTACATGGATAACATCCAACACTCACACGAAAAAATTGCCAATACTGGAAACCCGGGACCGTTAGTTTCGTAGGCAGGGTAAAGCTACCAACCAGGCTGCGTCGTCATACAAGTAATAAATACAAAACGTAGTGATATAACTATCATTTACATAACTGTATCGTTCAGACAATGGCGAATGTAATAAACTGGGAGAGAGCTACGTTTTAGAGCACCAATGTCACATCGATTTTGCCTCACTTTTTGAGCAATTCTAAGATGTCTAATTCTATTACACCAATAAGATTGTTAAATCAAACAGCTATTGTTGATTGGCAATTATTGTTCAAATTATTATCCGTGTGATTGCATTGCACCGTAACAAACGAAAAGTACACCAAAAAAAAACTGCATGCTTTTTTATTTGAAAGCATAGCCTTTGATAAGGATCTAATTTAAAGCATTTCATAAGTAAGAGTGATTAAATTAATTGATATATAAAATAATTTATTAAATAAAATTTACCTCACTTACTATCTGTGCAAAAATGGCGGAGTTATTTAGAAAGACATTTTTTAATATCTGTGATCCTGTTTTTAAAGTCATAATAGACGACCGTCATTCAAACAAAATGGAAACAAACAATCGCAAATATAATTTATTTATTATTTCAGAGTATTATAAGCATTTGGGCATTGCTTAATACCTAAACTTAAATGAATACAGCACTTTCCGCATGACCCTAGTTTCTAGGGTAGATTCACTAAACACAATCACATAAAATTTATTGATAAGAGATCCAATACTTCCAATCATGAATTTCTATAATAAAAGTTGTGTTGGCGTCTTCTTGAAACTCTTGGAAAACCTCATCACGTAAATTATTACCATTTATCACACATGGTCTTATTATTATAGGTATGTGGCGACTATACCTAATGCCGCGCGCTACGCTGGCGAGAGGCCGTACTATCAGCAAAGAGTATTGTAATACACTGTTCAACTCTTTGCTGTTCGAACAAGATCGCCCGTAGCGACTCGCTGTCAGCAGGTAAAAAGAAATGTCTGTTCGCTGTGTGAATATTAAATATTTTAATGTGGATTATAAAGTGTTTTCATTAAACATTAGTTTCTAGAAAGCTCTCCCACAGGTATATTAATGTAAACACAAGAATTATAGTCTATCTGTAAACAAACAAATTTTACATGACAACAGCTGTCTTCGAACGTAGGTGTCAGCCACGTGTCAGCTGGCTATCTAAATTGTAGCAATAAGGTAAAATATTGGAGAGGTTTTATATGTTTTATATAAAACCACAAAAAAGGTTGACATAGCGTAATTCAGACCGCATTTGGAATCAAATGAAAGTCATTTCTATATTGTAAGTAATAATAATTTATTCACTGTAACATTTATTTTAAAACTAGCGGCCCGCCAGCTGCTTCGCCCCGCTGCAAATTTCTGACTTACCCGGTGGATTTTTCAATTATTTTCTGTCATACAAACCTTGTCCTGACAATGACGAACACAACAAAAAAAGAAATCAGCCAAATCGGTCCAGTCTTTCGGAAGTTATGCGATCACATACATTTTGGCGATTCATTTTTATTTATATAGATTAACTGCAGTTTAGTTCGAGAAGCCTATTCCTCGAAAATGCTTTCGTAATTTTCATACGTCGTTAAAAATTGGTGTATCCTTGATAAATACTAAGTACAAATACCTGTTCCAGCAAATCCATAACGAGTATTTCACAGCCCGTCGACTCCGGAAACACCTTTTATCCCGGCGGCGGATATCGTACTATAGATAGGCTGCTGGAAATGTTCACTGAACGCCCGACTGTACAGGGAGATTCACTTCTATACAATTATTACATAGTTATTTGTGGAAGATATTGAAGTTTAGTAGTTGTGTTTTTGTTTCACTTTTATGTGAGTTTTCTGTAACACTCGTACATAAATCAGATAGGGTAGAAGTACCGTTTGTGGCCACTGTACCCTTTTTGGCCATTTAAGGTTGAAATTAGCATCAAAAATACTGTAAAATTAAAAATAATGTTCATAAATAGTCAAGATTGAAGATTAATTTAAAGATAAAATTTAATAATATGTTTGTAATTTCATAATGTTTTAGATTTTAGTTAAAATTTAGAGCGGCCAAATCGGTGTAAAGATGGTCAAAACCGGTACTTGTACCCTACATAAAAAGTTTTTTGAAAAAATATCTAACTTATGGTAAAATATCAAAATCTGTTGCATGGTTTAGGAGTTAGTGGAGAACGACAGACGCTGAAAGCTATTTTTTTTTAACTATGTAAAGATAAAGACTATAAAGGTACTGAACTATTCGCCGTCACCTTTAATAAAATCCCCCTATATTATGGTGACACCTAACTCTACCTTCTAGAGCCGATATATCTCTAGCTGATATATCTCAAAACGTGGATAAAACATCCGTCACTTTCTGACACGTGTATAAGTAAGAGAGTGACGGATGCTTTATCCACATTTTGTCACGCTATAAACGCAGCCATACTAGGCCTGCAGGGCCTTTATTCTAATTATTTAATTATCTTATTTAAACTAAATATAGAATGTTTTTGAATTTGAATAATTTATGTTAATAATAAGACAAGTTGTAAAATATATATATTTTTTAATTTTCACCAAGTCATTTAAAAATAAGATTTCTAATCGTATTACTGAGGAATAAATGTGACCTTTATGTGAAACATGCGTAAATAAAAAAGATGCATAATACTTTATTTCCACTTATTTTAACGAATGCAGAATCTGAACTGAATTGTCTAGTTCCCATAGTATAAGCCGAAAGTTTAATTATAGACTGGATCATTTTGTGTAATGTTTATTCACTATATTTTATTGTATCACAAAATTTAAGCTAACTTTATTCATAAAATATCGCTTCATAGGGTATAATGGTTCCCCTAATCCCTAATCGTCATTTGTCCAATGCATCGTTTGTCCGAATTTACGTTTATCCTAATTTAAAACTTTTTAGTGTTGTTATAATACAACCCTAACCTAACCAAACCGCAGATATAATTGGAAAACTTAAAAAGTTGCCTGACGCATCTGAAAACCAGTTTAGGGCAAATGAAAATTCGGACAAACGATGTGTTAGGACAAACGTTGTTAGGGATTCCGAGGGACACCGGGGTATAATTTAGAATTTGCGTCAACATACAAGTTTGCATAGAAATATATTAAAGGTGTAAGATAATGATTATACAGGCGGTTGACAACTGCGTATCTTGTGAGCCTATGATTCATTCGTCCGCGTCGACCCGGGATGAATCCCCCTGTAATTAATTACCCAACCTATTCAACGGAAGTTGTGTGTTAGTCTAAATGTTTACTAAATGATAGTAAGTTTTATGGTTCGCCGCATCTACTTGAGAACAATAATATTGTGTATCAACAAAGCCATTGTCTTGAGTACGCGCAAGGCGATCGTAAAAGAATACTTTCACGATGGATTATCAACTGTAGTTGATCACATTCACCCGCTATCTATTTCATCATCCACTAGGAACAAGAAAAAAACTCTTAAATAATCGTCAATGTCACACCAATTGACCTAATCCCAAACTAAGCTCTAGGCTTGTACTATGGGTACCAACGATATAAATACTAATATGGGGAGATATTATACTTAAATACATAGAAAAAATCCATGAATCAGGAAGAAATATTCGCGGTCTTCACACAAATATCTGCCCTTACCGGGTTTTGAACCCAGGACCACTAGCTTTGTAGGCAGGATCAATACCAACTACGCCACATGTCGTCAAAATGCATCCTATATAGCCTATATTGCTAAGCTTATAAAATATGTATTCATAACCACTATCTTGAATTTTAGCCCATGACCATGATAAACAAAAAAATTACACACCCTGTCTTTTATTTTCACGAAAAAACCGCAATATGACCAAACCCTCATTCAAACTGGATTCATTCAATATCACAAAAACAGTCCGGCCCATCCATCTTTTGCCTTCAGCGCCCTATCAATCAAGGGCTATCGGTGACCACACCCCCGGAAAACGGACCGATATTTCAATGAGTCTATGGATAACTCTTATCATCACTTAATAAGTTCGAGAGCGAAGTTTGAAATTGAAAATATTTTGACGCTGCAGTGTTTTAATGTAAAATTTAAAACTAGGTTCCCAACACCCTGTAACTGCGGTGGACCGTCATTAATAAAAAAAAAGGAACAACCTATAGATAGAATGATGACTGTGATTCGCAAAAAACTTCACGCCGCGCCAAAAGAAGTAAATTTGTAAAAAAATACGTTGGTTAGCTGGCGTATTTATTGAAAAACAACATTAAATAATACATGAAGTATAAAACAGTAACTGAAGATTAAAACTAAAACTAAACTTAATAAAAATAAACTTAAACATTAAATCTAGGAATGGCCCCTGCGGCATTGTACTATCAGCCCAATGGAACCCTGACCCACCATAGAACGGTGTCACAGTGACATTATAAAACAATTTGTTTGACACTTCTTATAACTTGAATCATAACGTCTCTGTGACACAGTTCTATGGTGGGTCAAGGTTCCAATGGTCTGATAGTACCAAAGATGCTGGCAGCATTTCCTCGTTGAATGGCCTAAAAACTAATTCGTTAAGCGAAGAAATTACCAGAGGGCCCTGCCAAGATGCATTGCGCTAAGTAGCGTTTCTATTCGATTCGTTTTTAAACCAATCGCGTCACTGGTAGATGACGTGATACGAAAAGTCACGTGATCTATCAGTGACGCGATTGGTTTGGCACGGCCCTCAGCTCTTCGGTCTCCAGTGACGTCATTGAGTCTGACTATTCCTTAAGAAGACTTAAAGCGATATAATAATAATAATATTAATAATAATATTCTGGGCCGAGACCCCTATATTTGCCTACTTTATTGTTACGTAATATTTAGTTTTATCGTTGTGTAAAACCAACTCGCGTATGCATTGATTCCAAATCACTAAAAGCCAGTTCCAATATTTAAGACGGTCTCAATACGGACACTCATGGAAAATGAAAATATTAATGGCATTATCTTAGGACTTAACAATAAATTGAATATTTGAACCGGCCGTGAAATAAATAAAACCACTTACTGCGATTACAAATTCAGCAGCACACTAACTTCAACTAGCCGTCTTATTTATACACACGCACTAATATCATAAAACAAAAAGAGACGTCACCAACACGGCTAGCCCATGTTGTCCGCGACTTTTTTATCGCTCGGATCTCCCTTTCTTTCTAGTCTGTAACGATAGAGATGCACTGAGCGACAAGCGAGAAAATACAACTTGTGCTACCCGTGCAGATTTGGTAAAATAACCGTTCTAAATTCAAATAATCAAATGATCCAGCCAACCATAGGGTTTGCGACAGTCAACTGCTGAAAAAAGACACGCGTTAGAATGCAGTAGACTACAGGTGAAAAGAAACAATTGGTAATTATGAGAAACAAACAAACAGTTTTGAGAAAATGTTGTTGTATAAACCGCGTATACCTGGGGCAACATGAAACGGGTTTTTATAAGGTATATCAAAATATACCTATAATCAATATGTTGATTTGTTAGATCTTCGGGCCGATTATGGTCGTGTTTATCGACGTAGATAAGCGTAGATAAAACATGAGATAAACATCTGTCACTTTCTGACCAGTATGTAAGTGCGAGAGTGACGGAAGTTTTATCCACCGCGATAAAGACGACCATAATACGGGCCCTGTTGATTATTTTACAATAAGCATTTTTTCATGTAGCGTGGTTCAATATAGCATTATTTAATAATCGCGTATTTTTTATTCGCTAAAATTACCAGTAGATTATTTTATTATTTGTTTTATTTCAATTCCAAATATCTAATTTGACAGGGTCGACGGAGCTCCGCTTGGCGGAGGGCCTATTTCTGGTTTATTTTGGCCCTTCGGGCCTGGTATAAAAACGAACCTAACCTAACCTACATACGTATTACGATGTATTTACTTTTTGGAAAATTTGGGAACGGAAAAAATGCGAACAGTAAAAATCGTCGAACATTAAATAGCTACATGAAGAAAAGTGTTTCAGGAAATAAACGATTATGAAAAAATGCTATGTTAAAAATAGCTACAATGAAAAAATGATCTAACAAACCGGCCAACAAATAATTCACATTCCATGAAGAAGTAGTATGTGTACTACCCACCAATTTATTATTTTTTTCATTATTATAACGTAGAAATTTCTTAAATAAGCTAATAAAGGAATAAAAACAATGGAATAGGCTCCGTAATGGCGGAATAAATCACCGCCTCCGATCCATCTTAGCGGCGTGGAAATATCGCAATTTTATTGGGGATTATGGAAAATAGACAGTCCGTTGCTATAACGAAGATTTTTCTATGATGCAGTGGATATAAATAAAAAAAACGCTATTTTCGCATTTGATACTGTTTAATTCTGTCGTAAAAGACTGATTTTGTTTAATTCTGTAGTAAAAAAAAATGATTTAAAAAACAAAAAAACCGCCTTCAATAACGCAAAAAATAACTTCTATTAAAATGGTAAGTCAGCTTTTGGTTCAAAATATTGTGACTCGCCGACTTCAGTTGGACTAACCTAACCTAACAGTACCTATCATTTTAATAGAAGTTATTTTTTGCGTTTTTGAAGGCAGTTTTTTGTTTTTTAAAACGTTTATTTTAAGGGGCTTCTAAACGGGCCATAGTTTCACTGCAATATGTGGCCGGCAACTATTGGTGTCCTTCTCTTACTCGTACGTTAGAGAAAGATACCAATAGTTGCCGCCCACATACTGTAGTGAAAATATGGCCTGTTTAGAAGCCCCATTATTTTACACTTTTTAGTGATCATAATAAGCTTATGTAGTCCCACTTCTTAGTACATTTAAGAACTTTAAGACATTTCAAACTCGCCGCAAGCAACCCTGCGGGAAAATCACAGTCATTTTAAACAAAATGTTCTTTGTTGTAGTTGCTCAACTATCTTAATCGAGATTTCTTATCGCCACCCTTGAAATCGGTACCGTTGAGGAGTTCCAGTGGCCATCTGTTGTCTTAATCATCAGTTCCGCTTCATTAAATGATATTTTCTGAATGCAAATGCTGGACTTGTCACTAAAAATACTAAAATCGCTATATGTTTGCCTACAATATTTGAGGAGTTCCCTTAATTCCTCACTGGTCCCCCCATTATGCGCTTATTACACCTTCCTAAATAAGTCACTAACAAGAGGGACGCAGCAATACGTTGGAACGAGATGGAGATATCTCCATACGTATCTAACGTATTGCGGCATCCCTCTTGTTAGTGACTAATTTAGGAAGGTGTAACAAGCCCTTTAGATCCTGTTTTCCGTAATATATGGTACCACCATTGGGATATTTGATTTCCAAAAAAAAAAAATCATCAAAATCGGTTCATAAACGACGAAGTTATCAGCGAACACGCATAAAAATACATACGGTCGTATTGAGAATAGAATAGAATAGAATAGAATAGAATAGAATAGTTTATTCGTCAATTCTTGGACAATTACATTTAAGATTTACTTAAACATAAAATGCACTAGAAGACATGTCAAGTTACAGATAATATTTATTTAACATTTTATTATTATTTATTATTTTATAGTGCTACTGATAAATTCGTTTACATTAATTATATTGTGTTTTCAATTAAAATATTCTTTAGTAGGGACTGGAATCCTGACACTCCTCCTTTTTTTTAAGTCGTTTAAAAACTCCTCCTATTTTTGAAGTGATTTAAAAAGGCATATAAGTAGTCAATCTTGACAGCAGGGCTTGGGAACGCTTCGAAAAATACTGGTTAATTATGATTTTAACCTAGTTTTTCGTAAATACTCGCTCTGAACGGAATCGATTGGCGAACGTTATAATCGCTGGAATAAACCTGGTACTTTTTATTCTTCATGCAATTATGTTAAATAAAACATTGCATTACATTGCTACTCGACAAACTATAAAAAAATAGTTACACTATATATACAACTTACTATATACAGTACATGAAACTTGCGTTAATAAAAAAAAATATATAAAAAAACACGTATTCTACAAAGTGAAAGATGCATTGGTCATCCTGGCGTCTGACTTCTATGCTATGTACTTATTCTATGAAATTAGGTACCAATTTTAACTGTCAATTTCAAGATGACAGATTAAGTTTTAATGTCTGTGAGGCGATTCTCGGTCACGATCGAGATTAATTACTATTCGAGATTCCATAGGAGAAATCACAGAATAAAGACTAAAGGCATAGAAACCGTACTACATAAGCAGAAAATACATTATGGTTGACTTCTTTTTACTTATGGTTTTCATAGTGAGTTGGAAAGAGATGCATCTATAGCTGTTCCTTCGTTATTTGGTACATCGTCACAAGGCGTGATTTGGACCTATAAGCACCAGTATGGAAGAAAGTAAGGCCAAAGAAGTCCAGTCAAACGTTTGACGTTTCTTCACCTTCTGACCATGACAGAATAAAGAAGAAAAGACACCTAGTTTTTGTTTCGTTTTCTTTAATTATTACGTAATCTATAAAGTAGAGACAAGTAGCTGGTGCAACGTTCATCTTATTGCACGGCTTCTATGCCTTTAGTCTTTATTCTGTGGGAGAAGTGATGCTGGATGTCATTCCATGCAGATTCACGATAGAGATTCAAAATTCAAAAAAATCAAAATTCAAAATATTTATTCAGTAAATGAGGGCACATGAGGGCTCTTTTACACGTCGGTAACATGAGTGAATCTACCAGCGCTTCGGACAAGACCATCATTGCGGAGAAGAAGCGCCGCAAGAAACTCCAGCAGAAGGTCATTTTTTCAATAATAATAACAAAATAATACTTAAAAGTAAGTTACATTAAGTAATAATAAGGTAATAAAGTAATAAACAATAAATTCTTAAAACTAGCAAAAATAAAATTATTACAAATGTAAGGTCAATAAACCTTAAACTAATAATAAAGACTATGAGAACAACACGACGAGGTCTCTACGTCAAAAGCCATAACTAGGTAGAATGATTAATTTAACAAAAAGTCCTTGCATACGTGAACAGACCGGACCCCACAAACAGCACCCGTTCACGAGTATGACGCGTATCTCAGCCATCGCCTCTCTCAACCATGTGTTCGGGAAAGTGGCGACCCGATCAACGACGCCGCCGTAAGCATTCATCTCGAACGCTCGAGAATTGACACCCTGGTGGATTAAGAGCATAAAGAACCTTGTTGGACCAGAAAGTGCAAAAGACAAGTTATATCCGTTAAAAAAAGTTGGGGAAAAAGTCTATGATGACAAAAACTCACTGTCACATTGTCATCATAAAAAATAAATAGTATATGTAGCAAATTTATGTGAAAACGGTATTAAAACCCTTCGTACTATGCGCCCCGTTTTCATTTCTTCAAAATGTCCACAATATTTTAGAAGCATGCGACGAATCGCATGGTAAGTCCTACGACATGTTTCCATATTCTCCATAAAAATATAGTAGAAGAGTAACGCAAAATTGGTCTATAGGATCTATATTGTTTGGCCTAAATTCGTTTGCTCTAAACTCACGTTACATAATTTCATATACTTTAAAATCACCATTGATTTTAATATATATAAGTCTATGAAAATCACATGCTATAATTATTCATTAACTCTAAATTTCATCTCATGTAATCATGTTGTATATTTTCAAAATCTCTAACATCCATAATCTATAACATTCTAAAATCTATAAAACCATTGGATATTATTATGAATTTCACTTTCTAAGCGAGGGTGGGTCGCAAGTTGCCACAATGATGGCAATTCACAAAATTATAAAGGTGACACTAGTTTTTCTGCGGATCTCATTTCTTCCGACCCCGTAAAGAAACCCTTAAGTATAGTTCTGTCCATTTCTACTTTTTCGGGGTGATCAAAAGAATGATTGAAGACTTTCGTGTTCAAACATAGATATACGCGCTCATTCCCAAAATACTAGAATTTCCAAATACATCGGAATCCCAAAACTAAACATTCAAATTAGGGTATTGTTTATTGTCTTCACCCAATATTTCGAATCAGGTTTTTTGAGAATCGAATACAAAGAGTAATTAGGTATTTTGAAATTCTGGTGTTTTGGGAATGAGTGGATAATGTGGATATGCGATATATTGATGTATGGTAGTGAATCTTGGATATGGCAGAAGAAGAACTAAAGCAGGATTAATGCAGTTGAAATGAGAACTCTAAGAAGTATGTGTGGAGTTGGGATGATAGATAGAGTAAGAAATAGCGAGATTCGAGAACGATGTGGATTGAAAGATGTAGTGACTAAAATTGAAATGGGTATGCTAAGATGGTTTGGTCATTTAGAAAGGATGGATGAAAGAAGTGTTACGAAATATATATGGCGACCGAGAGTGAGCGGAGATGTTGGTAGAGGACGTCCTAGACGGACGTACGGTGATTACTGATTAGATTCGCGATGTACTGAATAAGAGCAAAATCAAAAGCACTCGAAACCGACGTACCTACATGCATGAAGAGATTGATGAATGTATGGAAGCGAAAGTTGTATGTTTGGACCGGTGCACCTGGCGTTCCATAGTCTCTGCCTACCCCATTGGGAGACAGGCGTGAAGGTATGTATGTATGTATGTATGTATGTGGATATAAGCGACGAGATGTTGCGTAGCTTATAGCTTATAAAACGCCACCCGGGTACATAAAAAAAATCCCTGACAAGAGTGCATGGAGTAGGGCAAGTAATCCCGGGATTGGTTTGTATGCAATACTTGAACTGGTCTAGCATGCAACCTCGAAGCAACGCTCACGCAACTAAGTAGTAGTTTGTTCATTTTCTTTCGCTGTTTTTCTCTTACTGAGTATTGTGTTCGTTTAGAAATAGAAGTAGAAACATTTATTCGAAGAGCACAAACAAAAGAAATAAAAATAAAGAAGGCAAGTAAATTAGAAGATTTCAAGTCTGTTTAGAAGCCCTTTTGGGTTCAAACTATGTTCGCGCCAACATTTTGAACCTTTTTCTTTTCTTTCAGGTACATTTACTACACATTCTAAAAAAATATCTACAATGCCATCCCGCCGCTGTTGTCTTTCGGATATGCTCATCTGCTTTGAAGATTTTGTACGGAGGTCTCTCTTCTTTATAAGTTTTGTAGTGTGTGCCGTCGCTGGCATGATCGCTTATATGCTAAGACTCATGGTTAATACGCCACGATGTCCTCCGATCCAACCAGAGAATACAGCATCAAGTAAATATATGTACTAGAGTACCAGGAATTTAAGAAACCTTGAATGGGCACTGCTACTTTTTTCATAACTGTTGGTGTTGCAATAAAAAATGAAGTTCATTTTTTTCCTGGTTATCTCCGACCGATATCTGGCGGGTTATTATGACGTATCTGTGCAATTCATTTTATGCTGAGAGAAAAGGACAGAGTTATGTGACTGCTATAGCTTCGTCCTTTACGCTCACCGTAAAATGAACTGCATAGCTATGTCATAATAACGCCCCTGACCCTAAATAATTGGGATGAGGGCAAGATGATGATTTTTTCCTCAATATGGCGTGGTTTTTTATATTCCTGGTACGGGTCTATATTTTAAATCCTAATTATTATTTCTCCTAATGCATCGTACGAATTATCGTTTATCTTTAAGGAATTTCAGTATAAAACTTTTTAGTATTGTTTTATTACAACCGTAACCTAGATAATGTAACCGCGAGTATTTAGAAAAACGTATTTAGTAGTCTGACGCAATTAAAAACCACTTTAAGACATATGATAATTCGAACTCGCAATGCAGTAGGACAAAAAATGTTGGGACAAACGATGGTCTGAAATATAAAAGATGTTTATTATTATGGCATTTTTACACGTCAAAAATCTACCAGCGCTTCTCAAGAAACGGCTACTGAGAAGAAACACCGCAAGAAATTCAAGTCAGTCAGTGTCTCTTTACACCTTTACGTTATTTGATAGCCAATGCCCATATTTTGGCTATGAAAACTATAACACATTATTGTATAAATACATAAACTCAAAATAGAAGTAAAAAATTGCCTAAACATTCCAGTACGAAAAACAGATTTATAATTTTTCGACGGAAAATATTAAAAAAAAAATTGATAATAAACCCATTAAGACAATAGATAGCAAATTTAGAAACGTTTCGTGCGCTGCAATGTGATCATGAGCTTCATCCAGAGCTATACAGAGCTAATTTTGGCTTGAGGGATTCTAAGATCTGATACTTTAGCCACATGCTGGTTTAGATTTCGAGATGGTACTTCGGTCACAGCGCTGGTTTTCGCTTGTAGATATTGAGATGTGATGTGATCCGGCAGGTCTATTTGCCTATCTATAATATAAACAACAACATTCAAACGACGTGCGCGGATTCTAGGATGTGTTAATTTACTTACTTAAAAAACATCATCTACTTACTTAAAATATTTATAATACCTACTGCACATTTGGATCGATATTTTCAACATTTTTCATTTCACAATCTGAGTTACACTCAGACGTGTCATCGTCAGAGCTTTCATTGACGTGAATTACAATACTATCAATGTGATCATCCATCGAGTGTTCCTGTGAGCGATATTCATTTTCACATTTGACGGCATGATCACAAACTTTCTTTCATTCATCCGGGTCAATCATAGCCATTCTTTTTTTCAATCAATTTCTTTACTGTACCTACTCATATTCTTCTATGTTTCTTTTTGATACGTACCTTTTATCCGGGACCATATGTTTTCAATTAGGTTAAAATCGGGATGGTAGGCGGTAACCTTAACACTGTGTGTCAATGTTGATGTAAAAAAAAACCTGTGGAATATTCTACAAAGTCTTGTTTATGTCGACAAATAATTTCATATAGTTGTAGTTAAGTTAATGATGGATCATAGGGAATATTATATTTTTCTAACCTGTTTATCATTTGCGGCTTTATGGTATTAGAGTTGAGTGGGCGTTCCGCATGCATTATCCACTACTGATACAGAATTTGGAGACATTTTAAGACAGAGATAATTGACATTATTCATGCTACTGGTTTTATCAGTAGAAGAGCACCCGGAAAAAATTCTTTAGCACTACCTGCATGTAGTATAATAAGACGTTGGCCTTTTTTGTTGGATTAATTGTTTCACTCCTTTATCCGTAGAATCCGCTCAGCATTTCCGTGTTAAATGGGATGTATGAACATAAGTTTCTTGTACACAATATCTCTCCCTTCAGATCTGTACTTTCTTACTAAGTCTAGATACTTTACTCGTTTTAGTCTTACGTCATCTTTTTCCATCAGCATTTTTCTATTGTTAGTAATTTTCTTGAATCGAAAACCCATTTGCCGAAATAGATTCTTAGTGTAAAATTCATCGTTTCTATTATTTTGGACTTTGGGGCTTGGATCGTAGGAACGTGTTTATACTTAAATCAAATGGAAATTATAAACTATTAGTCGTATTACTGCGGAATTAAAATCAAGATCTAGATAGAAAATTTTGCATGGTCTACCTAGCTTAACATTCTTTGAGTTCGTATTTTTATGTTCTCTATATTCTTCCTCCTTGTTCAATAGCTTCCTTAATGTTAGTCGAGATATGCCCGTTCTTGATTCTTGCCAAAATACTGAGAATCATTGTTATTTTTGAATTTGCTATAAATCTTTGATATAAAGTACAAGTATGTTAATTTCTTGGACTGGATAATCGAAGCGTTTTTCTCTTTTTGGAGGTTTCGGCATGATAATATAACCTTTTTTTACTTATGTAAACTGTAAATATAATCAAAACTATGGCGAATATTGAATTGCGTAATAGGCACAGAATCACTCTTATAGTATGGGTGTAACAGTTTAATCGGTCAGTATGGGAAAGTCTGAAACTATAAGACATACGAAGATCTGTTCTTAGGAACCATGTCATCGATTTAAGTAACAAGGAAAACTGCATTCATACATTTTAAAAAAACTTGTACTCAGCTCTGGAATCAAACCCGGACGTTTTGAGCAGTAAAACTACGTTACACTATTTCTATTTAGATATCGATTGCGTAGGTCTTAGGCAGTAAATGTTACTTACTATGAAACATGTCTAAAATTTATATTTTTTTTTTACTGCTTAAGACCATAAGACAATCGATATCTAAATAGAAATAGTGTTAGTTTATGTCTTATAGTTTCAGACTTTACCATACTGACTGATTAAAATTTTATATCCTGTATATTGGTCTGCTGATGTGACTTAGGGCCTGTTTCACAATCGTCAAGTAAAGCATATCTGACACGTAAATTTAGCCCTTTCCTTTTCTTTTCTTACACTTGAACATAGACAAGGAGAAAGCTAACTTTAACTGGCACATAAATTTACTTGTCAATTGTGAAACAGGCCCTAAGGTTCTAAGGCTGTACGATGGGTAGTGAAGCTAATTGAGAGAGTACGTTATATGCACTTTTTATAAAGTACGATGGTAAACCATTATGCACTACATGAACTACATCTGTACGCGTAAAATCATTTTCCCGCTACTCCCCTATTTCTTCCTGTTGTTAATCGATTATCAAAAAATCCTTTCATTTGGACCCAAATAATATTCCCACCAATTAAGTCCTTGCGTTCAGCGGTTTAGGCTTTTTAGTCATGGACGAATTTATAAGGTATTAGACGGAATAAAATATTTAAATAGTTTCAGGTCCGTAACAAAATCAAGGGAAACGTCAACAAGAGTTTTCCTCGCTAGGTCGAAAACAAGGTCAATCGGAAGGTCAAAAATAAAGTCAAAAACAAAGTCCACCGGAAGGGGTGCCTCCGTTCCAAAATCTACCTACAAGAGCGCTGACATCGAGCCAAAGTCTACCTAAAGCAGCGCCAACGAAATTATTACACAAAACTTGTTCCTGTAGTAATAAAATAAATACTACCACAATTTTTAAAAGACATCTGTTTAGGCGGACTAAGATGTCTTTAACGTAAGTATATTTTAAAGGGTACACAATTACGAAGAGTCTTAATTCCGAATTGATCAAAATCCCGAATTTTCATAATTGGGATACACCTAAAAACTTTTGACAACAAAAATCCCGAATTTTCATAATTGGGACACACACCTAAAAACTTTTGACAGAAAACTTTTTTTATATTGCTCATGAATAGAACGTAACTACACGTATTGCAAGGTATTTGGAAAAATAATATTAGTGTTCCCTATTTTAAAATATAGTTATTATTAACCGACTTTAAAACAACAGCTTGTTGTGTTTTTTCCATTAAAAACTAAATTATAAAACTGGAGATGTAATCGTACACTTTTATTATTAACACATTACGTTATAAAGAAACCTAGCTACGCAACTACTTACCCCAAATTAGTTAACTAATGTTTAGCCATTTTAACTCTGCTTACCAAGGGGTCGAATTTTTTGGGGCCGCTTTGGAAAAATTGTAGGGAGAGAGCACCGCTTTTAAAAAAGCTTTTTTCTAACTTGGAATGTTTGTTTTTAGATATTTTTTTAGGTCAAATCTTGCAAGTCACTTTTAAATCAGTTCCCGTTATTGGAATGGAATTAAGTTTTGGACCACGTATGTTAACCTGCTGACAATGCAATATTACGATACGAATCCAAAAGCTGATCTGATGATGGAGTCGGAAGATGCCAAAAGGATCTCTGCTAAACTTAACGTATACCCACCGTGTTGGGACTCGTGTAAGTTTTGTCTTGACTAGCAGATTTTGACTCAGGCAGCAAAGGCTTGTACCAAAAGTCATGCGTCATTTTTATCTCATCACGCGTTCGCGTTCTGCTACGACAGGTGAACGACAGGGTTCAGCTGAAAACCAGCGCTGTGGCTCCAGCTGCAGCACATGCTGAGCTGAGTCCTATTTGACTTCACACTACAGTGTGCACTGCACAGCGATTTCATTTCTGCTTTAATCTTGTTTCTTCTTTTCTTACCATGTCTGTTGTGCTGTAGTGTTTTTAGTCAAGTAAATGTTTTAAATTTGACATTGAATGGAAATGAAATTTTCGATAGAAATTTATATCGTAGGTACCTAGTTATCGACTGACCGATATTTTTAAAATTTAAATGGCGTCTTTTCTACAGTTAACTCTGCGCAGCGAGCAACCATTGGGAACTTTATATTTATTTACAGCAGTGGCAACAAAATATATTTTTCCAAAAAGATTTAAAACGCAAATTATCCAATTTAGGATAAGAATAGGATAGATTACAAATTAGGAAAATAATAGTATTTGATTTTATACGATGAACTTCCATTGGCAGATGTCTTTTAATATTATATTATTATTTTGACCATTTAATTCGTGTAGGTATTACATAATCGAGCAATATATTATTGCGGAGTTTCGTGCATTATACTTGCACTCCGGATTTTTTAACAACTTACCTACTTTTTAGGTTTTAAACTAGGAACCCTAATAGTTTGGCCATGTCCGTCCGTCTGTCCGTCCGCAGCTTAGCTCAGAGACTCTTAGTTCTAGAAAGCTGTAATTTGGCATGAATATACCTATATATTAGACACGCCGACAAAGTGATAAAATAAAATATCGATAAAAAATATTTTTTGGTACCTCCCCTACACGTAATGTGAGGATTTTGTCTCATACATAAATACATACATACATACATAAATTATATCACTCCCTGTTTCCCTTAGGGGTAGGCGAGACCACTTATTTCCACCTGCTACGATCTTGACAAATCTCTTTCGCTTCTTCCACATTCATACATCGAGTCATGCACGCACTTTTCCAGTAAAATAAATACTTATATAGAGAAATATATACTTAAATACATAGAAAACATCCATGACTCCGAAACAAATATTCGCGCTCATCACACAAATATCTGCCCTTACCGGGATTTGAACCCAGGACCGCTAGCTTCGTAGGCAGGGTCAATCCCAAACCAACTAGGCCAGCGCGTCGTCAAATACTATTCTGGCATGGACATTAATAAAAGAAAATTGACTCAATTTGCCATTTAGTAATAAATGGTGAAAAAAAATTTACTGCCGTGATCCATATTTTGATTGCGATTTAGCTGTATTTAACTCTAGTAATTTTACCGCTTTCTATTTTACACTACTCATTTATTTGTACCAGTTCACACCTAAACACCTGCTAAATGAAAGCAGAGCATCCTGTAAGTAAAATTTCGTCATTATGGCGTGATCGGCACCAAAAGTGCGACCCCTGCTGTTACCTACCAGTACACTTACCATGAGTTACAATTACTGTACTCGCTAGCGAGTCGAATGCTCTATCCCTTGCAGTATTTAGAGGTACCATTTAGAGTGCGAGGGATAGAGCACTCGACTTGCTAGCGAGTACGGTAATAAGGGTACAGAGGCCCGCCAGCGGATTCGCCCCAGTTGCAAATTTCCGACATTCCCGGTGGTTTTTTTTTATTATTTAATACAAGGCCAGACCTGACAATAAGTTGACCTGGAGTTTCTTGCGGCGCTTCTTCTCCACAATGTTGGTCTTGTCTGAAGCGCTAGTAGGTTCACTCCATATTACTGACGTGTAAAAACGCCTTAATCTGGCCAATTTACTGAATAAAGATTTAGAATTTTGAATTACCAGCAGAAAAAAAAACAGTCAAATCGGTCCAGCAGTTTTTCAGTTTTGATTTGTTTTTATTTATGTAGGTACATCTATAGAATATAGATAAATAGATAGATAGATAGTCCGTTTTCTATTGGGAAACAGTATTTCATTTTGGAGTACAGCAATGCCATTTGGTACGAATGTTATACAAGTCCACTTAACCCCAAAACGCCCGGAAGCCAGTTTGAACTCCGCGATAGCTTCTGTAGGAGGGCAACTTCTGTAGGAGGCTAATTTTCGATTTGCCTGTCTTTTTTTGTAAACAAACGAGCTTGCGACACTCATTAATAATCACAGAGGGGCATGATCTGAGAAACAAATGTACTAACCTAATAAAAAATGCGAGTTCTGGATAAAAGTATCTTTTAAATTATCGTTTCCTAACCTGTCATATATTGCAATCACAATTCTTTGAATTTCAGGGTCTGCTCTATCGTATTTCTCTTTGTAAAGTTCTTCAAACCCTCGTGTGACATTCGGAAATGCCTTCCATGCCTCAAATGCGGTTTTATTGCCCCTTCCGTTAAAAGATGAGGTTGTGTCTCATCCGGTAAAAGAATGGAATAAAGGCAAAACGGGTGTAATTTCACGACCTGAAACAAGAAAGAAAACCATTTATTTAGTATTAAATGTTATTGTAAATCTAGTCAAGAAATTGATTTGGGTACTAATAAGTCCGTTACCTAAACATGAAACTATAGTATGATATATTATGCCAGGTATTGATGATTTCGTCTTGGAGCCCATTCCAGAAAGCCAATCTGCAACTCTGCACTCTGCACTTTGCAAATCCACGATAATACAAAGTGCAGAGTAAACGTGTTCCAGAAAACACTCTGCGTGATTTTCAAACTCTGCAAATATTCTGTTCCTAAAAGCTATTTTGCAATTCCACAAATCCACACTTTGTTAACTCTGCTTCTTCAACTCTGCAATTATCTTGTGGACCATAAATACTTTGCAAATCCACAAATCCACACTCTGCATTTGACTCTGCCTCTTCAACTCTGCAATAGCTTTGAGGAACAGAAATACGTTTGAAGAGTGGGATTTGTGGAGTGCAGAGTCGCAGAGTGGCTTTCTAGAACAGGCCCCTGTTTTGATGTGTACTCAGAACTATGGGTACACATCGAAACAGGGACCTATAGGCCTTCTAGCTTTGGAACACAAGATAAGTATGGCTAGTACAACGACATCTATGTCGTTGTACTAGCCATACTGTTCTTAACATTATTTAGGAGTGTCCTTTCAGCACAGCACCAGCAAGATGAAGCATCATCCGTGCGTCGGCTTATTCGTGATTGCATGGTACCGAATTTTCAGACGGAGCTTCGTCGCCATCAGTTAGGGTGCAGCTCCATTTAAGCGGAGAGCAGTGCGGAGAGGAGACGTGTAGGGATTGAACAATCATATTAGTTTAAATCCACATCTCGTCTCCACTCGGCTTCAATGGAAACAGTCAAGCGGAGATGAGCAGAGCGGATAGGAGACGTGTAGGAATCGACCAATCATATTAGTTGAAATCCACATCTCGTCCCCGCTCCGCTTCAGTGGAAACAGTCAAGCGGAGAGGAGACGTAACTGCATTACTACATTGTAATCACGCCACTCAGCTCCGCTCGTCTCCGCCTCAGTGGAATCACTTAGCTCTTTTCACAGCTCTGCTCAACTCCGCTCCGCTCGTCTCCGCCTCAGTGGAGCCGCAGTCTCATGATGAACTCTTTACCTATTGGTAAGTCCATGTTTGAGTAACAATGTGACGACAAAAGATGGTATAGCACTTCTTTGTTTGATCCTTCCCGAAGAGGTTAACCCATCCTTTTGGAATCCTTGTATTATATTCCCCACGTAATACGCGTTGGTCAGAACCTCGTTTTTATCGAGTTGTATTCTTTAGACTATCTTTCTTGTATCCCAAACCACGTCCAGTCTTTCAACATAAGATAGTTTTCTAATCAGAAAATATGAAAACACATTGGCAGCATAATCCCCGAATATTTTTGACGGTCCTGGGCTCAACACGTGCACTACAACCGAACCATCTAATATCTTAGGTGTTACTGTGGGAGCTGTTGGAAAACTTGTTTCCTCATCAAGACTGGTCAAACATTTTAGTATGTCGAATTTGACTCCAGAACTCATTAACCTATGGATGATAGAGCAGGACTACTTTGATTTTCATGAGAAAAAAACGTGTCAATGTCTCCTGCTCTATGCTCACCGGTTGCAATACTTGCAATATACAGTTTACTGAAAAAGTTGCAGCCATCAAGTAGGATGTGCAATATTTTATTTTACATTGAAAGTAGTTAAATGTATATTTAACGTTAATGTTTCTAAAAAATCTTCATTAAATGGGCTTTCGGGCAGTATTTTTTAAAACTCAAATTTAACACAAAAATATAAAACTATACGGGTTTGTTTGCATTGTGTCACTACTATTTTTTTTATTATTTTAAGGATTGCGTCATGTTTTGCCGAGCCCTAAAAACTGGTATAGGGAATGAATTGGGCATCATCTAGTTACCAGATCGACACCAAACTTGACTTAAAGGTCCAAACTAACCAGTAAAATAAAAAAATAAACTGAGCGCCGGGAGCTCTGGGTAGTGATTCTTTCAAAAGCAAAGGTGAGCGAACGCAGGAGTGACGTCCAAGCGGCGAGTTTAAGTAGTCCCGTCAAAGCTAACAAAACACATTTCAGCGCGTGTATTCAATTTGGCGGCATGGCTTCTCGAACGTATAAGGCTGCCTAATTGAGAATGCACGCGCTAATATGTGTTTTGCTCGCTCTAACGGGACTACTTAAACTCGCCGCTTGGACTTCACTCCTGCATTCGCTCACCTTTGCTTTTGAGAGAATCAATACCCTGTACTTTAACCCCCCTTCCCCCCACCTGTCGCAAAGTTCAAACTGAATACCGGGCGTTTCAGGCTATACGTAGACGTGTATAATACCCGTACCAAATGGCATGGCTGAACTCAAAATTGTTTACCTCTTCATACAAGCATTCCCAATAGAAAACGGACTAATAATAATAATATATAGGTATAGATTATTAGTTTATAGATATATTGATAGAGTTGATAAGGTAAGTGTGTACTGTGTTATTTTACTTAGATAAATTACCAACTACCGCATTGATAGAGTAATAGTCTGATAATATCGGTAACATCGATAAAAAGCGGTGCTCTCTCCCTACTAGTTTTCGCGGTCCCGAAAAATCCGACCACTACAATACTAGCAGGATTCTACTGACTGGAAAAACAGCTATCGATAATATATTAAATATTTAAATAGTTTCAGATCTGGTGGCTCAAAAACTTTTTGAAGACGATCTATGTAAAGAGGCCCCTTCTATAAAAGGCCTATGCACCTCTGCACCTTCTGATCAATGTAAAGAGGCCCCTTCTAAAAAAGGCCAATGCGCCTCTGCACCTTGTGATCAATCTAATAAGGACCCTTGTAAAAAAGACTCATTTTGCACTGACCCATGTGATCCACCTAATGAAGCCCCTTCTATAAAAGGCACCGCTGCACCTGATGATCAATGCGAAGAGGACACTTGTCACCCTGACGAGCTCCCGTGTAAAAACGACCAATGCTGCTCTGAAAGTTGTTGTCCACCTAACCAGAAGCCTGCGATTCATTGCCCAGGATCTTGTAAACGTAAGTAGGCTTTATTTAAAAAAAAAACTTTGTAAACTATCCGTCTGAAAAACTTTTTGCATAAATAATTTTGTTTGATTACTAACTGAGGTAAAATAAATATTTGGTACAAAAACTAAATATTTTTTACTAAGCATAACCTCAAAATTAATGTAACACTTACATATAATAACACCAATTTATCCAGACATCGGAATTTTGGGTGCGAGCTTGAATGACAGGTAGGGAGTTCCTTTATCGATAAACTCACTTATCGATACTTTACCCCTATACTAGTGATCGCTCCCAGCTTCATTTGTGTGTTATTCTTTGGAGACGATGATAAAGTAGGTCACAAAAAGCATAATGATCGCAAGGCTATGAACACCGTTGCACTATGAAATAGTTATTATTATCAAACCTCTTTAAATAATTCAATAGAAATATAGTACCTACTTAGGAAAGAATATTTGTCAATGTCGTCGCACATTATCATTTGTAAAGATGGGCTAACAAATAATTTACATTAAAAAAGTGAACATAAAAAATGAATTAAAAAAAAAAAACAAAAACATCCTGAAATAAAGAAACGCGAGTCCAAGTTATATTGCATAGCCTAAACTGATAAAATTGAAATAACAACAATGGCAAAATGTAAATTATTAACATAGGTTATTAACAAAATTGCATTGTTCCAGATAAGCTTAACATTATCATGGGCCCACTAAAATCACCCAGGTGATCGTGCTGGCCATTAGCATCACCTGGGTGATCTTCCTGGACATGATAGTCCACTAGAATCACTGAAACAAAAAACTTTGAACTGGGGTATACTACTGGATATAAATCTGTCCACTAAAATCACCCAGGTGATCGAGCTGGACATGGCGTCTAATAGGATCACCTGGGTGATCTCACTGGACACGATAGTCCAATATAATCACTCAAACAAAAATCTTTGATCTCGGAGGGATCCTACTGGTTATACATAATGTCCACTAAAAGCACCCAGGGGATCGTACTGGACATGATGTCCAATAGGATCACCTGGGTGATATCACTGGATATATTCGTCTAATAATCACCTGGGTGATCCACTCAGGTGATCCTATTGGACGTCACGGGTAAAACCACAGTATGATAATTTTCGGCTGTATCGCTTTTACACTCTTCGAAGGCATGGTCACTACCAACTAGGCTAAAGGCGTCTTGAAAGTAAAGTACTTACTACTGTACTTTACTAGGTACTCTACTTTACTTTGAACAGAGTAGAAGATTTCCGTCCACATCTCGACATGACTAGGTTGCTAATACGACCAGATCGCTTTACGACTACATCTCAAAAAGTCTGAGTGTCTAATGACCACATTTTTTTTTCGTCTTAAGTCTGTCTTAGCAATGTCGACGGAACCCCGCAGCGGGGCTACTATTCCTGGGCAATTTGCCCTTCGGGCATTTATTCAGCATTTTTGATTACTAAACTTCGGAGATAAAAGGGGGAACAGACATTTTTTGTAAAAAGTAATACTCTCTCTGGGATCTGTCAGTATATTTGTTATGTTATGATGCCAGACAGAGAGAGAAAGCTATAGACAGCGGAGTATTGTTTATACTACTAACTCTGGTATGTAAGTGTTTAAGTAAAACATGTTATATTCTTTCAGCACCACAATTTAGGACCAATAAAGGTGAAGAATGCATACGTACGTATTTCATATGGTATTCTGTTTTTACCACAGATATAAATACACATAGATTAGGGCCAATAAAGGTATCTTCAACTTCTTATTACGTGGGAACCATAGGTTCACCGCGGAAGGCGGCTCTCTGCTTTCATGATTCACTCTGTCAGATAAACAGAACCCTTATAAATTTCGTCATGTATGTCTGTCCGTCCTGTATGTACGGTCAGCTGCAAAATTGCATGGACACCTTAACGTCTATAATCCTGTGAACACGTGAGGCCACGTTCGTAAGAAACAACCTAGATGGCGTTGTTAACCGAGGTAGTTCAATTGCTGTTTGGTACAACTTTTTGACGTTTTAGTATTAGAATCAATAATTTCACCAGTTCACTAGAAGGGCTGTTGGCTTAGTTAGTTCACACCCTGCTTAACGCGGGGTCGGTCCGTGGGTCGGGTGATCGATTCTGACTACATTTTTTTAACTAATGTTGTTTTACAAAATAAATGATTGTATTCTTTTTTTAAATTATTTCCTTTTTCAAGAAATGATGCAACTTTTGTTATTTAAAATGAAAAATCTTTTTCTTCTTATAAGTACAATATTTATTTCTTATAAATTTTAATTTAGTAAACTGTAATCTTAGATTGTTTATAATACCCCATACATTTTCAGTTGAATTTAAATCCGGTGACATAACCAGGCCAAGCAATAAAGAATGTTAATAAGGATTTTTGTGCTGACCAAACCTCTCCCGCACACTACGTGAACGGTGTATGGGGCATCAGTTATCTTGACGAGCATTATCACCGGCAACTCCTCCTATAGATACACATTGCGAACGGTGGGTAACATGGTTTCCTCCAGAATTTCCACATAATGAACAATGCACTTTTTTTTTGGGATTTCGCCTGAAGGGCCAAAGGCTTAAGTCCTTGCTTTTGTTAGCAGGATATTGAAGTTTACATTTAAAAGGGGCAGAGATGAAAATCCCTTCCGGAGACCTGGGAATGGAGGGCCCAGGTACTGCCGGGCTCGCACCGGCTAAAAATACCAATGCCCCTTGTTGTGAAAACACTGCACTGTTAAATCCTATTTCCTCAAAACCCCTCACCATGGCTTGACACCGGCGTGTGCTTATGAGTCGTGGTCTACCCGTTCTTTGCCGGGGTAGCAAACATCCCTTCAAACCGCCGTACCTATAAAACAAAAGTTTTTCTCTGTAAAGAAAATATAAATTTGTATATAACCAATTAAAGATATAAGTAAAATAAAATAATTAAAGACGAAACAGAAATTATTTTTATAAAAAGATGAGTAAAAGAATACTACTTATAAGTATACGTTCACACCGGTTTTTCTAACAATATCTGACAAATTTCTGCCTTCACTGTGCAAAGCAATTATTTGCGATCTTTTGACCGGTTTTAATATTGCAACGAGAAGTCATTTTGTCATTAAAAGTAAAATCTTAACAAAAGGCAGTCGATTAAGCAGCTTACGAACGAACAAACGTAAGTCTTTGTAATAATCAGTCTGATATTTATAAATCTTTAGTTTATCCTCTTAGTAGTGATTCAAAACGTGTTTCTGTTTCTTGCAAAAATAAGAAAATCATAAGCAAATATATCATCATCATCAACTACTAATGAAGGTTCAGTAAGTAAAAGGTTCAATGGTCCAATGGCACATATGGCCGCCCACATTTGCGCCCCGAGTGGGTGGATGAAAAGTGTTTTTGATAATTTAACGTCTTAATTTGGAATTGACTAAAACTTCAAAACTATTTAAATAATCAATTATACTAAAATATTCAATCTACAGTGTGTGGCCCAGAATAGGGGATAGTATTGAAAACAGAGACTCTCTAGTATTTTTCTGAAAAGATCCCAGTTAAACAAAATCCATACATTACACACAATAAGAATTTAAAGTTACGATTCATAATCAGTGTATTATTGCAAAACGATATTATCGCTAAAGTTGACAATGTCGTGGTACAGGGGAATTGTCAAAGAGACGTTCCGAGAAGCTCCGAATAAGTACGATGCATTGAGTTGAGCGGAACTATAACATTGTTTGCATTACATTGAATTTACGATTAAGTTTGTTAGAAAAAATGAAAAAATAAAATTTTGGTTTTAATTAGTTGGGACCATAATGATTCAATTACTAGTGACCTATAGAGACTCCGTTTGCAATATTATCCCCTATTCTAGGCCACACACTGTATAAAGAAAGAAAAAATGTTTGGTTGTATGTAGTATGCGGAAAAAAATATTTTTTCATATTTTTAGATCATTACCTGTAACAACGCCATCTAGTAAGATCTTATTGAACCACTACGAGCCGATAGATGGCGTGAGTTTGCCTCGGAGCATTATCTTTCTGAACTGTCCATGCACTTTTGCAGCCCACTGTATATTACACTTATATTGTACACTTAAATTTAACAAACGTATTTAATTGATCCTTTTACAAGAGCTGCCAGAAATTGATCCATTGGGTAAATGAAGGTGTACAATAAGAACCAGAAGTGCCAGATAGTGTAAAAGAAATAGACATTTGTTTATTTGGTGTGTAAATAGGCTATTTGACAGGTTTCTGAAAACCATCTCAGATTTTTTGTTGGTGTTTATTGAGTACTCCGAAAGTGGAAAATTTAAATTCTTTCGTGTATTTCTTCTAAAAAAAGCAAATAAAAATTCACTTTTAAAATATGCCGCCAATACGCTATCTTGGGCAATATGGCGTCGCACAGGAATCAGTGACGTCACGGGTCAGTAAACAACCAAATGTCTCTCGGGTTCTCTTTCAGATGCAGAGGATATACCCTATAATCTGTGCGCAAGACACCAATGAACGTAAGAACGACATGAATGATAGATGCAATATTTACAGACCTGTGACGTCATCATAGATTCGCCGCCATATTCGATAAAATGGCTAAGGTGAAGTCTTGTAATTGCAACTATCTGGTTATTGTAACTAACTTAAATAACTCCCTCTAGGATCACTGTTTTGAACAACGACAGGCGTGATATCGTTCTTTCCTACTAAGAAATACAATATCACGCCTGTCGTTCTTCTAAACAGTTATCCTAGAGGGAGTTATTTAAGTTAGTTGCAATAACCAGATAGTTGCAATTACAAGACTTCACCTTACAGATAAATCAATCAATTTTCTTTAGTTGGAATACCTAAAATCGCTTTTAAAACTCATAATTTATACGAATATACATACCTAATTATTAAAAAAAAAACACACTGTCAAATAGCCTATTGAACATAAGTTTTCGATTTGAAATACAAATAAGGTACACTAAAATAAGCAGTCTCATTATCAAATCATTATTTTGTAACGTTACATTAATCGCAACTCTAATGAAATAACCCACGTTTGTTATAACATTGTAGACCGACGATATTTTTTTTAGCTTTTATATAGTTTATCGTTGAAGGCTGTTTAAAGACACACCATAATAGTACATTTCGATGCTAGTGCGGAAAGTGTGTCATTACTTCACTCGTCCCGAGCAGGGACTCGGGGCGAGTGAAGAATGACATTTCCGTACGTGTATCGAACGACGTTTTTTTAATACATTTGCGAAAAAATGTGTATCTGTATATATGTGTAGGTATGTGTGTATGTGGGTATCTGAGTATCTGGCCTCTTCCCCCCGGACATCACAAAAAAAATAATTAAACAAAAATTATAACGACAAATACTAGGAGTGCATAAACATTAGAAACCTACAGTCACCCGCGTTGTGTCGGGCGCGCCCGCCCGCCCGCCCGCCTGCGTCGCACCGTGCTAGCCTCCTAATTAACTCTTTCCTGGTACTTTATTTAAACATGCAAACTCTGGTTAGATGCACGAATTAGTATATAAAAAAAAATGGAAAAGTAAAACGCACTATTTCGCGAAAACCAACTTTCCGCACGATATACAGCTACGAAAAGTACCACTTTTTGAGAATATGTATTAAAAAATATTATGTTACCGCAATAGTGTCGAAAAATTTGTATTTAACACTATGTGGGGGGGATTGTTATACAGGGCCTTTGAACACTGATGTTAATTTTTCTAATTTTTGTTTTATTAAATGTGGCAAAATATCGGTTTTAAGTAACTTTCAAAAATTACAGACAGTTTAATTACGATAATATCCGCTTTAAGTAATCATAATCTTAGGTATTACGACTCTATTGAATCTTGTTCTATTTCCATATCTGTTTTTGCGATGACCTATCCGAGCTATGGTCATCATTCTGCGTCTCCCCCGCGGGCGACGATTGCCTACGTTGATGGCCGCTAGTCCGGAGGCCCTGCTTTGAAAATCGAAGTTCGAAGCTACGTTCAGAGGCCATACTTTGAAAATCGAAGTTCGAAGTTACGTTAGCTCCATCCCTGTCACACGTCCTTCGAGGCTAAATCGAGAGAAAGGGATGGAGCCAACGTTACCTCGAACTTCGATTTTCAAAGTAGGGCCTCAGGGTTTGGCAACTGCTCGAAAAATACCGGTTGATTCTGGTTCTTCACCAGGTTATTCGTAAAAGCTCGCTCGGAGCGGAATAGATCCGCGAGCGTCATCATCGCTGGGATTAACCTAGTTTTTTTCGTTTTCGATTGTTCCTTCACTTGGATCGCTCAGGTTCACTTTGTCCATATTCCCATCTCGTAAACATTCTCATCTCGGCCACATTCCCAACTCGTCCGCATACCAATCCCAAACTGTCCACTTCCTATCTCGTCCATATTCCTAACTCGTCCTCATTCCCAACTCGTCCTCATTCCCAACTCATCCTCATTCCCAACTCGTCCGCATTCCTAACTAGTCTAGTCTGCAAACTAACGTAGGACTGTAGGGCTGTTCGATATAAATTCGATCACTCGGTTGTTCACTAGTTATTGGGAATGTGAACGAAATGGGAATGTGGACGAGATAAGAATGTGGACGTGATGGAAATGTGGACGAGATGGTAATGTGGATGAGATGGGAATTTGAACGCAATGGGAATGAGATCGAAATGGGAATGTAGATGAAATGGCAATGTGGACGAGATGGGAAAATGGACAAAGTGAACCTGAGCGACTTGGATGCCGTGGCAACTATAGTTTTTTAAAATGATAAAACCAGGGGTGACTTCAAGCTGAGCGAGTAAAGGCAACTAAGGAGCTTGTTATTAGGGTAGGAAAGACGGGAAAAGTGTGGTGGTGGTTGGCGGCGCGAACAAATTAACGAGCGAAATTAACCGGGAGCAGGAACACTTCTATTTTTCTCTTTGATAAAAACCGAAATAATATCGATTCTGTTTGAAATCAAATTGAATATGTGCAGGAGGTATCAGTTACAGCTCTGAACTGAGAAAGGTCATCATTATATCGGGTTTTTTTTTTCAGAGTTAGAATTATCTAATAGTGATGTGAAAGGAGCTGGAAGAACCACCGGTGGTAAGAATTCTACATGTTTTGACCGCTGTTTACAGTGCTACCATTTTTTTTTCTATGACACACGAGTAACATATATACTGTCAGTTGCGAGTGCAAGCGTGATAGCGATAGCCTGCCGAACGTTATTAAGAAGTTGGGGTAACTGTACATTAGTAAAATGTTAATGTTTTCGGGTGTATATGTGAAATAAGTTTTTTTTACAGGTGTAACAGATTACGCTGTAAAATCTATAAAATCTTCACAAGAAACTCGTAAAAGTAAGTATTTTACATGGTGCTCCGTTTTCACAATGTTTTATTTTTCGTCGGTCTGATTGCTGATTTGGCCGATGCTCAGGACCGTTTTTAGGGTTCCGTACCTCAAAAGGGAAATACGGAACCCTTATAGGATCACTTTGTTGTCCGTCTGTCCGTCTGTCTGTATGTCAAGACCCTTATCTCGGGAACGCGTGAAGGTATCAAGTTGAAATTAAAACAATATACTCCGGTATACAGTCCCTTGAAGCTGTGAAAAAGTCAAACTTCTACATTTACGTAAAAAAAAGATACGGCCGTTTATATCGCCAAAAACGTGTATTACGACACTCTCGAGGGAATCAAAATGTATAGAGTATTTCCCACTGACCTAGAACTATGATTGGCAAATAGCACCGTCTTTTACTACAAGTATAGGAAAAAATCTGAAATCTGTACATTTTAATTAAATCACAAAAAACAGGGTCTTTATGCAAGGAACGGCGGCGGTGCAAATTTTGAATTGAGTTAACCGTGTCATGTGCGGAACCCTCGGTGGGCGAGTCCGACTCGCCTTGTCCGGTTTTTTACCTACGAAGCACTTAAAGATAAAGGGGCTCGTTATCACGAGGCAGATACTTCCTGCCCATCGAGCAACACGGAAGGGAGTAGGCATTCGCACCATTTCCCCTCTGTCAAAATACAAGCCCTGTTTTAAGTAAAGTTTTTGACAAGTTAATATTGAACGGGGGGATCCGTTCTTTTGACTAAACGTATCATCTTGCAAACTTTCATTTCGCAAAAACGTGTTGGATCTTAATTGCTGCATCACAAGATATCTCCAAAAAAAATGAAAAAAAAGGCGGCAACATCGAGCAACACGGCCTTCCTAGCGGAAGGGAGTTGCCTTAGATATGAATATTACAGTCAAATAGTTCTGTCATTTCTTGCGGGGCGAAATATACACACAAATGCAGCTCTGCACACCTACATACAAAAACAAAACTGTAATGATGACACTAATACATAAAAAATGGAACAATACACCGACAAAACTTGCCCACCTCGAGCAATTTTTGTGTACGACTCTCAATTCACACATTGACACGATAGGGCTTTCATCTCTTTCATCGGCGAGAAGTCGGATTTGTTACTCAACAGATCCGAAAACAGAGCAATTCGGCATCTTAAGTGTAGGTAATGTTCGCTCGCGCGACGGACTCTGTCTAGTTGGCAATCCGAGTGACAACTAGTTTTATTAGATGCGCATGCCCGCTTGGTCTTGTACTTTGACAGAACGGTGCGAACGCCTACTCCCTTCCGTGTTGCTCGATGAGCCGAACTGATTAATATCAATATCGTTCAACATTAACTTCTCAAAAACTTTATTTAAAACAGGTAATCTAGAAATTTGACGGGACGTCTTTAATTGCCTCGTGTCCGAATTTTATAAAGGTACTTATAACTTAAATATATTTCTTAAGAGAAGTGCATAATCAGACGACATCGTATTTAGTCACGAAGGATCGTAGTCTGCTTGCTTTTTAAATACCAGATACCCAGCAAGGCTTGTATGCCCTAAAAGTAGAACTGATTTGTACCGCAGAAACTGCTATTCAATGGCAGTACGAATTTTCAAAAAACTGCCAAACGGTTTAAAAGAACTGCGATTGAAAAGATTTAAAGTAAAATTCCAGAGCCTAAAAAAAACATCTACACTTTTAAAGAATTTTTCAATGAATTGGGATAATTTACTGTAGATAGATATAAGTTAAAATATTTATAATTCATAATGTAAATATTTATCATTGACAAATTAATTTCTAATATACATACCTATCATTTATTTCATTGTGACACTAAGAGCCTGTTTCACAAACGACGAGTAAATTTTTCTGCCATTTAAAGTTGGCTCTCTTCTTGTCTATTTTTAAGTGTATGAAAGAGAAAGGGCTAATTTTAAATGGCAATTAAATTTACGCGTCGATTGTGAAACAACCCCTAAGATTAAAATTTTGCATACCGATCAGGTGAGCCATGTGATTCCTACAATATTTACCGGCTGTTTCACAATCGACGAGTAAAGCATATTTGACAGATAAATTTAGCCCTTTCTCTAGACATTCACATAGACAACTTTATATGGCAGATAAATTTACTGGTTGATTGTGAAACAGGCCCTTAATGTTATCTTATGATGTACATGTCTAAAGCGAATAAAGTACTTCATTTCATTTCAATTAAGGTATAGTTTAGTTCGCTCAATGTGATCGCCAAGTTAACTTCAAACTACTAAGATGCCACTTTAGCCTAGTTGGTAGTGACTCTACCTAGCAGTCCCGGGTTCAAATCTCGCTAAGGGTAGGTATTTGTGTGATGAGCGAGTATATTTGCCCCTGGGTCTTAGATGTACCTATTCTACGTAAAAAAAAAAGTAAAAAAAACAACAGAAACCGAAATTTATCCCCAAATATTTTATTAATTTATTTAATTTGGACGGCTAATGTCGTTATTAGTCTGATCGCCATTAACTATACTTATGTAAGTATATGTGGCGTTATCTATGAAAAGGGACCTTATTGTCGATGGCGCTTCTGCCATTATTAACGATGCTCCGATATAAATACAACGTCGCGTGACGCAGTGCGGCGTAAGCGCCATCGACAATAAGGTCCCTTTTCATAGATAACGTCACATATTATACTTTTACGTGTGATGTGATGTGTCTTTAAATATAAGTGGTCAGTGGCCAATGCCAACAATTGGGTACAGTCGTGAACCGGGATTGTTGAGCCACTTGCCATTGTTCGTAATTTAGCCGTGTATTCAATAACCGATGTCACCGACTGGCTGACAGCTATTCGATTTGCATTACACGGCCAAATTAGAAAATTGGGTAAGTGGTTCAACTATCCCTGTTCACGACTGTACATTATGTATACACATGGGTAATAAAGCTGATTAATAAGTAAGATATACGAACTTTTTTGAATAAAAACTATGTCGTATCTTTATTCACTACCTACATCTGTACTTAAGCGATTAAAAAAACAAGTTATATTTTGTCAGAAAAAAAATCATGCGAATCTTGTGACCGTACGTATTTTACATGGTGTTCCGTTCAGGGCTCGGAAACCTGGTTAATTTTTTTAATCAGCTCTTTAGAAACGCCATACATTGCGAATAGAGCATTTTCATTTCGATTCCGCTCAAACAGAATCGATGTTATATCGGTTTTGATCAAAGAGCAAAATAAAACGGTTCTTGCTCGAAATACCGGTTAATTTCGCTCGCTACTTTGTTCTCAGCGCCGACCACTCCCTCCCTTTTCTCGTCTTTCCTACTATTCTATTTAGTTGCACTTGCTCAGCTTGAAGTCAAGCAGGCTTTATCGTTTTAAATTATCATTGTCGCTACACCATCCAAGTGAAGAAAGAATCAAAAACGAACAAAATCACAGCGCCTCTATTCCCGACGGTACAAACGATATCGTAGTTGACCTGTTATGGTATTGTTATAACGTCAGACGCCATTACTGTCAAGTAAATAAGAGCTATCAAAGCGGTGACAATACGATAACAGATCAAAAACGATATTGTTTTTACCGTGTTGAATGAGACCCCAGGTTAATCCCAGCGATGGTAACGCTCGTAAATCTATTCCGCGCCGAGCGAGCTTTTACGAAGAACCCGGTTAAGAACCATAATTAACCGGTATTTTTCGAACCGTTCCCAAAACGGAATAGAAAAAGCAGTGGAAGTGGCATGAGCTTCGCTTAGTATCAGACCTGTTGTCGCCAATACTCAAAACTATCATAAAAACAACACGCAACCATTGAAAATGTTTTTGGTGCGGCTGCCGTTTTTACACTCCAAAATAGCACAATAAGGCATGCTTCTGGATTTATTTCCTATTTTAGAAATATCGAAATATCGAAATAAGCGATCGCGGCAAAAGTATGGTAGGTTATGCAGAACTCCGCATAACTATGCCACACATTACATGCCCACTTGACACTTCTACTTTTTTTTCTGTTCTGTGGTTCCCAAGCCCTGGGCCTCTATTCAACACGGTAAAAACAATATCGTTTATGATCTGTTATCGTATTGTCACCGTTTTGATAGCTCTTATTTACTTGACAGTAATAGCGTCTGACGTCATAACAATATCATAACGGGTCAACAACGATATCGTTTTTACCGTCGGGAATAGAGGCGCTGGTCTGTTAATTTTGACCAATTATGTAGCTTTTGCTTTGAAGGCTTCTTTTTAAACACCAATAATGATACATCCTATATAATAATTTAATAATAATATTAATAATGAATGATTACAGCACCTGACAAACCAATAAAAAACAAAGGGCACGCACAAACGTTAGTGATCGAAGTCGGCAAAAAACGTGAGTATTTTACTTTTTCACCCGTAGTGGATACGCCGTTCCAATTTTCGTTCCGAACCGTACGTGTAAATGCAACGCGGCGCGTGGCGGTTGGCAGTTCTATCCTTGCAGCAGCGGCGCGAGCGCATATCGCTAGAGTTCGGAGCGCGCATCTCGTGTCGAATGTTATTTGCCATAATTTTATATACCATAGCTGTTTCCCGCGACTCGGTCCGCACAGAAAAATAAATCATAGCCTATGTTAATCAAGGATAATGTAGGATTTTAATGGTGAAAGAATTTTTCATATCGGTCCAGTAGTTTCGGAGCCTATTCAATGCAAACAAACAAACAAACAATCTTTATAATATTAGTGTAGATAACGATTCATATAGATAATTATCATTTGCCATAATTTTAAGTGCCATAACGATACGTTTGCCATACATTTCCTTTTCCCTCTTATCAAGTGTACTAAAATCGTATGCCTAAAAATTCAAACGCCATAATATTTTTTTGCCATAAAATACTCAGAATTATTTTTGTTATGTCGTAAGTATACACGTGAATAGTAATTATGGTATATTATGATATTAGGGCAAAAAAAGATTATAGCCAGTGACCAGTAACTGTCTGTTTGTTATGCTTTCACGGCTAAACCGCTGAACCGATTTTGACGAAATTTGGTAATGAATCAGAGAATCAAATAGGGCACATTTTACCGCGAGCAGCGATACACGACTTCTACGCGGACGGAGTCGCGAGTCACAGTTATTATTATTATAAACTAAACTAGGCTGGTAATTCATACATTTATCATATCAATCGTTTATAAACCCCGTTGCAAAAAAACGGGGCCCTTTCGATTTAAAAACCCCCTTGCAAAAAAAGGGGCCCTTTCAATTTATAAACCCCCTTGCAAAAAAAGGGGCCCTTTCCATTTATAAACCCCCTTGCAAAAAAAGGGGCCCAGTCTATTTTTTCAAGTACTTTAAATGTATAAGTATATAAGATTTTATACTACAAAATAAAAAGTATTGTTTACGAAGAAAAATAATGATTTTATATGAATAATATTTGTTTTATGCTGTAGCATAAAATATCATGTAGCTACAGTATGTTTAAACTACTTACATGAAAAAATATAAAGTGCCCGTATTTTTGCAAAAAGGTTTAGAAAGTTCTAATACGAGTGTGTTATTTATTACGTCGAATATTTAAAAACTCTGATTTGTAGAAAATAGAGAGCCAATTATTTAATCACAATTTCTACTATTGACTTTGCAGCTCCGGACTATAAACTGACAAAAAATGAAAACATAAAAGATTATTCAGTAAGTGTGACTTGTTTCATAGGCTCAGGCTCGTTCGGTCCGTTTCCTAACATGTCTGCTTCTCAAACTGGTCTTCTTCCAAGAAATGACTCTTTCCTATAATGTCAGCAAATGGTTTCCTATCATGCCACTGTCCTAGAATGATCGTTTCCTATTAGGTCCGTTTCGAAAATTGACCTGCTTCCTGTAATGTCCGCTCCGTGTGATGTCCTATTCCTACGATGTATGCTTCCTATAATGCCCACTATTTGTGTTCTAAAGCCCGTTTCCTACAATATCTGCTTTTTAGTACAGATATTTAAAAATTTGTACAGGTCCCTCACTTAAGTTTTGATCTAAAAATCAATACGAACTGACTACACTAAACTATTCCGTTTTTGCCATTTTGGCTCCGGAACCTTCCGGAAAAAGAATTGAGAATCAGACATTTTGAGAAGCAGACAACATAGGAAACTGACACTTTGGGAAGAAGACAATTTTAGGAAACGGACCGAACGAGCCTGAGCCGCGACAATGTGGGAAGAAGGTTATTTTGAGAAGCAGACATTTTAGGAAACAGACACATCAAAAGTAGACATCATAGGAAACGGTCAATATGGGAAGAAGGCCACTTTAGGAAGCAGACGTGTTAGGAAACGGACCGAACGAGCCTGAGCCGTTTCATATTTCGATAGTGCTACTTGTACATGATAAACTTTGAAATATAGAAGTATTTTACATAATAATACTTAATAACACAAGAATAAAGTAGCAAACATTGTTTTTTCAATTTAGCTGTCGATTTACTTTAAAAAATTTTATTTCGGTAAAGCGCCATAGTTCTTAAGTGAAAGTGTATAGCTATTTGGGTGTACCTACTGCCGTTTGGCCAAATTATTTTTCGTCAAATGTTTCATTTGGTCAAACGCAATTTTTTCCGAAACTGTAAATATTTCAGGATTTATTTCAGAACCATCGTGCAGATCCCTATAGGTTAGGTTAGGTTAGTTTTATAAAAATCCTGAAATATTTACAGTTCTGCAAAAAAAAGCGTTTGACTAAATGATACATTTGACGAAATGATATATTTGACGAAAAATAATTTGGCCAAACGGCAGAGATCCAGTTTCGCCATGTCCGTCTGTCCGCGGGTTAACAGAAAGACTCTTGGTACTACAAAAATGTAATTTGGCATTGGTATACATAAAAATTACGCCGACAAAAGTGTAGAAAAAGTTTTTTTTTTGTTTCCTCCTTTATGTAAAGCATAGATTTAAGTATATATTTTTTACATTAAAACATCCAGTGAGGTATTATTGGATAGCTCTAAAAAAATAGATTTGGTGGAAAGTATAGGAAATATTGAACTTGAAAAGTGTATTTTTTTGAGTGTATTTTTTTGGAGAAGTTGCGTTGCGTAAATTTTAATTCAGAAAAACAGTAACAATGGAAAATCTGCTACTCTAAGAAATAACGATTGGGAAATTGGTCTTACAAAAAAAAGAGACGAACTGATTTACGATAATAAACGTCCCTCTTTTCCATCAAATTCTAGTACATAGACTTGCGAGAGAGGAATACATAGAGCGAAATACATTTTGCTAGACTTAACTACGGTCGGACAAACTTTAAGGACCTTTGTAAGGACCAAAAAGTTGGACCCTAGTTAAGTGCAGTAAACTATACAAACAACGATGTCGAAAAAAGTTCCGTCGTGCGACGAAAAGTATCCCCACAATTGTATGGCTAATTTTCGTGCCACAACGAAAAAGTTTCATGGAAAATTTAATTGAGTGATTTAACGTCCCAACGTTTTGGACCTTACCCATAAGTACCTGAAGATGCGGCCGCGAGCGATGGCACTTTTGACAGCTGACAATAGTTTTGTGAAAGCCTCCATTTTATGATCGTAAAAAATTCAGTCAAATGCGAGAAGTACTTATGATTTTAAAAAGTTTATTAAGGAAATAACGCATAAAAAAGGCCATATTCCATGATTAAATAAAGTATTTATTTTTCATCACACTTAAACATACAGGTTAACTTGGCCGCAATGCCCCATATAAAACCCTCGAGCTTTCTTTTTTTCATGAAACCCAAGGTCGGTAAGTAATTTTTTTCTAATTTATTGCACATCACACAACTCATGCAAGTTCAAGCAAGGAGTTTACACGCAATTGAAAAATTGTATTAAAATGTTATCTAAACAGGAATTTCATTGCAATCTCGCTACATAATACTTAAATACTCAACTAATGTTCTTAATAATCAATTTTAATAGTTTTTTGTACCAAAACTTCGAAATTATTTCTTTTTTTTACACTCCGTCATGGCTGTTGTATACCTACGTAAGTATTTGCCCTTAACGTTTCCGAACGAAACATTTGTATAATCTGTGGTGCGGGCAAAAAGTCCGCCACCCGCTTAAAAAAAAGTTCACGTATTTCGTAATAATTATTGTGCTGACTTGTGTATTAAAGCTATAATTCATAATTATTTACTTTTTGTATTTGAAGACAAGTAAAAAAAGTTATAAAAAATTTCATCGTCGTCGTCGTCCGATGAATGTGATTTAAATGCAACACCGCCAGCAGCAAAAACAATTAATGAAAATCTTTTACCGGAGAAGTCTAAGGAGCGGTATATAGCTGCATACGACCAATTTATAAAATGGAGAAACGAAAAGAAAACAAGTTCGTGTTCTGAACATTTATTTACTCGCAAATGTGATGAAAAACATTGTATGTTTCACGGGCGGTACGGGAATTACGTACCTCGACTCAGAAAGCCCTCAGTCTTCGACTTCGGGCTTCTACTAGAGCCTCGATCGTAATTCCTTAATTACCGCCCTTAATACACAATGTACTATTAATGTATTTTAGACCGATTCATTTAAATCATTATTACTCGTTGAAAAACAACCGTCACTGCTATCATCTGCTACGTTAATTATGATTTCTTTGTGTAAAATATTGTCTACGTTTACATTCAGTTTATACAAAATGTGAAATTATTGATTAATGAGTGAATAAGTAATTATAAAACCACGTTAACTCGCTATGACGCGTGTTTGATAGCGGCGGTGACGTGAAATTGCAGTGACTTCATTGTCACACGTTGTTGTACCAGTCAGCGGTTCTCTTTTATCATCACGCAAATTGTTTTTTGAGATGTTTTCGTTAGTTATGATTAAAACGATGAAAGCTTCAGTGCGAGCAAATAAAAACAATCTCAGTATGAAGCTAGTTGCGAAATGAGTTTCAGTAAATTACAGCCTCAGCGGTACATCACTATTCCGGAACCTGCAACAATAAAGTTTGACATCTGTTCCTTTACACTTGCTGTCAATATCTAGGGTACTTCATGAGCGAGCAAACTTCATAAGTGCCATCAGTCGGTGCCGCTACTTTACGTGATAACAGTTACAACTATGCCTTATGGCTGATTTACATTGGTTTAGTAAAAGCATGCCAGTAGAAGTAAGTACATTGAAGAGTTGGTTGTCACGTTTGAGGCGAGAGCTATTGTAACGACGCAATGTACTTCTACTGGCATGCTTTTACTAAACCAATGTAAATCAGCCATTAGTTGAAATAAACCCGCCTGATCTTTATTTCTTATTTGTCTTTTTATTTTAGATGCAAACTGACATGGGACGATGAGCAGGACCACGCTAAAAGTAAGTACAAACAGTAACATTTCACAGGTGACAATTCCAATACGGGAACACTTTAAAAATCAGTTTTTAAACTGGTATTAATTCAAGCTATACGTCCACCTCGTAAAGCAGTCCTACTATCAAAGTTACTAATAAAAAAAACTCGTCGTACCTACTATCTTTGTATCTTTTTTTTTTTCAGGATCAAAAATACAACGGGGTCACACTTTCCATATCTAGTGGACTGCATCCTTCGTCGTGATCATATCTAGTTACACCGAACCATAAACCACTTGGGCGACTCTCATCATAAACTCTCTCCTCAATTCGTCAACGAATTTTTAACTGGTTGGTTTAGATTTGTAGAATTAATTTCCGAAAATAATTATCTCCGAAATAAAATTTTCACCGATGCTTTTGTTTCCTGTCGCAATTTTTTCCTATTCGAGAAATCTAAATAATATCGATCGAGCTCCGCTCGGGCGGAGCTCCTATTTCTGGGCGGTTTCACCCTTTGTGCCTACTGCAAAACTAAAGTAACCAAATCCTTTTTGCTTATTTATACTTAATGATGGTTGGGAATATTTGAGATTGGGAGAAATCGAGATCGGAAAGTATGAAATTGGAAAAAATTGCGATTAGAAAATTATGTCCCAATTTATTTTGGGAAAACAGTATAACAAGCCCCGGTTTGAGTTATCTTGTGTGGTCGTAGGATAAAGTGTTATGTCTACCATCATTGGCCGAGCTGTTTCGACGATGAAATGGACGACAATTGTCTGTAGGTAACTTTTTCTTATGACAACGCGGGACAACTTGAGCTTTCAGGTTAATAATTGGAAGACGAGTTCGTCCACGAGATAATTTCCATTCCCAAAATTCAAACTACAAATAGATAAAGTTATTTCGGGTAGAAATTTTACATTTGCCACATAAAAAATGGGTCAAATTTAAACCCGAAGTATCAATCTATCTGCGATTTGAATATAGGGACAGGACTTAAGAGAATTACTGGCATGATCCAATAACATTTCCTTTTGACTCGCGAAGAAATACACAAACAAACATACAACTGGCGAACATGAATGTAAACAAAAATGAAAAGAATGTGCATTTGAAATTGAATATCTAGAATAATTCAATTGTACGTGGATATTAGATATTATTTTGATATAATATATTTTGATTAGTAACTTGTAAACAATGAAAACGGGTTAAAATGCGCAAAGCATGTAAAGGGATATTAAGATTTTGTTATGTTATTAAATACTTAGTTAAAATAAACTTGTTTTTTTTTCGTCATCTGTCTGTTAAGATTGTTTTAGTCCAGTGCATAATAGGAAATATATGCATGGATTTTTTAAATCGCATTTCTCAACAACATATGATTAAAAAACAAAAAACCGCCTTCAAAAACGCAAAAAATAACTTCTACTACTAGGCACTTAGTAGTAGGTACCTATCCTATTAGGTTAGTCCAACTGAAGTCGGCTTTTTGTTGAAAATATTGTGGTCGCCGACGTTTTTGAAGGCGGTTTTTTGTTTTTTAAAACATTTATTTTATTTTACACTTTTTAGTGATCATAATAAGCTTATGTAGTTCCACTTCTTAGTTGATATATGAAACTTTAAGACATTTCAAGCTCGCCGCAAGCAACGCCGCGGGAAAATCATAGTCATTTTAAAACAATTAAATGTGCTTCGTTGTAGTCGCTCAACTATCTTAATCGAGATATCTTATCGCCACCCTTGAAATCGGTACCGTTGAGGAGTTCCGGTGGCCATCTGTGGTCTTCATCATCAGTTCCGCTTCACCAAGTGACACTTTCTGAATGCAAATGCTACACTTGTTACTAAAAATACTAAAATCGCTATATGTTTGCATACAATATTTGAGGAGTTCCCTCAATTCCTTACTGATCCCTTCATCAGATTCAGATTTGCTGACAATGGGACCACCTCGGAAGTATACTCTATCAAACCAAAAAAGAATTTTTAAAATCGGTCCACAATTGACGGAGTAATCGGTGAACATACATAAAACAAAAAAAATATACATACAGTGGAACGTATAACCTCCTCCTTTTTGAAGTCGGTTAAAAATAGCGTAAAACAGGTCATCAAAAGTAAAATTAAAATAGACCAAGATATATACCTACAGATGGTACAAGCATTTTAAACTGCTACTTAGACAGCGATTAGACAGAGATCCGATATGCACTGTGACGTCATGTAACAGGTCGGCCATATAAACTCCGTGTTAAATTCTGTTTTGCTAGAAAGAAATAGGAACAAAATTTTGTTGGCTTATGTCATGGTTATTTTTATAGTTATTCAAAAAATGATTTTTATCAACTGTTTGTTACATGAATCAGCTTTTATCAAAGCTGTATGAATATTCCCTATTGAATTGCTGGAGTGGAATAATGTGAACCCGGCATAAAGGTTTTAGCAGTGGTGACTTCTCCACGTGGAAACTGCTAACTTACCCTCTAACCACAGTACAGTACTATAGCTCCTGTGGATAGCTCTTAAAACAATTTTCGGGATTGCATTTCTCTCTCAGGGTGCGGCTCTTTAGGCGGAGACGAGCAGAGCGGAGAGGAGACGTGTAGGGATTGACCAATCATATTAGTTGAAATCCACATCTCGTCTCCACTCCGCTTCAATGGAAACAGTCTAGCGGAGATGAGCGGCGCGGAGAGGAGACGTGTAGGAATCGACCAATCATATTAGTTCAAATCCACATCTCGTCCCCGTTCCGCTTCAGTGGAAACAGTCAAGCGGAGACGAGCGGAGCGGAGAGAAGATGTAACTGCATTACTACATTGTAATCACTTCACTCATCCCCGCTCGTCTCCGCCTCAGTGGAATCACTTAGCTCTTTTCACAGCTCCGCTCCACTCAGCTCCGCTCGTCTCCGCCTCAGTGGAGCCGCAGCCTCACATACGCACTTATGTTAGTTAGACTTTGCGTGAACCCAAAAAAAATTGACGGCCTTTTACTGTACGTTCCATGTGCTACGTACTTCTATTGCCGCTTTTATAAATATATGAATAGTACCGGACCCTTCGTGTGCGAGTATGACTCGCACTTAGCCGGTTTTTTGTGGCACATAAGTGACAGATGTACTGTCAGTTGCGAGTGCAAGTGTGACTAGCAATAGCCAGCTAAACGCTATTTTGCCGTGATACCAAAGAAGACGACTAACTGATTAGTAATAGTTTAAGTACCAATTTCACCAAACGATGTTAAGTGTTAATCAATGTTATCGATTAATAATTTTTGACAGCGGTAAACACTCGCCTGTTAAGTGGTTGAAATTCGACATTAGCATTTAAATTTTAATGCGCCTTCTTTGCTATTACGGCAATATTATGAACCTGGGAGTAATGTAAATCGATTAATGAATGTATAGGCGGCATCAAAATATGTGAACAAAAGGGCCTTTATCCTACTCGACAAAACCATATTGCTTACTTTTTAAAGTATTGTCAACGTTACGATAGTTATTTACTTGACAGTAATAGCAGAGTTAATAGTGAAACGATAACATGTCAATAAGCAATATGGTTTAACCGAGTGGAATAGAGCCCCTGAATATCTGAAAACGTTACACGAACATCATTTCTGGCGGTATCTATGAAAAGGGACACCAAGTGAAGTACAGGTAGAGTTCATAAATATGTAAACACTTTAGTACCTTGTCACTTTAACCACTGTGACAATCATATATGGCAGTTTAAACATGACATTAAATAGACTGAACTCGACTGTACCACTTTAAGAAGATAAAGATAGATGTCCCAAAATGTATCGTGTACAAAAAACTAGTAAATATATGTTCCGATAAACCCCTAACGAGAGGCTTTCAATTATATCCTTTGTTCTCAATTCAATTATTTGAATTCCAGTACAGAGAAACATTTCAAGCATTCACATTGGAAATATTTACGCTTTTAAAAACAACGCTCGGTGGAGCTTAACAAATAAAGTATTTTTTACCATTGAGAGAGTGCAATAAAGCTCTGTAAATTCTCCAAGCGAGGTTTAAGCTGGGCATTCACGACCGCTCCAACAAGCCGAATAGAGCAGCGCCGCGTCAAAACCGCCCAGTAAATGCCAAAACTGTATCGTTTCCAAATGGACGGAAGGCCAGCGCTGAGAGCCAACGCTCAATCCGAATGGAACTATCGTGAATGTCGAAATTCAACGTTGGAACACGCCACGCCTCCGCGCCAAGCCAAAGGGCGTCGTCGTGAATACGTTCTCTGGCTACCATTTTCTGCTCCGTGATGTCGCACCGTTGAGGAGTGGCGTGGCGCGCCCTTGAATGTGGTCAAAATACTACGCCCATCCAGTTGTATACACTCCATCTGACAAAAGGCGCGAGACAAAAGGCGCGTCCGGGAATGCCGAGCTTTAGACTAGTGATAAAAAATTCAGATGTTTACTGCTGTCTCACTCTAACTATTAATTTAGAAAAACCAGCAAAATCGTGCTGCTTGCTCTAGCACTGTTTTTTCCAGAGAACTGAAATTTGACTTCAAGAAGTAATAAAGCAGTCAACTTTTCAAATTTATATTGCCAGTCTAGAAATAAGCATGAAATAGGTAATATACAAAAATACTTGATTCATACACATGATCACGAAACATCAGTCCTGAGGGCTTATTGTCTAACGCACTCGCAATCACGATCGTTTTCATTTTGAAAATCGAAGGCTTGTCTGCATACAAAATTAAAACAATTGCTCCACTTTGAAGCCGGTTGCGATTGCGAGTGCGTTAGACAATAAGCCCTCTGTTTACTCTTGTTAACTTGTTGACCAATACCAATAGCTTTTGACATGTGACATTAAAGTGTTACCCTGGTAATATAAGAATTTGGTCCACCTAGAACTCTAAAGGCCGCCATATACGGAACGATCCGTCGTTACGATCGATCTGAAACGATATCGTGACGATTCTTATTTCTATTGAAATTTAGATGCGATATTGCCACACACGTACAATCCATCCCTCGATTTCAGTCTGAACCAACGGATCGTAACGATATGGGGCCCTTACAACATGCATGGGGTGGCGAGGGTCTTAATGTAACTTTTCAGTCTATACATGGTCTATACATACAGTACTTATTACTTCTATGACAATATATATACATTTGCGTCAATACAATATGTCAGTGTGATGTATCAAAAACCCTATTTTTATCTTGAATGAATTGAATCTTCAATAAAACATGTAAATAGGGCAAGGAATGGCGAAGCGAGATGGCTGTTCAGGTTGGTGACAGTTTATTATAATGGGAAGATGCTATAGACTCACTAGCATACGAAATTCTTCTCTCTCGCAAGATATTTGACCTGCAGGAACTGCTGGCAATCACGCAGCAGTACTAGACCGCAGTATAAACAGTAATTCATCTTCAAGAAAAAGGTATATCGCGCGGCTTGCAAATATTACGTGCCTCGACCATACACGCCGCAAGCCACAACAAACAAAGTCAATAGGACGTAACAAGCCGGTTTAGTCGTGGCCGCGTTTAGTTATATAGGTCCAGGGGAAACACAGGTAACTAAAATGTCACAAACATGACCTTTTTATGGCAAAGATCAAAAGTTAAATTTGTATCTTGCCTCAAGAGGGGAGTCATGAGGTTATGACTCCCATGACACTGTATAGAGCGACGCGCATCGACGCAACCCTAGCGCCCGAGCGGCAGTAGGTAACAGAAACTCCTAAAAGACCGGAAACGATCTACTTTTATATTTTTTCTATGTCTAAACGGAGAGCTGACCACGGGAAAATGAGTGTGCAAGTTATCAAGCAATGAAACCCGTCTAATTCTGGTGTCTGGTCTGGTAATACATACCATCATTATTCATGGTTTCGGGATCCTGGTGTTTGTTTATCGGTGAAGGTCATCATCATCATTGTTATGACAAAGTTTACGCAAAAAGGCGCCGACATTCAAGTCGTCAAGTTGTGGAATATCAAATGCAAGGGCATTAAGAGATGATTCTGCCACTCGTTTTCTAAAAAAACATTTCCAAAATATACCTAGTTTCGGCTTTTGTTGGTAGAAAACCCTCATATCCAAAATTTTGAACTATTTACTTACTTTTTTATATTTATTACAAAAAAGACGATACGCCACGCTCTCTCTAAATGAGTAATCTGTAGGTACATGTCACCTTTCTGTGACTGACTAACAGATGACGCAGACACTTGAAATTTGGAGAGAATTTTCCTTGGGTTCCCAAAAAAACAAACACAAAAACATCTTTCGAAAACCGACCCCAACGGGAAGAAAAAGGGGAAGAAATGTTGACGTCAGTAGTTCTATAAAGTACGACCCTTTTTCCGTTTTTTGCTACTGTTTTTAACCCTGGTCTTTTTTCCTCTTATGAAGCTTATCACGGTACTAACTTCATAAGGGTGCGGCTCCACTGAGTCGGAGACGAGTGAAGCGGAGAGGAGACGTGTAGGGATTGACCAATCATATTAGTTGAAATCCACATCTCGTCTCCACTCCGCTTCAATGGAAACAGTCAAGCGGAGATGAGCGGAGCAGAGAGGAGACGTGTAGGAATCGACCAATCATATTAGTTGAAATCCACATCTCGTCCCCACTCCGCTTCAGTGGAAACAGTCAAACGGAGACGAGCGGAGCGCAGAGGAGACGTAACTGCATTACTGCATTGTAATCACTCAACTCAGCTCCGCTCGTCTCCGCCTCAGTGGAATCACTTAGCTCTTTTCACAGCTCTGCTCCGGGTTACCTTTGTTTCGGCGAAATATGTTTGCCAAATGTATCGTTTCCCAACTTTTCATTTGCCAACCAGCTTTGTTTTCTGTAACCGGAAATAATTCAGGATTTTAGAAACACTAACCTAACCTAACCTATAGGTTTCTACACGATGGTACTGAAATAAATTCTGAAAAAAATATATAACATTGGGTTGGCAAATGAAAAAGTTGGGAAATGATACATTTGACAAACATATTTTTGCCAAACGGCAGGCTCCCCTCTGCTCCACTCAGCTCCGCTCGTCTCCGCCTCAGTGGAGCCGCAGCCTAAAACGGGTATCTAATAATGTGATCGAGAAAGCGGAAGATAAGTTAATAGGTAATGTATTTTTAAATAATGTTTGCTCCTCACAGAAGATTTCTACTCCAAACCCCTAAAAGGCTCCATGCTACGGAGAACCAGGATTGTAAAAGAAAAACCTAAAGGAGCGCGCAAAATGGATAAGACCAACGACGGAATCCTCGCGGTAGCCACCGAATACTTCTGGACAGCTTACTCGTCAATGACAGGGAACTACGTGGCTTTGGCAACTGTCATCATCATCGTTCTCCTGAGCTATCTCATCCCGGATATATCTTGTAAAATTCACACCAAGAACGAGCTGATGAATATGAAACAAGTGTTGACTGTGATGGCGGTAGTATATTATACATTTATAATGCAGCTGGGGCTGTATTATGGATCATGATCTGCCAAACTGCAAAGAGTAAAAGGGACAGCGTTTTATCAGTTACATATCCTCGGCCCTTAATAGTACCTCCGGCAGGTTTTGTCAGCATAATACGGCCTCAGCTCTGATTTCAGCAAGGTAAGATGGAATGAGATCAGGTGTACCGTTTATGGTGTTTGATACCGTTTGTATCTTACCTTTCTCACTTAGAAGGTACTTGATCCACACTGTCAAATGCCTTGGACAAATCGCAAAAAATCCCAAATATATCCATATTTAAGGCACTAGTCCCACCGCCGGCGAGTGAGATATGAACTATCGACTTTTTTCTAGCCCAAGAAACGAACAAAAGATAATCGCTTCCGTGTAAATAAAAGAGAGATATATATTTATTATTCATCGCTCGTTGTTCACACTGCCGGCGAGGACACTCTCCCAACGCCCGGCGAGTAAGCTATAATCTCTCTCTTTTCTTTACACCGGAGCGATTATCTTTTGTTCGTTTCTTGGGCGAGAAAATCGCCGATAGTTCATCGCTTACTCGCCGGCGTTGGGACCAGTGCCTATGTCTGTATTTCTCTATATAAGTAAGTTTATGTCCGTGAAGTTAGCAGATCATTTTCCGGAAAATCAAAAATAAATCGGAGTTCTATTGGCATGCAGGATAGTTCTATAGTTCCTGATACTTTTTAAACATAGTTCTGGCGATTTAAGCTGAAAAAATGAAACTCGTTTTTAGGTGAAAATGCTCTGCTAACTTCACGCAATCAGCATATCATTTTTCGTCAAATTAAAAAACAAAAGGTGTTTTGGCATCGCACAGTAGAGTTCTATAGTTCTAGATACATTTTGGAAAAGTACAAGACGATATAACAACAAAAAAAATTTTTTTACTTGCAATGAAAATGCTCTGCTAACTTCACGCACATAGCATATCATTTTTCATCAAATTAAAAAACCAAAGGTGTTTTGGCATCGCACAGCAGAGTTCTATAGTTCTGGATACATTTTGGAAAAGTACAAGACGATATAACAACAAAAAAAATTTTTTTACTTGCAATGAAAATGCTTTGCTAACTACAAGCACAAAAAATAATAATATCATTTTTCAGTAAATCAAAAATCAAAATATGTTTGGGTACCGTACAACAGAGTTCTACAGTCCTAGATCGATTGATAAAAAAATATTACTAAAATATATTAATTATTAAAAAAATGATCTGCTAACTTCACATATGCTCTGCTAGGCGGTTGGACAGAGTTCTGGGCTTTATTTTGGTCTCAAACGTTTAATGTGACTGTGTTTGCGATAGATCTGAGGAGTTCTAGCTCCTAGATCACTTGTTTTTATTTTTCATGATGTCATATGAAAAATCGTAAAATCCAAGATATGCCTATGCTCTGCTAGGCGGTAGGCTAGAGTTCTGGGCTCTATTTTGGTCTCAAACGTTTAAGGTAACTGTATTTGCAATAGATCTGAGGAGTTCTAGCCCCTAGATCACTCCTTTATATTTTTCATGATGTCATATGAAAAATCGTAAAATCCAAGATATGCCTATGCTCTGCTAGGCGGTGGGATAGAGTTCTGGGCTTTATTTTGATCTCAAACGTTTAAAGTGACCGTGTTTGCGATAGATCTGAGGAGTTCTAGCTCCTAGATCACTTGTTTATATTTTTCATGATGTCATATGAAAAATCGAAAAGGCCAAGATATGCCTATGCTCTGCTAGGCGGTAAGACAGAGTTCTGGGTTTTATTTTGATCTTAAACGTTTAAAGTGACCATGTTTGCAATAAATCTGAGGAGTTCTAGCTCCTAGATCACTTGTTTATATTTTTCATGATGTCATATGAAAAATCGAAAAATCTAAGATATGCCTATGCTCTGCTAGGCGGTGGGACAGAGTTCTGGGCTTTATTTTGATCTCAAACGTTTAAAGTGACCGTGTTTGCAATAAATCTGAGTAGTTCTAGCCCCTAGATTACTTGTTTATATTTTTGACGATTTTATTTGAAAAATCCTAAAATCCGAGATATGCCTATAATCTGCTAGGCGGTGGGCTAGAGTTCTGGGCTTTATTTTGATCTCAAACGTTTAAGGTAACTGTATTTGCAATAGATCTAAGGAGTTCTAGCTCCTAGATCACTTGTTTGTAATATTAATGATGTCATATGAAAAATCGTAAAATCCAAGATACCCCTATGCTCTGCTAGGCGGTGGGATAGAGTTCTGGGCTACATTTTAGTCTCAAACGTTTAAGGTGACCGTGTTTGCAATAAATCTGAGGAGTTCTAGCCCCTAAGTCACTTGTTTATATTTTTCATGATGTCATATGAAAAATCGTAAAATCCAAGATATGCCTATGCTCTGCTAGGCGGTGGGCTAGAGTTCTGGGCTTTATTTTGGTCTCAAACGTTTAAGGTAACTGTATTTGCAATAGATCTGAGGAGTTCTAGCCTCTAGATCACTCCTTTATATTTTTCATGATGTCATATGAAAAATCGTAAAATCCAAGATATGCCTATGCTCTGCTAGGCGGTGGGATAGAGTTCTGGGCTTTATTTTGGTCTCAAACCTTTAATGTGACTGTGTTTGCGATAGATATGAGGAGTTCTAGCTCCTAGATCACTTGTTTATATTTTTCATGATGTCATATGAAAAATCGAAAAGGCCAAGATATGCCTATGCTCTGCTAGGCGGTGGGACAGAGTTCTGGGCTTTATTTTGATCTTAAACGTTTAAGGTGACCGTGTTTGCAATAAATCTGAGGAGTTCTAGCTCCTAGATCACTTGTTTTTATTTTTCATGATGTCATATGAAAAATCGTAAAATCCAAGATATGCCTATGCTCTGCTAGGCGGTAGGCTAGAGTTCTGGGCTCTATTTTGGTCTCAAACGTTTAAGGTAACTGTATTTGCAATAGATCTGAGGAGTTCTAGCCCCTAGATCACTCCTTTATATTTTTCATGATGTCATATGAAAAATCGTAAAATCCAAGATATGCCTATGCTCTGCTAGGCGGTGGGATAGAGTTCTGGGCTTTATTTTGAACTCAAACGTTTAAAGTGACCGTGTTTGCGATAGATCTGAGGAGTTCTAGCTCCTAGATCACTTGTTTATATTTTTCATGATGTCATATGAAAAATCGAAAAGGCCAAGATATGCCTATGCTCTGCTAGGCGGTAAGACAGAGTTCTGGGTTTTATTTTGATCTTAAACGTTTAAGGTGACCATGTTTGCAATAAATCTGAGGAGTTCTAGCTCCTAGATCACTTGTTTATATTTTTCATGATGTCATATGAAAAATCGAAAAATCTAAGATATGCCTATGCTCTGCTAGGCGGTGGGACAGAGTTCTGGGCTTTATTTTGATCTCAAACGTTTAAAGTGACCGTGTTTGCAATAAATCTGAGTAGTTCTAGCCCCTAGATTACTTGTTTATATTTTTGACGATTTTATTTGAAAAATCCTAAAATCCGAGATATGCCTATAATCTGCTAGGCGGTGGGCTAGAGTTCTGGGCTTTATTTTGATCTCAAACGTTTAAGGTAACTGTATTTGCAATAGATCTAAGGAGTTCTAGCTCCTAGATCACTTGTTTGTAATATTAATGATGTCATATGAAAAATCGTAAAATCCAAGATACCCCTATGCTCTGCTAGGCGGTGGGATAGAGTTCTGGGCTACATTTTAGTCTCAAACGTTTAAGGTGACCGTGTTTGCAATAAATCTGAGGAGTTCTAGCCCCTAAGTCACTTGTTTATATTTTTCATGATGTCATATGAAAAATCGTAAAATCCAAGATATGCCTATGCTCTGCTAGGCGGTGGGCTAGAGTTCTGGGCTTTATTTTGGTCTCAAACGTTTAAGGTAACTGTATTTGCAATAGATCTGAGGAGTTCTAGCCTCTAGATCACTCCTTTATATTTTTCATGATGTCATATGAAAAATCGTAAAATCCAAGATATGCCTATGCTCTGCTAGGCGGTGGGATAGAGTTCTGGGCTTTATTTTGGTCTCAAACCTTTAATGTGACTGTGTTTGCGATAGATATGAGGAGTTCTAGCTCCTAGATCACTTGTTTATATTTTTCATGATGTCATATGAAAAATCGAAAAGGCCAAGATATGCCTATGCTCTGCTAGGCGGTGGGACAGAGTTCTGGGCTTTATTTTGATCTTAAACGTTTAAGGTGACCGTGTTTGCAATAAATCTGAGGAGTTCTAGCTCCTAGATCACTTGTTTATATTTTTCATGATGTCATATGAAAAATCGAAAAATCTAAGATATGCCTATGCTCTGCTAGGCGGTGGGACACAGTTCTGGGCTTTATTTTGATCTCAAACGTTTAAAGTGACCGTGTTTGCAATAAATCTGAGGAGTTCTAGCCCCTAGATTACTTGTTTATATTTTTGACGATTTTATTTGAAAAATCGTAAAATCCGAGATATGCCTATGCTCTGCTAGGCGGTGGGCTAGAGTTCTGGGCTTTATTTTGATCTCAAACGTTTAAAGTAACTGTATTTGCAATAGATCTAAGGAGTTCTAGCTCCTAGATCACTTGTTTGTAATATTAATGATCTCATATGAAAAATCGTAAAATCCAAGATACCCCTATGCTCTGCTAGGCGGTGGGATAGAGTTCTGGGCTACATTTTAGTCTCAAACGTTTAAGGTGACCGTGTTTGCAATAAATCTGAGGAGTTCTAGCCCCTAAGTCACTTGTTTATATTTTTCATGATGTCATATGAAAAATCGTAAAATCCAAGATATGCCTATGCTCTGCTAGGCGGTGGGCTAGAGTTCTGGGCTTTATTTTAGTCTCAAACGTTTAAAGTGACTATGTTTGCGATAGATCTGAGGAGTTCTAGCCCCTAGATTACTCCTTTATATTTTTCATGATGTCATATGAAAAATCGTAAAATCCAAGTTATGCCTATGCTCTGCTAGGCGGTGGGCTAGAGTTCTGGGCTTTATTTTGGTCTCAAACGTTTAAGGTAACTGTATTTGCAATAGATCTGAGGAGTTCTAGCCTCTAGATCACTCCTTTATATTTTTCATGATGTCATATGAAAAATCGTAAAATCCAAGATATGCCTATGCTCTGCTAGGCGGTGGGATAGAGTTCTGGGCTTTATTTTGGTCTCAAACCTTTAATGTGACTGTGTTTGCGATAGATATGAGGAGTTCTAGCTCCTAGATCACTTGTTTATATTTTTCATGATGTCATATGAAAAATCGAAAAGGCCAAGATATGCCTATGCTCTGCTAGGCGGTGGGACAGAGTTCTGGGCTTTATTTTGATCTTAAACGTTTAAGGTGACCGTGTTTGCAATAAATCTGAGGAGTTCTAGCTCCTAGATCACTTGTTTATATTTTTCATGATGTCATATGAAAAATCGAAAAATCTAAGATATGCCTATGCTCTGCTAGGCGGTGGGACACAGTTCTGGGCTTTATTTTGATCTCAAACGTTTAAAGTGACCGTGTTTGCAATAAATCTGAGGAGTTCTAGCCCCTAGATTACTTGTTTATATTTTTGACGATTTTATTTGAAAAATCGTAAAATCCGAGATATGCCTATGCTCTGCTAGGCGGTGGGCTAGAGTTCTGGGCTTTATTTTGATCTCAAACGTTTAAAGTAACTGTATTTGCAATAGATCTAAGGAGTTCTAGCTCCTAGATCACTTGTTTGTAATATTAATGATCTCATATGAAAAATCGTAAAATCCAAGATACCCCTATGCTCTGCTAGGCGGTGGGATAGAGTTCTGGGCTACATTTTAGTCTCAAACGTTTAAGGTGACCGTGTTTGCAATAAATCTGAGGAGTTCTAGCCCCTAAGTCACTTGTTTATATTTTTCATGATGTCATATGAAAAATCGTAAAATCCAAGATATGCCTATGCTCTGCTAGGCGGTGGGCTAGAGTTCTGGGCTTTATTTTAGTCTCAAACGTTTAAAGTGACTATGTTTGCGATAGATCTGAGGAGTTCTAGCCCCTAGATTACTCCTTTATATTTTTCATGATGTCATATGAAAAATCGTAAAATCCAAGATATGCCTATGCTCTGCTAGGCGGTGGGCTAGAGTTCTGGGCTTTATTTTGGTCTCAAACGTTTAAGGTAACTGTATTTGCAATAGATCTGAGGAGTTCTAGCCTCTAGATCACTCCTTTATATTTTTCATGATGTCATATGAAAAATCGTAAAATCCAAGATATGCCTATGCTCTGCTAGGCGGTGGGATAGAGTTCTGGGCTTTATTTTGGTCTCAAGCGTTTAATGTGACTGTGTTTGCGATAGATCTGAGGAGTTCTAGCTCCTAGATCACTTGTTTATATTTTTCATGATGTCATATGAAAAATCGAAAAGGCCAAGATATGCCTATGCTCTGCTAGGCGGTGGGACAGAGTTCTGGGTTTTATTTTGATCTTAAACGTTTAAGGTGATCGTGTTTGCAATAACTCTGAGGAGTTCTAGCCCCTAGATTACTTGTTTATATTTTTGACGATTTTATTTGAAAAATCGTAAAATCCAAGATATGCCTATGCTCTGCTAGGCGGTGGGATAGAGTTCTGGGCTTTATTTTGATCTCAAACGTTTAAAGTGACTATGTTTGCGATAGATCTGAGGAGTTCTAGCCCGTAGAATACTTGTTTATATTTTTCATGATCTTATTTGAAAAAATCGTAAAATCCAAGATATGCCTATGCTCTGCTAGGCGGTGGGCTAGAGTTCTGGGCTTTATTTTGGTCTCAAACGTTTAAGGTAACTGTATTTGCAATAGATCTGAGGAGTTCTAGCCCCTAGATCACTCCTTTATATTTTTCATGATGTCATATGAAAAATCGTAAAATCCAAGATATGCCTATGCTCTGCTAGGCGGTAGGCTAGAGTTTTGGGCTCTATTTTGGTCTCAAACGTTTAAGGTAACTGTATTTGCAATAGATCTGAGGAGTTCTAGCCTCTAGATCACTCCTTTATATTTTTCATGATGTCATATGAAAAATCGTAAAATCCAAGATATGCCTATGCTCTGCTAGGCGGTCGGATAGAGTTCTGGGCTTTATTTTGATCTCAAACGTTTAATGTGACTGTGTTTGCGATAGATCTGAGGAGTTCTAGCTCCTAGATCACTTGTTTATATTTTTCATGATGTCATATGAAAAATCGAAAAATCCAAGATATGCCTATGCTCTGCTAGGCGGTGGGATAGAGTTCTGGGCTACATTTTAAACTTAACCGTTTAATGTGACTGTATTTGCAATAGATCTGAGGAGTTCTAGCCCCTAGATCACTCCTTTATATTTTTATGATGTCATATGAAAAATCGTAAAATCCAAGATATGCCTATGCTCTGCTAGGCGGTAGGCTAGAGTTCTGGGCTCTATTTTGGTCTCAAACGTTTAAGGTAACTGTATTTGCAATAGATCTGAGGAGTTCTAGCCCCTAGATCACTCCTTTATATTTTTCATGATGTCATATGAAAAATCGTAAAATCCAAGATATGCCTATGCTCTGCTAGGCGGTAGGCTAGAGTTCTGGGCTCTATTTTGGTCTCAAACGTTTAAGGTAACTGTATTTGCAATAGATCTGAGGAGTTCTAGCCTCTAGATCACTCCTTTATATTTTTCATGATGTCATATGAAAAATCGTAAAATCCAAGATATGCCTATGCTCTGCTAGGCGGTGGGATAGAGTTCTGGGCTTTATTTTGGTCTCAAACGTTTAATGTGACTGTGTTTGCGATAGATCTGAGGAGTTCTAGCTCCTAGATCACTTGTTTATATTTTTCATGATGTCATATGAAAAATCGAAAAATCCAAGATATGCCTATGCTCTGCTAGGCGGTGGGACAGAGTTCTAGGCTTTATTTTGATCTCATACGTTTAAGGTGACCGTGTTTGCAATAAATCTGAGGAGTTCTAGTCCCTAGATCACTTGTTTATATTTTTGACGATTTTATTTGAAAAATCGTAAAATCCGAGATATGCCTATGCTCTGCTAGGCGGTGGGCTAGAGTTCTGGGCTTTATTTTGGTCTCAAACGTTTAAAGTAACTGTATTTGCAATAGATCTAAGGAGTTCTAGCTTCTAGATCACTTGTTTGTAATATTAATGATGTCATATGAAAAATCGAAAAATCCAAGATACGCCTATGCTCTGCTAGGCGGTTGGACAGAGTTCTGGACTTTATTTTGGTCTCAAACGTTTAACGTGACTGTGTTTGCGATAGTTCTGAGGAGTTCTAGCTCCTAGATCACTTGTTAATATTTTTCATGATGTCATATGAAAAATCGAAAAATCCAAGATATACCTATGCTCTGCTAGGCGGTGGGACAGAGTTCTGGGCTTTATTTTGATCTCAAACGTTTAAAGTGACCGTGTTTGCAATAAATCTGAGGAGTTCTAACCCCTAGATCACTTGTTTATATTTTTGACGATTTTATTTGAAAAATCGTAAAATCCAAGATATGCCTATGCTCTGCTAGGCGGTGGGCTAGAGTTCTGGGCTTTATTTTGATCTCAAACGTTTAAGGTGACCGTGTTTGCAATAAATCTGAGGAGTTCTAGTCCCTAGATCACTTGTTTATATTTTTGACGATTTCATTTGAAAAATCGTAAAATCCGAGATATGCCTATGCTCTGCTAGGCGGTGGGCTAGAGTTCTGGGCTTAATTTTGGTCTGAAACGTTTACGGTAACTGTATTTGCAATAGATCTAAGGAGTTCTAGCTTCTAGATCACTTCTTTGTAATATTAATGATGTCATATGAAAAATCGTAAAATCCAAGATACGCCTATGCTCTGCTTGGCGGTTGGACAGAGTTCTGGACTTTATTTTGGTCTCAAACGTTTAAGGTAACTGTATTTGCAATAGATCTGAGGAGTTCTAGCCCCTAGATCACTCCTTTATATTTTTCATGATGTCATATGAAAAATCGTAAAATCCAAGATATGCCTATGCTCTGCTAGGCGGTGGGATAGAGTTCTGGGCTTTATTTTGATCTCAAACGTTTAAAGTGACTGTGTTTGCAATAGATCTGAGGAGTTCTAGCTCCTAGATCACTTGTTTATATTTTTCATGATGCCATATGAAAAATCGAAAAATCCAAGATATGCCTATGCTCTGCTAGGCGGTGGGATAGAGTTCTGGGCTTTATTTTGGTCTAAAACGTTTAAGGTAACTGTATTTGCAATAAATCTAAGGATTTCTAGCTCCTAGATTACTTTTTTATAATATTAATGATGTCATATGAAAAATCGTAAAATCCAAGATACCCCTATGCTCTGCTAGGCGGTGGGATAGAGTTCTGGGCTACATTTTAAACTTAAACGATTAATGTGACTGTATTTGCAATAGATCTGAGGAGTTCTAGCCCCTAGATCACTCCTTTATATTTTTATGATGTCATATGAAAAACCGTAAAATCCAAGATATGCCTATGCTCTGCTAGGCGGTAGGCTAGAGTTCTGGGCTCTATTTTGGTATCAAACGTTTAAGGTAACTGTATTTGCAATAGATCTGAGGAGTTCTAGCCCCTAGATCACTCCTTTATATTTTTCATGATGTCATATGAAAAATCGTAAAATCCAAGATATGCCTATGCTCTGCTAGACGGTAGGCTAGAGTTCTGGGCTCTATTTTAGTCTCAAACGTTTAAGGTGACCGTGTTTGCAATAACTCTGAGGAGTTCTAGCCCCTAGAATACTTGTTTATATTTTTGACGATTTTATTTGAAAAATCGTAAAATCCAAGATATGCCTATGCTCTGCTAGGCGGTGGGATAGAGTTCTGGGCTTTATTTTGATCTCAAACGTTTAAAGTGACTGTGTTTGCAATAGATCTGAGGAGTTCTAGCCCCTAGAATACTTGTTTATATTTTTCATGATCTTATTTGAAAAAATCGTAAAATCCAAGATATGCCTATGCTCTGCTAGGCGGTGGGCTAGAGTTCTGGGCTATATTTAAATCTCAAACGTTTAAAGTGACTGTGTTTTTAAAAGATCTGAGGAGTTCTAGCTCCTAGATCACTTGTTTATATTTTTCATGATGCCATATGAAAAATCGAAAAATCCAAGATATGCCTATGCTCTGCTAGGCGGTGGGATAGAGTTCTGGGCTTTATTTTGGTCTCAAACGTTTAAGGTAACTGTATTTGCAATAAATCTATGGATTTCTAGCTCCTAGATTACTTTTTTATAATATTAATGATGTCATATGAAAAATCGTAAAATCCAAGATACCCCTATGCTCTGCTAGGCGGTGGGATAGAGTTCTGGGCTACATTTTAAACTTAAACGTTTAATGTGACTGTATTTGCAATAGATCTGAGGAGTTCTAGCCCCTAGATCACTCCTTTATATTTTTATGATGTCATATGAAAAATCGTAAAATCCAAGATATGCCTATGCTCTGCTAGGCGGTAGGCTAGAGTTCTGGGCTCTATTTTGGTCTCAAACGTTTAAGGTAACTGTATTTGCAATAGGTCTGAGGAGTTCTAGCCCCTAGATCACTCCTTTATATTTTTCATGATGTCATATGAAAAATCGTAAAATCCAAGATATGCCTATGCTCTGCTAGGCGGTGGGCTAGAGTTCTGGGCTATATTTAAATCTCAAACGTTTAAAGTGACTGTGTTTTTAAAAGATCTGAGGAGTTCTAGCTCCTAGATCACTTGTTTATATTTTTCATGATGCCATATGAAAAATCGAAAAATCCGAGATATGCCTATGCTCTGCTAGGCGGTGGGCTAGAGTTCTGGGCTTTATTTTGATCTCAAACGTTTAAAATAACTATATTTGCAATAGATCTAAGGAGTTCTAGCTCTTAAATCACTTGTTTGTAATATTAATGATGTCATATGAAAAATCGTAAAATCCAAGATACGCCTATGCTCTGCTAGGCGGTTGGACAGAGTTCTGGGCTTTATTTTGATCTCAAACGTTTAATGTGACTGTGTTTGCGATAGATCTGAGGAGTTCTAGCTCCTAGATCACTTGTTTATATTTTTCATGATGCCATATGAAAAATCGAAAAATCCGAGATATGCCTATGCTCTGCTAGGCGGTGGGCTAGAGTTCTGGGCTTTATTTTGATCTCAAACGTTTAAAATAACTATATTTGCAATAGATCTAAGGAGTTCTAGCTCTTAAATCACTTGTTTGTAATATTAATGATGTCATATGAAAAATCGTAAAATCCAAGATACGCCTATGCTCTGCTAGGCGGTTGGACAGAGTTCTGGGCTTTATTTTGATCTCAAACGTTTAATGTGACTGTGTTTGCGATAGATCTGAGGAGTTCTAGCTCCTAGATCACTTGTTTATATTTTTCATGATGCCATATGAAAAATCGAAAAATCCGAGATATGCCTATGCTCTGCTGGGCGGTGGGATAGAGTTCTGGGCTACATTTTAGTCTCAAACGTTAGTGACTGTGTTTGCAATAAATCTGAGGAGTTCTAGCCCCTAGACTACTTTTTTATATTTTTCATGATCTTATTTGAAAAAATCGTAAAATCCAAGATATGCCTATGCTCTGCTAGGCGGTGGGCTAGAGTTCTGGGCTTAATTTTGGTCTCAAATGCTTCAAATGACCGTGCTTGCGATATTCCTCAGGGGTTCTATCCCCTAGATCACTTGTTTATATTTTTCATGATGTCATAATATGAAAAATCTTAAATTCCTAGATACTCGTATGCTCTGCTAGGCGGTATGCTAAAGTTATGGCCTGATTTTGAACTGAATCAAATGAAACTTGTATGCAAAGCACATACGTAACTTCTACAGTTATGGTTTATTATTCGTCTGCAACATGCCCTGAACTTGTTGCGTTTAATATGACACTCGGGAGAATGAATGAATATGACAAACATACGAGTATGCTAGTAGCATTCTCATATGTTTACATATGAATAGTTAGATCGGTTCTTCAAACTTATTAATTCCGCGTAGCAAACTTTCCAGTCGCATTTTTCCTCTTTTTAATTTTTCACTGAACGCATTGTTTCCCATTTTGAATTTTCAGCCATCGCATATTTTCCATTTAGGATTTTCCCCACTCGCAAAATTTGCCACTGTTATTAAGTCGAAATAGATGGAAATAGGTAGATAGGTTTAGGTTATGTTAGTTTTGCAGAAGGCCCGATGGGCCATAGCATCTAGAAAAACGAGCTCCGCGGTAGCGGAGCTCCGTCGGCTCAGTAAAATTGATTTTAAATTGAGAAAACATGCAAATGAGGACAATCCAAAATGGAAAATATGCAATTGGTAAAAAAAAACAATGGATAGTAATACGATTGGAGAAAAAATAAAATGGGGAAAAATGCGAATGGCAAGTTTGCTGCGCGGAATTAGTCTGTTCGGGTAACCGATCTACATATGTTCTCATCTACGCATCATTTGCATCACATCAGTAACTCGTCCCCTTAACCTTTAGTCAAAAATAGTTTTATTTACGGACATGTGTCCACTAGCTTTCCGCGCGCGACTTCGTCTGCGGAGAGTCAGAACCTTTTGTAAAAGTACAGATATTAGTTTACATTACCTTCAAAGGGTTTTATTTAATTAAAAAAATCTAAACATGAACGTTAGGGACATATTTTAAAAACTGGTTTTTTATTTGATTTGTAATGGTGTTGATACTGAGTTTCATGTATCTAACTCGTCCAATCACAATTCTTATTTATAGGTAAACAGTAACCTTTATGCCAATTCCTACATTTCTCACTTGAAAAACGACCAAATTCCAATACAAACTTCAACCCCCAGTTTTCCTCCTTTTCCGGAATTGCCGTAAGGGTTTTTATATATATCCTAAATAATGATGCTCAGGATTCTCATTTCAAAAATAACCGAACTCTCTTACTTACTTTTTTTCTTCTCTTTAGGCTTATATATATTTCCACATTTCTTGCTTCAAAAATGACTAAAATCCCGTACAAATCTCTTACACCGCCATTTACAGGGATATTTTTTCCAAAATCTCCGAAAGCAATATTTATTATTTATATACAATAGCCCTTACATCACCTTACTTTATAAATGCGAAAGTTTGTGTGTGTGTGTGTGTGTGTGTGTGTGTGTGTGTGTGTGTGTGTGTGTGTGTGTGTGTGTTGTTACCTCTTCACGCTGCAACGGCTGGACGGATTTGGATGAAATTTGGAATGGAGATAGCTTATACCCTGGATTAACACATAGGCTTTTTATCCCGGAAAATTTAAAAGTTCCCGAGGGAATAACTATAATCGAAATCTAAGAAATCTAATCCTACTCATATTATAAACCCTAAGGGGTAAAAGGAGGGTGTAGAATTTTGTATGAGTTTCGTCATTTTTAACCGACTTTAAAAAAGGAGGAGGTTATACTTTCCACTGTATGTATTTCATTATTTTTTATGTATTTTCACTGATTTCTCCATCAATTGTGGACCGATTTTAAAAAATCTTTTTTGTGTTGATAGAGTGTACTTTTGAGGTGGTCCCATTGTCACCAAATCTAAATCCAATCAGGGGATCAGTTTCGAATTGAGGGAACTCGTCAAATATTGTAGGCAAACATAATGTCTAGCATTTGCATTCAGAAAGTATCATTTGGTGAAATGGAACTGATGATAAAGACCACCGAATGGCCACCGGAACTCCCCAACGATACCTTTCTCAAGGGCGACGATAAGATATCCCAATTAAGATAGTTGAGCGACTACAACGAAGGACATTTAATTGTTTAAATATGACTATGACCTTCCCGCGGCGTTGCTGGCGGCGATCGTGAAATGTCTTAAAGTGGGACTAGGTAGGTACATAAACGTATTATGATCTGTAAAAAGTACAAAATAAAACAAATGTTTTAAAAAACGAAAATCCACCTTCAAAAACGCATTTATTTTGTGAAGTTAGAAACATGAAAATTGGCATATACAAACACAAATAAAATGTATAGCTTACAGCGACTAAGGAATAAAAGGGGGATGTAGAATTTTATATGAGAGTTCGTCATGTTTGTAGTTAGAAACGTTAAAATTGGTGTTACTAAAAAAATCTTACTTTTGGCGATTTTGAAAACAATAGGTATTCCTAAGGAGTTGAAATGGGGGATAGAGGTATGTATCGAAGTTAAATAAACTAATAGCTAAGGTTAGGTTAGGGTAAAGTTTTTTTTTGACCATCCATAATCCGAATAGGCTTAGTTAGGTTAAGTTATTTTTTGACCACCAAGTACCGAAAATTAGTCATGTAGAAAATTAAATACACTAACTTTTCTTTATTACCTATTCAACTTTAGAAGTAAAAACTAATTGGGCACTTACATCTACTAAAACTACATTACGCATTAACATCTAAATCGTAAAATTCGTTCATTCTGAAAGTTTATACTTTAGTTTATACATGAAAGTATAATATACAGAGCGAAAGCAAGCATTTTTTTTTGTTGTATCGTTATAACGGTAAAATACACAAGCGTCAAATACTGAAAACCGACCGTCAAGTGCGAGTCGGACTAACACCGAGGGTATTTTTATCGACTATAATTTCGGCCGGAGCGATTGTGTGCGCTGGATGTACCTATTTACATCCTATCCTACATATAATATCAATGCGAAAGGTTATTCGTGCGTGAGTTTGTTACTTCTTCGCTAAAACGGATGGACGAATTTGGTTGGATATAATTTGGAATTTGCTTATACACTGGATTAATACATAGGCTACAGTGTTCCCGTGGGATGGCAAAATTACTAATTCTAAGCGGACGAAGTCGCGGGCAGAAGCTAGTCTTCTATAGTTTTCACACGGGAACCTCTAATTAGTTAATTATAAAGGTTGAATATATATTCAGCATTATCATTGTAAATCACTGCTGGGTGCGATAGAGACGAACACCTCTCTTATCTTATTATTAATCTATCAAATCTATCAAATCATCACTACATTTTCATTTCGAATATATTTTTAAAAACAAAATATTCTCTAATAATAATATATATATATATATATATATATATATATATATTATATATAAAATAGGAAGTAACCGATTCACAAAAAGAGACGTAAGTATCTTAAAAAAAAAACAGGATTAATGGGGAGTGTAACACGCTTGTATCAACCGTTAATTAAATGAGCAATATCTTTATTTTAAAATCTACTAGTTCGTTGAAACAAAATCCAAGTGCAGCACTTGAGACAAGGTCCAAGATAATGTTGTTTTTGTCTACATTTTGCCTCTTTGCTACGAAGAAGTGTTGCTACCTATTTATTTTATTAATCATTAGATAACAAAACAAAATTAATTGGAGCGTTTGTTATGCGCCGATTTGTGTAACGTGTTAGGTGCTTGTGAGCCAAGCCTTTAAATTATTCAGGGTTTAAAAAGGATTTATGATTGACTTTACTACGTAAATCCTGCTTTGAAATAATATATGCTTTTGACGCTAATTATTGAATTATACACTAACATCCTCTTATTCATGTCACAGTTTAGTCTCTTTCTTCGATTAACTCTTCCAATATAACAAGTAAAAAAAGGGACAAATTAGTCGCTTTCAAAACTTTCTAGGGGATTTCCCAAAAACAAGTGGTAATTACAAGAAAAGCGTTGCTAGCTCGTCCTTAGGCTATGTTTCCTGGAGAACCGAAAATATTCCATTTAACTCAAAAGACGACCCATGTTAATCCGGGGGCACGGTAGTGCCCCCGCCTAGACGAGCCAAGCGAATGAAGCGGGTCCATATTGGCTCATATAAAATTGGTCTTTAGATTTTTTATACAAATAACGATTTGTGTCTATACTCATCATTTCTTCGAAAAATTTTGCTCATACTTCATTTCTTCGAAAAATTTTGCTCATACTTATCGCAACTCATAATGTTTTTTTTTTTGAAACTGTTACTTTTTGAGGATTGTTATAAATCTAACCTAACCTAACCTAATTTTATCTACACGTAACATATTTAAGAAATTCTGAAAAGTGTACGGTTCTATGAATATTGGCGTTATAAGTTCAGATGAGTATAAGTTCCGATCATTAGTATAAACATTTTTTATGAAGAGTATGAGGAGTGATCATTATGATGTAAAATGTTATGAGAAAAAATTTCGAAGTTCCAATAATCGGAGTTGCAATTTTATATGAACTTTGGCGCACCCGAATGAAGCGCAAGAGGCACTACCTACCTTTACTCGAAGCAGTTCGTCGTTTTTATAATAACTTGGGTTTGGATTATACCAGATAAACAAAATTCTCGGGATATGATGTCAGTAGTAGATTTATTAAACAAATAAACTATCAATTGCATAGCTCTTATACTTTAGATTTTATTGATATCTAAAAACCCCGATTTCGTCACTGACTCACTGATGGTCATCAAAATTGATAGGGTACTTCCTGAAGTCCTACAAAGCTGAAATTTGGTATGTAAGCTAGTATTAGTACACAAACAACATAAAAATTCTAAAACTTGGAACTTTTACCCCCCAACCCCTTAAACTAGGGGATGGAAGTGTTGTATGAGACTTCTTGAGACTAGGGGTCTAACTTATTATATATAGCATAGAAGCCGGACTATAAAATGAACTTTGCACCAGATATATTTCTCTATACTTTTTTAGATTACTTATTAAGTACAGTCGAGGAAATTGATACCTAGACCACTTTGGACTATGTCAACGTGACGTAATCAATCAAAACGTAAGAGACTTCTTATGATTTTATTTACAGTGTCACTTTGACGTTGTCCAAAGTGGTCTAGGAATCAATTCCCTCGACTGTGTATATAAGAGAAAATAAAGCAAAAATTAAGTTTTTTTCTTTAACTGGCATTTTCACAAGGTTACGTCCAATTTGAATGGATCTCGATATGTCCGCGAACGTGTGTACGTATGTATGTAAACACTTTTTACAGAATGGTAATGTACAATGGCGAACTTATCCCTTTAAGGGATCTCTTCCAGCTAACCTTTGGGTGATTGAGGAAAACTACCCCTATTTCATTTTCTCTTACGTAATGCACCATCTAAAAACTTAGTAAGGTCAACCGGGGTAAAAGCCACTATGGGGTTATTGCGTTTATTTGAATTATTTTTTAAACAACGTCAGCTACAACAACTCCCGCCATCTAGTCATAGACACTTGAACTACTTGGAGGAAAACGCGTAAGATAGAGGGCGTTTTAATCAATGGTATTCGAGTCGTCGACCATTTTGAAAGGACCCCGCAGCAAACATAGGAAGAAAGTGGTTTCAGTCAGATCTTACGAAATTTAAGCATGATTTAGATTCAAGCCTCCTGATTATTTTTTATAAGGACACAACTCTCTCAGAAGTATACTTTCAGAAATAATCAAGTTTATATTTTTATATTTATGTGACGTGTTTCCTGAAGTCGATACTTTGAAATAACTTACACTGACAGTTGCTGACGTTATGACGTAAACTTACGATGTACTTAGTTATCAACTGTAGTTATGTATAGGTATCTGTTTTGAGTCCTTGTAATCTTGATTCGTCCCAATGGTGAGACTACAGGATGAATGTAGCAGGAAGCCATGGTGGACATAAGGTTCTACTTACAATAATGCATTTGTTTGTCACGTTGACATCGCATATGATCATTTATCTATGTTACGAACGACGTGCATAGCAGACCAAAGAGGAGGATTTGCAAGAAATAGGCATGTTTCATATATTTTGTATGAAACTACTAAATCTGGGGGCACGGCAGTGCCCCCGCCAAGACGAGCCAAGCGAACGAAGCGCAAGGGGCACTACCTACCTTTTCTCGAAGCGGTTCGTCGTTTTTTTGAACCCTCATAACTTGGGTTTGGATTATACCAGATAAACAAAATTCTCAGGATATTTTGTCAGTAGTAGACTTATTAAACATATTAAATTTCAATTGCATACCTCTTATACTTTTGATTTTATTGATATCTAAAAAACCCCGATTTCGTCACTGACTCACTGATGGTCATCAAAATTGTTAGGGTACTTTTAATTTATATTGAAACATGACCAGTATTAGTTGGCTCACACGTACGAACTCCAATTTGTATTTATAATTTTTAAAGTCATTTTGAATATAAAATGTTTGGAGGTTATTTTTTAAATTTGGCTAAATGCCAGTACCTTTGGGGCAATTGCGTCAGTGTAACGCTTTTACCCCAATGTCAGTACTGTGGTGAACAACTTTTTCCTTAATACGTAATTTTAACAGTTTATATCACATTTTTCATGCCTCTTTTTACGTCAACGTTTTCAAACACGTATTTTATATACAAAACGTTTTTGACTCAACTAAGATTTTCGTTCCGAAATTAAGAGCCTAGTAGAGAGTTCTTCTATACATAGTTTAAAATTATGATGAATAAATAGTAACATACGGGTCATTATTCGAGCGTTTCAGCCGCCTCACTTTTGTGGACATATTTTTGAAGAATTGGGCGTATATTATGATGCCGTTTTTGGATATTTGTTAGATGTCCGGTAAACTTAGATACCTAACCAGAAATGAAAACGGATTCTGCAGCCACTACTACAAAAATGTGACCACGAAAGTGATTCGGAACAAACGCCCAAATAATGACCCATACATGATTTTGGTGTTTTGTTTGTACCTATAATCAAATTCTGAGTTGTACTTATTCGCTCTCTTTGTATATCAGAATAAATACTTACAATCATAGAAGTGACATAAATGAAACAAAGGATAGAGAGAAGGAAAACCATAAATATTAGCTGTTTTTATTAAAAATCAAACATCATCTGTCGAAAAACTATTTTATTTTACCCGTTGAATCGGTCACAAGATGAAAATAATATATTTCTTCTAAATTTTCTATCTCACTCTTTTCAATCGAAGAAAAATGTTTACGACATCTGGTATTTAGGTTTGGATAAAAGCGTTTACAAATTGAAGACGCATTTTCCCCAATTATATTATTTATTGTCTCAGCTTGTTAATAGCTGTTTTTGGGGCCTTCTAATTATACTCGTCAAACCTTCCAGAAGACTGTATTGCAGAAACGTGTCATGAAGTTTTAAAGGCCTAATCGCAATCTTTTAACAATTAATTTAAAAAGATGCATTTTCCCAACTTGGGGCAAAAGCGTCTAAAACCTTGGTTTAAAAAAAAATGCCTATATATCTTTTAATTATAGTGCAGAGAAAAAGTTAACTCACGAATTAAATTCCCAAAGAATTTTAAAAATAACAGAATGAATGAGTATTTCAATATAGTTAATAAATACATATATCGCAATTTAGGTCTTTAAAAATGTAAAAAAAACAGTGACGCCATTTTCTTAATAGCGATCGGCAATCTTCGTTTTTCTATTATACACGAGTGACAAATATACTGTCAGTTGCGAGTGCAAGCGTAATAGCGATAGCCGGCCGAAAGCTATTAAGAAGCTGGGAATACTGTAGACAGTGTGTAGAGATATAGTTGGTGCAAAGTTCATTTTATAGTCCGGCTTTTATGCTATTCTTATTCTATGGGTTTCTATCTTACAAGTTGCTTGACAGATTTGAACGATTTATTTCATTATATATTCTAGTAACACCAGATAAAATGATGTTTGACGTTGTTCTGCGATAACTGTTATGTGAAGTGTATTTCGGACAATATATATTATGCAAGATGAAGGGAGCTCATAATAAGCAACTTTCAAAAAGAAGTGAAATCCCACCAAAAACATTTTCATGTAAAATGTTGCCAAGACGACCATATATTTAATATAGCTCGCACTCTCAAAAAGTTGTCAGATGTCATGTAGAGCCAAGCTTCTAACTCTACATAGTAGGAGATCCGAATAGGAGACGATTTGCACCGGGCTGCTTATTCGATCAAAAGTATTTTATATCAAATTTGATACGCTAAATAATATGTGGCGAATAGGTTGGCTGAAAAATTTCAGTGCAGTATATAATTAACTAGCGACCCGCCCTCGCTTCGCTTCGGTTTATTTGAGTTTTCTGTAACACCCGTACAATAAACCAGCATTTATTATACATAAAAACCTTCCTCTTGAATCATTCTATCTATTAAAAAAAACCGCATCAAAATCCGTTGCGTAGTTTTTAAGATATAAGCATACATAGGGACAGACAGACAGACAGCGGGAAGCGACTTTGTTTTATACTATATTTTGATTAAAAAAATAAGAATTAACTTTGGCTTACAAAAATGCAATTGCTTGTTTTATAGACAAATTACATACCAATCGAAAGTATGAAGCGTATAGAATTTGCAAACGTTAGGTTGACTATTTTTTTCCCGTCAAACTATTGGATAGGCAGGTATAAACAGGTAAGTCGGTACTAATAATTTGCACCAAACCTAACGTTTGCATATTCTATAGGCTTCATACTTTCGATTAGTATGTAATTTGTCTATTAAACAAGCATTTGCAATTTATAAAAAAGTTCACTTTTAATATTTTTTTTACTACTGGACTGATATTTTTCAGCCAACCTATTCGCCACATATTATTTAGCGTATCAAATTTGATATAAAATACTTTTGGTCGAATAAGCAGCCCGGTGCAAATCGTCTCCTATTCGAATCTTAGACCAACACGCCCTAACTCTACAAGCTCAAACTTCACAAACTCTAATATGTGCCTTGGCCGTTTCGCTACCGTCGCATGGGCTTTTCTGTTATAGGTACAATAAATAGTTCTAGTACCTATACTAATGAAACGGACAAGGCACATATTTTGACTAAGTTGTAGAGTTTGTGAAGTTAGAGCTTGTAGAGTTAGGGCGTGCAGAGTTAGAAGCTTGGCTCTACATGACATCTGACAACTTTTTGACAGTGCGAGGTATATATATGGTCGTCTTGGCAACATTTTACATGAAAATGTTTTTGGTGGGATCTATATATCTATATAATAAAAAGCGGCCAAGTGCGAGTCGGACTCGCCCATGAAGGATTCCGTGAAAGGTAAATAGCGGTTTACGATTTATGACGTATTAAAAAAAAAACTTCTTAATAGATCTCGTTCAAACCAATTTTCGGTGGAAGTTTGCATGGTAATGTACGTCATATATTATTTTTACATTTATCATTCCCTTATTTTAGAAGTTACGGGGGGGGGACACACGTTTTTCCACTTTGGAAGCGTCTCTCGCGGAAACTATTCAGTTTAGATTTTTTTTTATTAGAAGCCTCAATATCATTTTTGAAGACCTATCCATAGATACCACACACGTATGGGTTTGATGAAAAGAAAAAAATTGAGTTTCAGTTCTAAGTATGGGGAACCCCAAAAAATTATTGTTTTTTTTCTATTTTTGTATGAAAATCTTAATGCGGTTCACAGAATACATCTACTTACAAAGTTTCCATAGTATAGCTCTTATAGTTACGGAAAAAAGTGGCTGTGACATACGGACGGACAGACGGACGGACGGACGGACAGACATGACGAATCTATAAGGGTTCCGTTTTTTGCCATTTGGCTACGGAATCCTAAAAATGAATCGCTAAATGTGTTGATAAGCGCAAAACTCGAGAACGGCTGAACCGATTTGGCTGATTTCTTTTTTGTTGTGTTCGTCATTGTCAGGACAAGGTTTTTATGATAAAAAATAATTGAAAACTCCACCGGGAAATTCAGAACTTTACAGCGGGGCGAAGCCGCTGGCGGGCCGCTAGTATTATATAAAAGAAGAAACTGACTGACATATCAACGCACAGCCCAAACCGCTGGGTCTAGACTAGAGATTACAAATTTTAGCATGTAGGTTCCAAAATATAAGGTCTAGGGGTGCACTAAGAAAGGATTTTCCGAAAATTGACCCCCAACGGGAAGAAATACGGGGAGTAGCAGGAAACGGGTGTCCCTCGGAATCCCTGACAACTGCAACGTTTCGCCTAACTGTTAGGCCCTAACACATCGTTTTGTCCGATTTTTCATTTGCCCTACACTGGTTTTCAGGTGAGTCAGGCAAGTTTTTAAGTTTTCTAATTATATCTGGGTTGTATTATATAAAAGATTATAACAACACTAAAAAGTTTTAAAATTTAAGCGATAAACAAAACTTCGGACGATGCATTAAGTATATCGACATACCAACTATAGACGCCGGGTTCTATACAAAATCCTCTTCGAAAAGTGTCCTAGGGTGACCTATACATACTTCATACTTGTATAAAATCATTGTCAAAACAAAACATTCCAATTTAAATGGTATGTCATTAACGCAATGCTTAATTTTGCTTTTAACAATTTATCATCTTATGTGGCTTCGACCAGAAGCTCGTATAACCTTATGCAGCTTCTACTAGCGGAGTGCCGATGTCACCGCGAACAGAGTACAAATGGAGTAGCTTTACATTTAAGTAACATTATTAAGGTGGGTAGCAGGTGGGTTTAATTATAAACAACTCAAGCTATTTTTTCTTAATTTAATATAATATATATAATATTGTGGGCTTGTAAATCGTCGTATATATTTTTTTGTAACAAGAAATAAAACCGTTTTCAAAAACCCCAATAGCTACCTACTTGAAAAACTTATATCGTCTGACTGATCGGCTGTCCCAAACCAAAACCTAGCAAGAGCCAAATTTGTCAAAATTTGTTTCTTTACACAATACATCTTTAAATTAAGTGCTGCGTGTAATGCAAAAACACCCATAATTCTATCACGCTTAGTTTCCAAGATATAAGACCCCCTAAACCAAAATCAAAATCAAAATCCTAGCAAGTTACATATCCAAATTCAAACAACTAGTAACTGCGGCTTATACTAGGTTTTTGATTCTGAAATTAGCACCTACTAGGTTTTTGTATTTGTTAAATAGCGCGCACTAGGTTTTTGAATTGGGAAATTATTCACACTAGGTTTTTGATTTATGAAACGGACGGCTTATACTAGGTTTTTGATTTAGGAATTTGCACTTACTAGGTTTTTGTATTTGTTAATTTAATTGGTAAATTACTTATACTAGGTTTTTGATTTACGAAACGAACTACTCAGTATTGTAGAATTTGTATTTAATTCCTATACAAAATCTAGCAAGTCGATGCGAAAAGAGTTCAGCTGCGGGGCGAGCGATGCGGTGCGCGGCGTTGGAGGGAAGGGTCGTCGACGCACGCCGAACAGTCACTAAGTTTGCGCTGGCGCTGAACGATGTGTTTTTGTTTGCTAAAGCTTTATCAAAATGAGTATGTACTAACTTAATAGACCAATTATATACTGATCGAAAGAATGAAGCCTATAGAATATGCAAACGTTAGGCTTAGTGCAAATTATTAGTACCGACTTACCTACCTACCCATTGGTTATGATGGGAAAAATCAGTCAACCTAACGTTTCCATTCTATAGACTTCATTCATTCGCTAATTTTCGCTTATGATACAGCAGTCCAACATATCCATGTTGACAATTCAAATACACACTATCACTGCAACCGGTTCAGACCAAAATCAAACCAAGAGCTCTATCCCACCGCCTAGCAGAGCATAGGCATATCTTAGATAATACAATTTTTTCTCTTGACATCATGAAAAATATAAATAAGTGATCTAGGGGCTAGAACTCCTCAGATCTATCGCAAATACGGTCACCTTAAACGTTTGAGATTAAAATAAAGCCCAGAACTCTGTCCCACCGCCTAGCAGAGCATAGGCATATCTTGGATTTTACGATTTTTCATATGACATCATGAAAAATATAAACAAGTGATCTAGGAGCTAAAACTCCTGAGATCTATTGCAAACACAGTCAGTTTAAACGTCTGAGACCAAAATAAAGCCCAGAACTCTATCCTACCGCATAGCACAGCATGGACATATCTTGGATTTTACGATTTTTCATAAGACATCATGAAAAATATAAACAAGTCATCTAGGAGCTAGAACTCCTCAGATCTATTGCAAACACAGTCACTTTAAACGTAAGAGATCAAAATAAAGCCCAGAACTCTATCCCACCGCCTAGAAGAGCATAGGCATATCTTGGATTTTACGATTTTTCATATGACATCATGAAAAATATAAACAAGTGACCAAGGGGCTAGAACTCCTCAGATCTATCGCAAACACAGTCACATTAAACGTTTGAGACTAAAATGTAGCCCAGAACTCTATCCCACCGCCTAGCAGAGCATAGGGGTATCTTGGATTTTTCGATTTTTCATATGACATCATGAAAAATATAAACAAGTGATCTAGGAGCTAGAACTCCTTAGATCTATTGCAAATACAGTTACTTTAAACGTTTGATACCAAAATAAAGCCCAGAACTCTAGCCCACCGCCTAGCAGAGCATAGGCATATCTTGGATTTTACGATTTTTCAAATAAAATCGTCAAAAATATAAACAAGTGACCTAGGGGCTAGAACTCCTCAGATTTATTGCAAATACGGTCACCTTAAACGTTTAAGATCAAAATAAAGCCCAGAACTCTGTCCCACCGCCTAGCAGAGCATAGGCATATCTTGAATTTTACGATTTTTCATATGACATCATGAAAAATATAAACAAGTAATCTAGGAGCTAGAACTCCTCAGATCTATTGCAAATATAGTTATCTTAAACGTTTGAGATTAAAATATAGCCCAGAACTCTATCCCACCGCCTAGCAGAGCATAGGCATATCTTGGATTTTACGATTTTGTCAAATAAGATCATGAAAAATATAAACAAGTAGTCTAGGGGCTAAAACTCCTCAGATCTATTGCAAACACAGTCACTTTAAACGTTTGAGATTAAAATAAAGCCCAGAACTCTATCTCACCGCCTAGCAGAGCATAGGCATATCTTGGATTTTACGATTTTTCATATTACATCATGAAAAATGAAAACAAGTGATCTAGAAGCTAGAACTCCTTAGATCTATTGCAAATACAGTAACCTTAAACGTTTGAGATCAAAATAAAGCCCAGAACTCTAGCCCACCGCCTAGCAGAGCATAGGCATATCTTGGATTTTACGATTTTTCAAATAAAATCGTCAAAAATATAAACAAGTAATCTAGGGGCTAGAACTCCTCAGAGTTATTGCAAACACGGTCACCTTAAACGTTTAAGATCAAAATAAAACCCAGAACTCTGTCCCACCGCCTAGCAGAGCATAGGGGTATCTTGGATTTTACGATTTTTCATATGACATCATTAATATTATAAAAAAGTAATCTAGGAGCTCAAAATCCTTAGATTTATTGCAAATACAGTTACCTTAAACGTTTGACACCAAAATAGAGCCCAGAACTCTATCCCACCGCCTAGCAGAGCATAGGCATATCTTGGATTTTACGATTTTTCATATGACATCATGAAAAATATAAAGGAGTGATCTAGGAGCTAGAACTCCTTAGATCTATTGCAAATACAGTTACCTTAAACGTTTGAGACTAAAATAGAGCCCAGAACTCTAGCCTACCGTCTAGCAGAGCATAGGCATATCTTGGATTTTACGATTTTTCATATGACATCATGAAAAATATAAAGGAGTGATCTAGGGGCTAGAACTCCTCAGATCTATTGCAAATACAGTTACCTTAAACGTTTGAGACCAAAATAGAGCCCAGAACTCTAGCCTACCGCCTAGCAGAGCATAGGCATATCTTGGATTTTACGATTTTTCATATGACATCATAAAAATATAAAGGAGTGATCTAGGGGCTAGAACTCCTCAGATCTATTGCAAATACAGTCACATTAAACGTTTAAGTTTAAAATGTAGCCCAGAACTCTATCCCACCGCCTAGCAGAGCATAGGGGTATCTTGGATTTTACGATTTTTCATATGACATCATTAATATTATAAAAAAGTAATCTAGGAGCTAGAAATCCTTAAATTTATTGCAAATACAGTTACCTTAAACGTTTGAGACCAAAATAAAGCCCAGAACTCTATCCCACCGCCTAGCAGAGCATAGGCATATCTTGGATTTTTCGATTTTTCATATGGCTTCATGAAAAATATAAACAAGTGATCTAGGAGCTAGAACTCCTCAGATCTTTTAAAAACACAGTCACTTTAAACGTTTGAGATTTAAATATAGCCCAGAACTCTAGCCCACCGCCTAGCAGAGCATAGGCATATCTTGGATTTTACGATTTTTTCAAATAAGATCATGAAAAATATAAACAAGTATTCTAGGGGCTAGAACTCCTCAGATCTATTGCAAACACAGTCACTTTAAACGTTTGAGATCAAAATAAAGCCCAGAACTCTATCCCACCGCCTAGCAGAGCATAGGCATATCTTGGATTTTACGATTTTTCATATGACATCATGAAAAATATAAAGGAGTGATCTAGGGGCTAGAACTCCTCAGATCTATTGCAAATACAGTTACCTTAAAAGTTTGAGACCAAAATAAAGTCCAGAACTCTGTCGAACCGCCAAGCAGAGCATAGGCGTATCTTGGATTTTACGATTTTTCATATGACATCATTAATATTACAAAGAAGTGATCTAGAAGCTAGAACTCCTTAGATCTATTGCAAATACAGTTACCGTAAACGTTTTAGACCAAAATTAAGCCCAGAACTCTAGCCCACCGCCTAGCAGAGCATAGACATATCTCGGATTTTACGATTTTTCAAATGAAATCGTCAAAAATATAAACAAGTGATCTAGGGACTAGAACTCCTCAGATTTATTGCAAACACGGTCACCTTAAACGTTTGAGATCAAAATAAAGCCCAGAACTCTAGCCCACCGCCTAGCAGAGCATAGGCATATCTTGGATTTTTCGATTTTTCATATGACATCATGAAAAATATTAACAAGTGATCTAGGAGCTAGAACTCCTCAGAACTATCGCAAACACAGTCACGTTAAACGTTTGAGACCAAAATAAAGTCCAGAACTCTGTCCAACCGCCTAGCAGAGCATAGGCGTATCTTGGATTTTACGATTTTTCATATGACATCATTAATATTACAAACAAGTGATCTAGAAGCTAGAACTCCTTAGATCTATTGCAAATACAGTTACTTTAAACGTTTGAGACCAAAATAAAGCCCAGAACTCTAGCCCACCGCCTAGCAGAGCATAGGCATATCTCGGATTTTACGATTTTTCAAATAAAATCGTCGAAAATATAAACAAGTGATCTAGGGACTAGAACTCCTCAGATTTATTGCAAACACGGTCACCTTAAACGTATGAGATCAAAATAAAGCCTAGAACTCTGTCCCACCGCCTAGCAGAGCATAGGCATATCTTGGATTTTTCAATTTTTCATATGACATCATGAAAAATATAAACAAGTGATCTAGGAGCTAGAACTCCTCAGATCTATCGCAAACACAGTCACATTAAACGTTTGAGACCAAAATAAAGCCCAGAACTCTATCCCACCGCCTAGCAGAGCATAGGCATATCTTGGATTTTACGATTTTTCATATGACATCATGAAAAATATAAAGGAGTGATCTAGGGGCTAGAACTCCTCAGATCTATTGCAAATACAGTTACCTTAAACGTTTGAGACCAAAATAAAGCCCAGAACTCTAGCCCACCGCCTAGCAGAGCATAGGCATATCTGGGATTTTACGATTTTTCAAATAAAATCGTAAAAAATATAAACAAGTAGTCTAGGGGCTAGAACTCCTCAGATCTATCGCAAACATAGTCACTTTAAACGTTTGAGATTAAAATAAAGCCCAGAACTCTATCCCACCGCCTAGCAGAGCATAGGCATATCTTGGATTTTACGATTTTTCAAATAAAATCGTCAAAAATATAAACAAGTAATCTAGGGGCTAGAACTCCTCAGAGTTATTGCAAACACAATCACCTTAAACGTTTAAGATCAAAATAAAACCCAGAACTCTGTCCCACCGCCTAGCAGAGCATAGGCATATCTTGGCCTTTTCGATTTTTCATATGACATCATGAAAAATATAAACAAGTGATCTAGGAGCTAGAACTCCTCAGATCTATCGCAAACACAGTCACATTAAACGTTTGAGACCAAAACAAAGCCCAGAACTCTATCCCACCGCCTAGCAGAGCATAGGCATATCTTGGATTTTACGATTTTTCATATGACATCATGAAAAATATAAACGAGTGATCTAGAGGCTAGAACTCCTCAGATCTATTGCAAATACAGTTACCTTAAACGTTTGAGACTAAAATAGAGCCCAGAACTCTAGCCTACCGCCTAGCAGAGCATAGGCATAACTTGGATTTTACGATTTTTCATATGACATCATGAAAAATATAAAGGAGTAATCTAGGGGCTAGAACTCCTCAGATCTATCGCAAACATAGTCACTTTAAACGTTTGAGACTAAAATAAAGCCCAGAACTCTAGCCCACCGCCTAGCAGAGCATAGGCATATCTTGGATTTTACGATTTTTCATATGACATCATGAAAAATATAAACAAGTGACTTAGGGGCTAGAACTCCTCAGATTTATTGCAAACACGGTCACCTTAAACGTTTGAGACTAAAATGTAGCCCAGAACTCTATCCCACCGCCTAGCAGAGCATAGGGGTATCTTGGATTTTACGATTTTTCATATGAGATCATTAATATTACAAACAAGTGATCTAGGAGCTAGAACTCCTTAGATCTATTGCAAATACAGTTACCTTAAACGTTTGAGATCAAAATAAAGCCCAGAACTCTAGCCCACCGCCTAGCAGAGCATAGACATATCTCGGATTTTACGATTTTTCAAATAAAATCGTCAAAAATATAAACAAGTAATCTAGGGGCTAGAACTCCTCAGATTTATTGCAAACACGGTCACTTTAAACGTTTGAGATCAAAATAAAGCCCAGAACTGTGTCCCACCGCCTAGCAGAGCATAGGCATATCTTAGATTTTTCGATTTTTCATATGACATCATGAAAAATATAAACAAGTGATCTAGGAGCTAGAACTCCTCAGATTTATTGCAAACACGGTCACCTTAAACGTTTAAGATCAAAATAAAGCCCAGAACTCTGTCCCACCGCCTAGCAGAGCATAGGCATATCTTGGCCTTTTCGATTTTTCATATGACATCATGAAAAATATAAACAAGTGATCTAGGAGCTAGAACTCCTCATATCTATCGCAAACACAGTCACATTAAAGGTTTGAGACCAAAATAAAGCCCAGAACTCTATCCCACCGCCTAGCAGAGCATAGGCATATCTTGGATTTTACGATTTTTCATATGACATCATGAAAAATATAAAGGAGTGATCTAGAGGCTAGAACTCCTCAGATCTATTGCAAATACAGTTACCTTAAACGTTTGAGACCAAAATAAAGCCCAGAACTCTAGCCCACCGCCTAGCAGAGCATAGGCATATCTTGGATTTTACGATTTTTCATATGACATCATGAAAAATATAAACAAGTGTTTTAGGGGCTAGAACTCCTCAGATTTATTGCAAACACGGTCACCTTAAACGTTTGAGACTAAAATGTAGCCCAGAACTCTATCCCACCGCCTAGCAGAGCATAGGGGTATCTTGGATTTTACGATTTTTCATATGACATCATTAATATTACAAACAAGTGATCTAGGAGCTAGAACTCCTTAGATCTATTGCAAATACAGTTACCTTAAACGTTTGAGATCAAAATAAAGCCCAGAACTCTAGCCCACCGCCTAGCAGATTATAGGCATATCTCGGATTTTAGGATTTTTCAAATAAAATCGTCAAAAATATAAACAAGTAATCTAGGGGCTAGAACTACTCAGATTTATTGCAAACACGGTCACTTTAAACGTTTGAGATCAAAATAAAGCCCAGAACTCTGTCCCACCGCCTAGCAGAGCATAGGCATATCTTAGATTTTTCGATTTTTCATATGACATCATGAAAAATATAAACAAGTGATCTAGGAGCTAGAACTCCTCAGATTTATTGCAAACATGGTCACCTTAAACGTTTAAGATCAAAATAAAACCCAGAACTCTGTCTTACCGCCTAGCAGAGCATAGGCATATCTTGGCCTTTTCGATTTTTCATATGACATCATGAAAAATATAAACAAGTGATCTAGGAGCTAGAACTCCTCAGATCTATCGCAAACACGGTCACTTTAAACGTTTGAGATCAAAATAAAGCCCAGAACTCTATCCCACCGCCTAGCAGAGCATAGGCATATCTTGGATTTTACGATTTTTCATATGACATCATGAAAAATATAAAGGAGTGATCTAGGGGCTAGAACTCCTCAGATCTATTGCAAATACAGTTACCTTAAACGTTTGAGACCAAAATAGAGCCCAGAACTCTAGCCTACCGCCTAGCAGAGCATAGGCATATCTTGGATTTTACGATTTTTCATATGACATCATGAAAAATAAAAACAAGTGATCTAGGAGCTAGAACTCCTCAGATCTATCGCAAACACAGTCACATTAAACGTTTGAGACCAAAATAAAGCCCAGAACTCTGTCCAACCGCCTAGCAGAGCATATGTGGAGTTAGCAGATCATTTTTTTAATAATTAATATATTTTAGTAATATTTTTTTATCAATCGATCTAGGACTGTAGAACTCTGTTGTACGGTACCCAAACATATTTTGATTTTTGATTTACTGAAAAATGATATTATTATTTTTTGTGCTTGTAGTTAGCAAAGCATTTTCATTGCAAGTAAAAAAATTTTTTTTGTTGTTATATCGTCTTGTACTTTTCCAAAATGTATCCAGAACTATAGAACTCTGCTGTGCGATGCCAAAACACCTTTGGTTTTTTAATTTGATGAAAAATGATATGCTATGTGCGTGAAGTTAGCAGAGCATTTTCATTGCAAGTAAAAAATTTTTTTTTGTTGTTATATCGTCTTGTACTTTTCCAAAATGTATCTAGAACTATAGAACTCTACTGTGCGATGCCAAAACACCTTTTGTTTTTTAATTTGACGAAAAATGATATGCTGATTGCGTGAAGTTAGCAGAGCATTTTCACCTAAAAACGAGTTTCATTTTTTCAGCTTAAATCGCCAGAACTATGTTTAAAAAGTATCAGGAACTATAGAACTATCCTGCATGCCAATAGAACTCCGATTTATTTTTGATTTTCCGGAAAATGATCTGCTAACTTCACGGACATAGTAAGTTTATCGTTGTCTTGTACCCATAGCATACACCAGCAATACCAGCATAGTACCAGACCTTGAGCTTTGATTGGGACTGGGTCAATTTGTGTGTATTTTTTTTTATGTGGGAAAGCAATCGATTACTAATTTCGTGGATCTCAAGTAGGGTCTTGGTGGCATAAGGAATGCGCCTGCATGGGCTCGGATAGCCAGAGGAGTTGTAGGTTCGAATCCAACCTAAGACCAACGATTTTTTTTCGCTTTAGGCCCGCTTGCACGTAAACGTTAACCCCAGGTTAACCCTACGATAGCAGGTTCAGGGTCTCCCCAAACATATCGACGCGGAATCGGCTTGAACCGGTAAGAAAAAGTTTTATGTCCATGCAATAAGAGCGAAAACGACGTCGTTCCGTTCGCAACGCCGAAGCGAGCTGAGCCGAGCCGATTGATGTTTGTTTCGCTCTTATTGCGTAGACATACAGAATTTTTTGATCAGCCAACGTAACGCCAAAATATTTCGCGTCGATAGGTGTGGGGAGACCCTAATTCGTTACAATGGACAGTTCTCGTATGAATCAGACATTCGTTAATAATTTAAGGGTTAAAGTGCAAGTGGGTCTTAGGATTTCGTAACAGACGTTTCTGTTAAATTAAAACTCTCTAGAATGAGGTGGCACATTGTACTCATGATAATTTCAATGCAACTTGAAACATGAGTGACGTTGTTAATAAATAACGATAGATGGCGCCAGCATACCCTGAGAGTATGAAAAAGCAAGCGATTACTAATATCGTGGATCTTAAGTAGGGTCTTGGTAGCATAAGTGGTAATGCGCCTGCATTGGCCCGGATAGCCGGAGGAGATGTAGTTTAATTTTTTTTCGCTTTAATATAATTTATTGTTATTTAGGCTGAAACTTCACACTACCGGCCAAAGATCTTTCCTCACATGTCTTGGCCTTTGTTGAACCTCGCTTTGACTTCCCGCGACGTTTTTATACCTCTTATCTTATCTTATCTTATCTTACAGAGGAGCCCTTTCGGATATACTTCGACCCTTTAGGATCTTTTGTGCAATTACCCTCTTACACACTCAGCTGTGGGAATGTGCAGGTTTCCTCACGATGTTTTCCCTTCACCGTAAGAGCGTCGGGTAATGCACTTAAGTTAGAAAAACTCATTGGTACATGGTGACCGCGGGGGTTCGAACTCGGTACCTTACGATCACGAGTCGACCCCCTAAGCCACTAGGCCACCGACGTTCTTTTTTATACCGATAGAGACCCATTTAGACATATATGTGGATAGATACTCATATGAGCCCACTGACATGCTCCGCCCGTTGGCATTTTAATTCTGTTATACGTCGTCACTAGTTCTCTACATTCTAATATCGGTTTCAGACTAGCGTTTATTCTACGCGTTTTAAGCTGGTTTTGAAATGCGCGCTACATTTCGCGCTTTAGTAAGCCGAACGCGCGTTTACGCGCTCATTCCAGCGTGATCGCTTGAAATTGTGTCAGAGGGCCCTGCCAAGATGCACTACGCTAACTAGCGTTTCTATTCGTTTCGTTTTTAAACCAATCACGTCACTGGTAGATTACGTGATACTTAAAGTCACGTGACCTATCAGTGACGCCATTGGTTTAAAAACGAATCGAATAGAAACGCTAGTTAGCGTAGTGCATCTTGGCAGGGCCCTCAGTTTTTCGTTACTCGCGCGTTTACGGCCTTTTATGCGTGCCTACGCTTGTATGAGATGCGCGTATGGCAAATTTGCGCGTTTAAGAGCCTATACGAGCTGAAAAACCGCTAGTCTGAAACCGGCGTAACTTATTTCGGCATTTGTCCAGTCTGAGGTGAACCGCGCTGAAGCAGCGTGCCTGACAGCAGCCGAGGACGTCCTCAATTTACAGAATGCAATGCAGGATGATACAACGGAAACTGTTAGTATTAGGTCAATACATCCTATATCCTACTTTTTGTGCGTCTTAGGGCCCTTTCGCACGGCAACATCCCGTTTTTAGCAGGTACAGTTTTTTGCAGGATCCCGTTTAGTATTTTACGTGTTTTAATACTAGCAGTCACACGAGAATCCTGGGGGTTACCATTAGGTACCATTATACTAAAGCAGTTCAGCAGCAGCAGTTAGGTTGAGAGAAAGGGACAGAGCTGTAGTAGTTATATAGCTCTGTCCCTTTCTCTCAACCGTAACTGAGCTGCTTTAGTATGTCATGGTAACCCCCCTGTTTACAGTATCCGGTTAACAAGATGCTCGTGTGATTGCTAGTATTAAAACACGTACACTACAAAACGGGATCCTGCAAAAAACTGTACCTGCAAAAAACGGGATCTTGCCATGGGAAAGGTCATTTATGAGACGAGGAATTAAGTAGGCGCTGGTTCCCTGTCCATAGACATTTACCCCCTTACTAATAAACGTTGAGTAACGGTGGTATAGCTGTACAATGTTTTGCCCTTATCTGTCATATCCAAAAGACAAAACAACCCTTTTTAAGCTTTCCAAAAATACCTGCGGTTAGGTTAGGTTAGAGTTGTGTTATAACAACACTAAAAAGTTTTAAACATCAGGCGGAAATGGTTTTTAGGACAAACGATAAATTAGGAAAAATGACGATTAGTACATACGATATCATGGATTCCGATACAGACCCCTTAAAAAGTTGTCTGACTAAGCTGAAAACCAGTTTAGGAGAAACGATACAACAACAACATACAACATAAACTCACGCCTTCATTCCCAGAGTGGGGTAGGCAGAGCCACAGACTCACCAACAACTCCAAAAACTTGTTGATAATTCTGTGACCACATTTTGCACAACCAGGCTAAGATGTTATCCAGTGTATTAGTGACAGGTTAAACGATAAATTAGGACAAATGACGATTAGGACAAACGATATTATGGATCGCGAATTACACCCATCATTAGCATATTTAATGTTTGTTGTGTGTTTGTTTCTAGACAAAAGACGTGCGGCACCTGTCAGTCTGCACCAGCCTCAGCATTCCGTCCACGAAGTCAGAGCCGGTGCCAATCAAGCAAGGAAAAATCAGTTTCTTTCGCAGATTCTTCTTCTCCAATGGTAGCATTTCGAACAGAGTAAGGACGACATACATACATAAACCCAGAGTGGGGTAGGCAGAGCTACAGAATTACCTACAACTCTAATGGCCGTATTAACAAACTCGTCTTGACTGAGATGCCCATCTCGAGAGACGTCAAAGTAAACTTCAACCCATAGAAAGCTGTCATTTTAGACGTGTCTTGTGACTGACATCTCAACCAAGATGAGTTTATTAATACGGCTCTAAGGAGTTTGTTGATAATTCTGTAACTACATTTTGCATAATTATATAGGCGAAGAAGTTTAACAGCGTATTTAGTGACAGGTTGCAAGGCCATCGCCTTACAGTATTACAAGCCTTTATTCCCTTAGTCGCCTCTTACGGTCACGAGCGTTAATTTGGGACCCATTTCAAGAAAAATATGCTTGAAGTCGTCAGTGTCATTTCATTAGAGATGTCAAGTCATTTGTAACTTTTAGGAAACTCAACCTTATTGTTGTAGAATGTCAGATTGACTTTGGACCTAAGGTGGGTACCAAATTAAATCTCGTGACTGTACATCTACGGGAAGACATGGAGTGGCCTATTGTAACCCGGCAACCACACGGGTAAGTGGACCACATGGACGAGTATCACTATCAAATACGGTTTACCCTTGGTTCGCCGACACTCATTTCATAGAAAGCTATTTTCGCTCAGGTTCACTTTGCCCATATTCCCATGTCGTAAACATTCTCATCTCGGCCACATTCCCAACTGGTCCACACACCAATCCCAAATTGTCCACTTCCTATCTCGTCCATATTCCCAACTCGTCCTCATTCCCAACTCATCCTCATTCCCAACTCGTCCGCATTCCTAACTAGTCTGCAACCTAACGTAGGACTGTAGGGCTGTGCGATATAAATTCGATCACTCGGTTGTTCACTAGTTATTGGGAATGTGAACGACATGGGAATGTGGACGAGATGGGAATGTGGACTAGATGGTAATGTGGACGAGATGGTAATGTGGACGAGATGGGAATGTGAACGCAATGGGAATGAGAACGATATGGTGATGTAGACGAGATGGGAATGTGGACGAGATGGGAAAATGAACAAAGTGAACCTGAGCGTTTATTGCTGAACCCGTGTTGATTTCAGGTTATCTTGTGATGGTTCGCAAATCTAACCTAACCTACTGAGTGTTTTTTTTTTAAATGTTTGTTACCTCAGAACTTTCGACTGGGTGAACCGATTTTGAAGATTATTTTTTTGTTTGAAAGCTGGTGCTTTCCATTTGGTCTCATTCTTATCAAAATGAAGATTTGATGATGGAGTCTATGAGAAATCGACGGAACTCTTCAAAATTTATAGGCTCACCTATAGCGATTTTGGTATTTTTCATTGTAACTCGTGTATTTGCTCTTGGAAAACACTATTTGGTAAAGTGGAACTGATGATGAAAACCACAGATGGCCACCGGAACTCCTAAACGGTATATATTTCAAGGGTGGCGACAAGATATTTCGATTAAGATAGTTGAGCGACTATGACGAAGCATATGTATGTTTAAGTACATGACTATGACTTTCCCACGGCGTTGCTTGCGGCGAGATTGAATTTCAATGTTCTATAGTTTCTTATTAATTCTTATTCATTAAAGTGGCACTACATAACAGCATAATTATGATCACTAAAAAGTATAAAATAAAATAAAAGTTAAAAAAACAAAATATTTTAACCAAAAGCAGACTTCAGTTGGACTGACCTACCATTTTAAATGAAGTTATTTTTTGCTTTTTGAAGGCGGTTTTTTTTGTTTTTTTAAACTTTTATAAGCTGGAAAAACGATATCGTAATTGACCTGTTATGGATTTTTTTTAACATCTATAAATTGGATGACAATGCAAATACTATTATGACATGGAGCTGATCTGATGATGGAGTCAGAAGGTAGTAAAAGATTCTCCGCTATAAGGTGAGACGGGGCTAATGCATCTGCGGAGCTATTGTAACTTTTCATAATAATTTTAAAAGTAGAACACGTTTTAGTATGAAAATTTACAATAGGCCCGCAGATCAGATGTCAGATGTGACGCGATTGGTTTAAAACCGAATCGAATAGAAACGCTAGTTAGCGCAATGCATCTTGGCAGGGCCCTCAGTCTCTAAACCAGCGCTGGGCATCTCTGCTCAGCACATGCTGAGATTGGGACCTCACTTAACTTACTTTCTTAGTTTTTTTGCTATTTTTTTTTTTTAACTCTTCTTTTATTGTTCCTAAATTTAAAGTATTCTTAATTCTAAAGGATGATTTCCACCAAACGGCCCGCAACGGATCAGAACAGCAAGATATAGGAACTCCCTACTTGTCATAAAATTTTGCCCCCTGGATTCCTATAAATATCTAAAATACGTAGGTTCAGTCACGAACAATGCGTGTTATAAAAAAATAGTTTTGTTTTTCAGGAAATCGCCATCATGTCCTTCGTCTATACAAACTCGTTCGACGCTAAGAAAAACGACTCCAGATCCAACCAAGTCTCCTGTTCGAATCGTTAATTGATTTCGTTGCGACACGCTTACCTTGACGATGAAAAAAAATGCATATCAAACCAAATACACTGTTAAGAATGATACATTTTGTGACAAAAGTGACCTGCGTTTCTTTTTAACCGACTTCAAAAAAGGAGGAGGTCCTATGTTCCATTGTATGTATTTTTCTCCGCATCCTTTATCCGTGAATGAGTTTCAAAAGAAGATTTTACATTCTGTATTGGAAACCAGTTTAGAAAACAGAATTATTTTTCTTTATTCGAAACCAGCTTTCCTAAAAAGATAAATAATTCTGTTTTATAGGCACTGGTCCCACCGCCGGCTACAGACTATAAGCTAGTAGAACTATAAACTACAAAAGAGTGGGCGAGCGGCGAGAAGCGAGTAAAGTTTTGATAGTTTTGACGCTCGACTATAAAGCGAGTGTTCGCGGACGACTTAGCTGAGCTAGTTTTATAGTTGATAGCTTTTATCGCTGGGGTCAACTAGTAAACAGCGGTCCCACCGCCAGATATCGGCGAGCTCGGCGAGCAACTAGTAAAATTCTGTACTAGAAACAGTTGACAATCGGCGGGAGGCTAGTAAAAATTCTATGGAATTATAGCTTACTCGCCGGGCGTTGGGAGGGTGTCCTCGCCGGCAATGTGAACAGCGAGCGATGAACTATAAATATATATCTCTCTCTTTTATTTACACGGAAGCGATTATCTTTTGTTCGTTTCTTGGGCTAGAAAAAAGTTGATAGTTCATATCTCACTCGCCGGTGGTGGGACCAGTGCCATAAACTGGTTTCGAACCTTTGCTTTCCGAAGTGGCCGAAGGGTCTGGTCATCTTCTTCTTCTTCTTTAAATTAATGGCGTTCCACCAAGCGATTTCGCCCGTGTCAGTGAATGAGTATAATCAGTAAATAGAATAGTAAATCAAAATTAACAAAAGTAAAAGCCGGGCTTATTTCAATCGGCCATCTTCCCTCCCCGAAGGTTACCAGAAGACCCAAGGGTCTTTTTCATGTCTAGTTCAATTCTTTGACCGGTTTACGTTTGACATGCGTTTGACATTAGTATCCCTTAGCTGTGTCCCTTAGTAGTCTGTGCATCTGACCAAATTCTGACAGTTGAGTAGTCAAACTATGCCAATTTAAAGTTACCGTTAAATAAATAAAAATCAAAAAAGAACGATGTGAAAATCTACGTGAATAAAAAAAACATAAACAGAATGCCGTTCAGACGTAACCCTTTATCAGCTAAAGTAACAGAAGCAATCATAGTCATCGGGATGGTGGCAATGGTGGGCCATATAGCTGCTAATGTTTGGGATAAGTTTTGGATACAATCAGACGTAATACAGATGAAATCAAGCTTACACTCGCTAAAAGTAAGACGTTCAAATAATCTACACTAATTTTAATAAGAGAAAATATAACTACTGGACTGATTTTGAAATTTCTTTCACCAATAGACTGCTATATTATAACTGAGTATAGTTCTGTTCAGGAAATATGAATTGGCCGTCTGTGATCTTTACTAAGATCTTTTTGTTAATATCAAACTAAAGGTAATCGTAATACTGCCCTCGCTCTTCAAACAGCATAGTGGGTAGAAAGGTTAAGGGTAAGATTAGGTCCGGTAAATATATTATCCAAAAATATCTGACACGTCTTTATTACTAAGGGTATAAGATACTATTGAAAATCACACAAAAGTTCAGTAGTTCGATCAAGATGGAATTCGGTGTAGATAAGTGTGCGGTCATGCATGTTCAACGAGGGAAAGTTGTAAATTCATCGAATTTGCAGTTTTCTGAGACAATGACTTAGTGTTGTGAATTTAAGCTTCGAGGCGTAAACTACAAGACTTGAGTCGCGACTTCTGAGTCTAGAAGCCTCGAACCTTAAAGCCTCGACCATATAAGCCTCAACTTAATAAGTTCGCGTTGTTGCTTACGAGCACAGAAACCTCAGAGTATTTAAGCCTCAAGCTTTCAAGCCTCCTAAGCTTTGAAGGTTTAAGTCTATAAGGTTTGTAGCATTTAAGTCTTAAAAGCTTTTAACAAAGTAGATTAATTTATGTTATCTATGCCATATTTGATAATTATACAGGATGCCCGTGAGGAACCCGAGAGATTTTAACAGCATAATCCTGAGGTCAAATTAAGGGTTAAAAATAAATATAGGTACAGTCAAGTGTAAAAATATAGGTGCACATAACCAATCAAAAATATGTCCCATAGTAGCTTAACGTCAGCGAAATAAGGCCTCGATACATAATTATGAGAGGATGAAATCGATACGTATTTTTGCACTTGACCGTACAATAATACTTTCTTCCTATAACGCTCATTGTTTGAGCTCTTAACGCTTAACTCAGGCCTTCGAGGTTCCGGGCCTTGAGCTTTCAATAAGCCGAGTTTTTAAAGCTTGAGCTGTCTATGAACCCCGAGTCTTAAAGACTTGCTCTTAAGAGCTCATAAAAAGCTTGAGTCGTTAAGGTTCTGAACCGTTTCTGAGCTCAAACCTTTAACGCTCGAGTCTTCAAAGCTTGAACCTTCAAGGTTTGAAAGTCTTTAAGGTTCAAAAGTCTTCAAGACTAGTCTTTTAACAACACTACTCTCAGATCTCTCTCCAAAGTTGAAACCTACAAATATCTTGATATGTCACAGTTTTTTGGGTATTATGGACGGCGATCTCAAGTAGTCAGTGAAGGAGCGCTTCTTCTGCCGCTTGACAAAAGTTCTTAACAGTGTTTTGTCGGGTGGCAATAAGGTGCGCGCCTTCAATGGTTGGGTGATGCCGCTGCTCACATACTCCTTTGGCATACTAAGGTGGACTCCGACTGAGCTGGACGCCCTGGATAGGAGGGCCGTCTATTGTTTAAATCACGTCGCATGCTATGAATGCTAAGAATCTCCACAAGCACGAGGTGTGCAATCTCAGGGATTATTTCTTTAGCAATGAGTGTGGGATGCATCGTGATGTGGTTGCAGTAGACATGAGCCTCACGCCTCTCTCCTTGGCAAACGAGAACTGGCGCAGACCAACGTTGTTGAGCACTGAAGACCGCAAGAACGTATGGAAGAGCAAGAAGCTACACGGACGCTTCTACCGGGCCCTAACAAGGCGCGACGTAGGCTTTTTAGCGTCCGTGAACTAGCTACGGTTTGGTGACCTCTTTGGGAAAACCGAAGGTTTTGTTTGTGCAATTGCTGACGAGGTCATAATGACGAACAATTACCAGAAATATATTCTGAGGGATTGCACGGTCGACATTTGTCCCTCAGACATATCATTTCCGGTTGTTCGCATTTGGCTAACGGTGAGTACTTGCACAGACATAACCCAGAGGCGTATTTACCCTAGGGCCAAGGGGGCCATGGCCCGGGGCGGCAGCCTTCTCAGGGCGCCGGGGTCCATAGCCCGGGGCGGCAGGCTTCTCAGACGCCGAACGCCGCCGCCATGATAGGTACCCGAGAATATTTTACTGTAACTACTTTTTCGTCACTTTATGGGGCGGCAAATCTAACTGGCCCGGGGCGCCAAATCTTTAAATACGCCTCTGACATAACCTCGTGGGGATCATCCATCAGCAACTTGCTCTTCAATATGGTCTTGTTGATTCTGAAGTGACGGTACTATAAGTACGTTTAGATAGTTGTTTCGGCAAACAGTCTTATAGCGAAGAGTCTCGACCAACACCTCAGTCAAGAGACTCTCGCTAGATGGCTGGATCAAGGGCCATATACAGAAGGCAGTAGGTACTCCTCGACACGGCACGCATTTTTGGAGGTTCTAACCACCGGTAGCTTGAGCCCTGCCCCGCTGCCGGCGGCACTCGTAGGTTAGGTTTTTTCTAATGTTTATTTTTTGTATTAGTATTGTTATTTTACTTTTATATTTGAACTAGAGGACGCCCGCGACTTCGTACGCGTAGAATTAGTTTCCCGCTACTTCCCCCCATTTCTTCCCGTTGGGGGTCGATTTTCGGAAAATCCTTTCTTAGTGCTCACTTACATCATGAAAGGAACCCATGAGTTTCTAGGTACAGTAGTTTCGGCTGTGCGTTGATATGTCAGTCAGTCAGTTTAGCCTTTTATATATATAGATATTTAATATAAATTGTAAAAAGCCTAATTTACAGAAAATTCAATAAATATCTGGATATTAAATTAATAACTTACTTACTTGTTTTACAGAATGACAGCATTCTGTAAAACAAGTAAGTAAGTTATTAATTTAATATCCAGATATTTATTGAATTTTCTGTCATAGGAAAGGCATACGTTGTTACCCTTTACACAGAGCTACGAGAAATCAAACGAGAAAAACAAACTCAGCTTTCTAGTAACTATTCCTAGATATTCCCCTGATATGAAGGTGGCATTGGTGACCTCCACTATTAGATCTGATACCTCTTTAAATGACTTATCGATTTCTATCAAACCTATCTAAGATCCGCTTCCGAATCAGTTTATCAGAGTCTTAAGAATGATTTCCACCAAACGGCTCACATCGCATCGGATCGGTACGGATTTTACAATATTTAAACGCCGCACGCAGCAGCTTGACGGCGGGCGTCTTCCGCGACACGCGATCAGAGCCGTAAGTAGGCTCCGTTCGCTTGCGATCGGCCCCGTTCGCTTGTCGTCGTGTGCGATCGGAACCTTTCGGCCGTGACCGGACGAGCCCACTCATTTTCGAAAGTGCACTCAAACACGTGGTAGGAACGAAACTATTTGACTGAGTGCGGTTACGTTCGCAAGCAACCGTACGGTGCCGATCGTGTGCGTCTATATCCTGTCGACCGCGAACGTTTGTTATCGCCCGATCGATCGTATGCATTGACATGCTGCCGGACACGATCGGTGGTCGCCGCATCCATTCGTATTCTTTCCGTTCCGATCCGTTACGGGCCGTTTGGTGGAAATCATCCTTTAGGCAAAAGCTAGTACCTACTACAATATTTTAGCCCCGACTTAAAGAGGGGTGTGTGGAGGGAAACTGTGTAGGTAGGTTGAGGTTAGATTTTGCAGCAGCCTGAAGGGCCAAAACACCCAGAGAATAACAGTATTAAAAATAAAAATAATAAAATGGAAAAAAGTGACAGAAAAAAACGACTGTAGAAAAACACGACTTTAAAAGCTAAATTCGGGAAAAATGGAAATTCTACAAAGGAATAATGATTTGGGAAAACCATCAAACTAATTGTTTTATCTAAGCAAATAAATTAAAAGATGGTATGATGAGCACATAAAATTAACAATTTACTTGTTTTACAGAATGTTGTCACGAACATTGGACAAGTATACGATATGCTTTACACAGAAATACAAGGAATCTCAATGGCAACACAAACTAATCCTTCTTTGTCCAAGAATGTACAAAGACATAGAAAAACACCTAAAGTATTCAAGGTAGAGGGGTTCACCGGCAACGAAACGTCGAAGAGGAAAATCATCAGAAATTTACTTCAGGAATGCAAATCAAAAATTTGGAAAAACAAAACAATCTGCGCGCCTGTTGCCTAACGCACTCGCAATCGCAATCGCAATCGACTTCAAAGTAGAACAACTTGTTTTCATTTTCTACGCAGACTGGCCTTCGGACTGTCAAAATGAAAGCAATTGCGACTGCGAGAGCGTTAGGCAATATGCCTGCTGGACCGATGTTTTAATAAAATCTACATATTGCGATGAAGATTTTTTTGGGAAAACCATAGAAACTATTTGCGATTCTTTGCTCGATTCGATTTAAAAGAACTTGAAAATGATCAAGCTGAAGCGGAAGAAGTAAAGTAAGATAACGCATTTTTAAGCTATCTATACTGGGTGGTCGAAATAGTGACGGCCAATTTTTTTTATAGAATCTTCTCACCAAGGTTTATCCGAAAATACCCCGTGTATGTTACGATGAATGTGAAAGAAGCGAAAGAGATATGTCAAGATCGTAGCAGGTGGAAAGAAGTGGTCTCTGCATACCCCTGTGGGAAACAGGCGTGGTTTAATGTATGTATGTATGTATGTAGAATCCTCACGCCAAGTTATATCCGAAAATAACCCATGTATGTCACGTGATTTTGGCTAGTTTCAGAGATATTGATTATTTTAATAGGTTTTTTTTTATTTTCCCTTATGTCCACGTCTCGAAAAATCATTATTTTCATGTTTTATTTCATAAGTTTTTCAGTGGTATCTTACATAATTAGAATCATTACGAATCAGCGAAGCTTTTAAACCTATTTGCCCGTATTGTTTTGAGAGTATTTTTTTAAAGTAATCACCTAAAGTTTCTCCATACTAGGTGTCCCAGTGTTTGCTTTTCACTTTGAATGGAAAAAACAACTTTAGGTAATTAAGTACCTACTTAAAAAAATACTGAAAAAACATACATGGGGTATTTTCGGATACACCTTGGTGTGACGATTGTATAAAAACAATTTGGACGTCACTATTTGGACCACCCAGTATACAATTATAATCTGCAACGTAATGTTCTTACATCTGTTCCCAATATTCAAACAGCGGATAGATTGACACTTCGGGTTAAAATTTGATATATTTTATACGTGTGGCAAATGCCAAATTTTAATTTGGGGTGAACCAATCTCTCCGTGTGGTGTGGATGTTGGGAACGGAAAAAACACAGTTTGACTTCTAACAAATGTAACCTGTAAATAAAACAATAAAGTTTGACTACGATTTTATTGGTTTTCTTTCACCGAACTTGGGATGCCTTTCTACACGGCAATAGTATCTTCGTAAAATTCTTATGTTTTAAACTTTGGCACTTGTGAACAGGTGGCTTAATTTGGACATCAGGCAAGGTTAGATGGCTTTTGGGATTCCACTCATGTCTCCGAGAAACCAAACTTTTTGCTAGCGATTCCAGGATTTCTACTTGTCCCTCTATTTTAGGCAGATCCTGTGAAAATTGCCTTACTTTTTCTTCTAATGCCACGTAGAACCCATGTATATGGGTAAGATTCTCCTGAAAACAGATAAAATATAATTATAGGACAGTCAAAGGCATAACTATGTTTACTTTCCCAAGGCGTCAAAAATATCAATCGTTCCCAGTAGACCTCGTTGACCTACTAGTTGGTCTGCTGGGATTTTTTTCCCAGTAGGTCTACGAGACGAAGTAGTGGGACCACGGGTAAGAATATAGCATACAGGTGATTCAAGATTGGTAATATTTGATAGTAGGTCCACTGGGAAAAAAATCCCAGTAGACCAACTAGTAGGACAACGAGTAGGTCTACTGGGAACGACTTAAAAATATCTACACGTCCCTATGCCATTGATAATAAGGTCTACGTATACATAATGTTCGAATATATCTGAAGGGCGATGTTGAAGTCGAGAGGGAGTGCGGGGCGCTGGCGGTGAGAGTGAACATGTAGGCTCGCAGGTTTGCCCGTTGCTCTGAAGAGGTCAAAGTTACCCTATTCAAGGCTTATTGTACACTGATTTATAAGTGTAGCCTGTGGGTCAACTACAGTGGAAGATCGCTCAGCGCCTTGCGAGACCATTATAACTGTATAGAGGGAAGCTTTAAGTCTACATCTTATAAGGGCAAGGTAGCAAATACGACCAGATCGTTTTGCCACTACATCTTAAAAAGTATGAATTTCAAAATTACCGCTTTGTTTGCGTTACTAGGTATGTTAGGTTCGTTAGGTAACTTCAAATGCTCTAATGGCAAATTGTCCAGGAATAGGAGCCCCGCCGCGAGGCTCCGTCTACATTGGCAAGACAGACATAAGATGAAAAAAAACAATGTGGTCATTTAGCGACAGCAGCTTTAATCAAGCATTAAATTAAATTGACGTCTCTGAGTGCGGCAGTTAGAGTTCAATTTTACTGTTGATGTCGACTCCACAACTCTCTTTCGTCGTACCGTGTTATGAAACCTCCGAACCCTGGGTATTGATTCTCTCAAAAGCAAAGGTGAGCGAACGCAGGAGTGATGTGCAAGCGGCGAGTTTAAGTAGTCCCGTCAAAGCGAACAAAACACATTTCAGCGCGTGTATTCAATTTGGCAGCATGGCTTCTCGGACGTATAAGGCTGCCTAATTGTGAATGCACGCGCTAATATGTGTTTTGCTCGCTCTGACAGGACAACTTAAACTCGCCGCTTGGACTTCACTCCTGCATCGCTCACCTTTGCTCATGAGAGAATCACTACCCTGATGATGACGCAACGACATCCTGGCTATGATCGCAAGTAAAGTCGACTGCCCCTACATCAATCATTGGATATGGATTAATGTTAGGGCAATCAAACATATTAGGTTACTTGTATAGTTTTAAACTTTATTTTATGTGAAAAACTGTATAAAAGTGTAATAAACTCCTTTTGGTAGAAAAGTTCCGCTTGTAATTTGTCACTTTGGTGATATTAAAAAATCGTGCTCCGGAGCTCATTTTACGCTTTAGTAATAATTAATTAAAACCCTTTTTATTAAGGGCTGATTTTTCAATCCCCAGATAAAACTATCCGTCAGTTAAATGTATTACTATCCTTTTCTGAAGTCATATGAAAGAAAAGGACAGAGCTAAAATTTACCTTCCGGATAGCTTTATCTGGGGATTGAATAACCAGCCCTAAATTGAATGTTTGTAAATAAATATTTTTTAAATACCGTCTTTCAAACGTCAAAAGCTTAACCAATAGACGTTCAATAATTAGATGATTCTTGAAACGTAGCCATAGCAACTCTATTAAAACGACAAATGACGACAGAGATGACAGAGGTAACCATCGAAACATGGGCCTGTTTCACAATCGACAAGTAAATTTATCTGCCATATAAAGTTAGCTCTCTCCTTGTCTATTTTCAAGTGTCAAAAAGAGAAAGGGCTAAATTTATCTGTCAAATATGCTTTACTTGTCGATTGTGAAACAGGCGGTAAACGTAGTAAGTCACAGAACATAAAAAACAGTAGAAGTGGGAAGTGGGCGTGTCACGTGTGGCATAGTTATGCGGAGTTCCGCATAACCTAGCTCAGTTTGCCGCCGTCACTTGTGCGTGACAGTTGTGCGAATAATATTTTTAGAAAAGGAAATAAACCAAAAAGCATGCCTTACTGTGCTATTTTGGAGTGTAAAAACGATAGCCGCACCAAAAACGTCTCCCATGGTGGCGTGTCGTATCATAGGTAAGTATTATTTTATTTACTTTTAATATATTTCTCATTTTATGTTTTCCGCAAGACATTATGATTTGTGTACCAACCAAAAATGAACTTTATGTCAAAAGGGTAAGGTCGATTTGTAACCTTGATAGAATAAGGTGATAAATCTCGAATGTTCCACGCTACTCGGACCGAACGCGCTGCGCGAGTAGAGAGAGGGTGTTGTCGATAATGTTATCGATAATTCATATTCATATCATAAAATTCATAAGACTTCTAACATAGTATAAATAGACAAGTAGCTCGACTCCGGCCCTTTAGGAGATTCTGATACCTATTGCCGCTCGGGCGTCAGGGTTGTCCGAACATGTTTTTCAATTTTGGTCACCTACTTGACCATACCTAATTTGATCTATGATTTATAATCATAGTAGTTTTCATAAATTACACAAACCTAAAGTAGGTAAGTATAAATATTGTTAGGTACCTACCCCAGTACCAAATTTAAATTATTTTCCTTACATACCTACTTTTTGTCTGTTGACACTAAATATGTTTATAGGGATATGATGTGATATGTTCCTTTTTGACCTTGATAATGCCGCTTTCGCGCAAGGCGGCTTCCTTTGACTACATACTTGTCTGTTATTGGTGGTTTAGGCTTTGGGTACTAGGCAACGATATATAATTACTTATGTAGTGAAAAATACATACCTACTTAATATTACTATATAGGTACATATAAAACACCTAAGACTCGGAAACAAATACCTACTAGCACTCATCACACGAATAATTACCGCTATCGTAAGCAGTACTTAGTCACTAGGTCACTACCAACTACCTAGGCCATCAACGTCGTCACATGTTAACTGACACGTCACACTCAATAACTTAAATTACCTACCTACTTAATACGTATTTATTTCACCTAAATAGGTATCTATTCTATAGGTATAGGCAGGCCGGTACGAAATACCTTATTAATTGAGTAGGTATTTACATTAATGACTTGCAGCTTTTATTAAATCTAGATAGTTGTAAGTACCTACCTAAGCTAGGTTTAGGGCACAGTTTAGGCGTTTTGAAACGAAAGAAAATGTCACGCTGACAATAAAATAGATTTAACAAAAGCTGCAAGTGGGCTGTAAGCTATAGGTAAATATCAAAAAATAAACAGCATTCTTCACAACACCAACTCTAAATAGGTATGAAGGTACTCACCTTTCCGACTCAAAAGGTATGTGGAAAAACGATAGCTCCGGATTTCTTACACCATTATTTAAACACCCGTAAACTGAACAATATTTTCTAGTTTTCGACAAAGACATTGTCGCTCGATGTTTTAATTTAACGCGCACTACCTACAACCATAAACGTGACCGAACGCAATGATGACGCCGCGACCCCGTCTAATCACCATTCCCGCACCTCTTCTTGTAGTTTCGTGTGCGAGGTTCGCCCCACCCACAGCCGTACGGTCGGCGTAACGCACACGTGCAAGCCGCGCGATGTACCTTTGTTTGAAGACGAGCTACTTCTCTATTTATACTATGCTTCTAAGAAGAAATATTTAATTCTAATTATTTTATCGACATAAGATGCAATGAGCTACGTGCATCACTAAGTTGCGACAAAGAAGGTGTCTGTCTCTGTCGCACAAAAACAAACGTTATCGTTCCGCTACTCAACACTAGATGGCAGCACTTTGTAAGCTAACTTGTGGTTTTACATCTGTTTGTCATAAGTCGTAAAAATGTGTTCTATAATTTAAACTATGCTGCATGGAATTAAAGTTTACGTTACGTTAACGGATTATGGTGCATATTCTTTTATGATTTAAAATCCTTCGACCAATCATTTTCAAGATTTCTTAGTGGTTGTTTTTATGATAGTATGAGTTTTGGCGACAACCGGTCTCATAGTTAGCGAGGCTCATGCCACTTCCACTGTTTTTTCTATTCCGTGTAGTAAGTATACACCTATCACTCTCTCATACATTTCGGTCGGAAAAAAATCGGAAATGATCGACCTGCACTCGTTACATTGGGTTGGCATAATTGAGAGCAGTTGCCCATATTATAAATGGGTATCAATTAACCGGTCAGCAAAATATTCTCATTTTGGTGAACAGAAATATGTATTTGGTCAGCCAAAATAGCTAGTTGGTAAGCAACTTATGGTTAGCAAACATTTATAAATCTGTCAGCAATTAATGACATATTGGGCTGCTCTAAATTATTTTGGTCAGCAAATTAAATATTTAAGCTGCATTGAACGACCCACAGATAATTAAATTTTGGTAAGCAATCAGAAGGTAAGCAAAATAATTCATTTTGTCCAGCAGAAAAAAGGAAGCAATAAAATCAAATTGGTCATCAACAAAGTGGGCGCAACTATTACAAAGTTCATTCAAATATACTCTCTTTTTTTGTAAATTATTCAATTTATATACAATTATTCCTCTAGTGCACACTTTCCTCGCAGATACACCCTTGAAAAAAGTTCGCCTTTATTCCTTATAGATCCCCTTTTTAAATACCACTGCAGTGTTTCCTAATAGATACACTTTTGGGTACAGTTGTGTACACAAAGGTTTAATTAACAAATTTACTGCCGTGCCGGCAACACACATATCCCAAACCCACCATCAAATTTACAAATTTAACAGAGTCGACGGAGCTCCGCTCACGCGGATCTCCTATTTCTGGGTTATTCTGGCCCTCCGGGCCTGATATAAAAACGAACCTAACCTAACCTACCTCATATTTATGATACAAATTTTGGTTAATCTAGGGTGTGATTGTGATAGAAAATTGTGTGACAAAACTTAACTTGTAAACACTGCTGACTTTTCAAACTAAACGCAATCCACTTCTATATTATAGATGACCATTATTTTAATATGCATACCTCTTAATTAAACTGCTTACAGACATGTTTTCTCTGCTGACCAATTGTAAAATCTTGCTGCCCAAATAATTATTTTGCAGCTCGACTGTTTATTAGGCAAACAAATTACAAAAAAAGCTGATCGAAATTGTTTAAAATGTTACCCGTTTATAAATTGTTTGCTGAACAAAGAGTTGTAGCCCGATTTTTATTTATTGCCACCCAAATCTTTTTATGCTGCCCAAATGAATTAATTGCTGATTTTTTTGCTGATCAATTTTAATAACGGCTGACCATTTAATTACTTCCCATTATAAATTATAAGTCATTGAGCGAAAGGATGTCGCGTCGAAACTGTTACTAGGCTTTCCCAGACTCAATGACCTTCCAAACATCGTTCATGGAAGAAGAACCATCAGAATTCTGATTACATCTATTATTATTGTGATTGGTAAAGACAACCAAATAATAATAATAATATTTTGCGCGATGTCTGTATAAATATTATTAACGCTTTTGACTGTAGCATATTTCAACTAGGGGACGCCCGCGACTTCGTACGCGTAGAATTATTTTCCCGCTACTCCCCCTATTTCTTCGATTTTTGGAAAATCTTTTCTTAATGCACCCCTAGACCTCATAAGGAACCTAGGTACGTGCCAGATTTGGAATATATTTAGAAGATTACGATGGTGTGGAATAGAAATATTTCCAAAAATAATTAGTCATTTTGCTAAGCGTTGTGTTTTCGCGATCCTACGGTAAAGACTATAATATTTATATTTACGATTAACCTGAAGAATTGCGCCCGCACGAGTTCGTTTCAGATTGTTATACCTCGTTTGCAGCAATAGTTTTCCAAGGTATTAATGAACCGACTCTGGAAAACAATGTAACAAAAAAAACATTTAGATCGACCTACCTATGCTTAAAACGCGCATACATAGAATTGTATCAATACATGGCACTTTCAAGTGCTTGCAAATGGTTTACCCTTGTTTTGTGAACATTCCATTTCAAGGAACATGTCACTTCGCAATTTTTTAATTTAATTGACAGGGTTTTCTTGGTGCAGGAGTTCAGACTTTGTGATACTCAAAATTCACAAGTCTAACTCAAGCTAACCTACGTACCTAATTAATATTTAAGATAACCCGAAAACCACAGAACTTCAGCAGAAAATACGCTTTACATCAAGTAAAATTTGGTGAAATTATACATTCGGTGAAAAAATTTACGGTAACAAGGGGACCAAATTGCAAATACCTCCGTATAAAGTTTATACTATAATGTTCAAAAGGTGCTGATGCAAATTCTTAGAATGACTTAACCAGTCAACCTATGTGCTTAAATAAACAAAATAAAATGAAAAACGTCTACTACAAAATGGACCTTTGATAAGCCATGTTGTCGGTCCATGGTCCATTTGTATATTTCGCAATTACCTACTCAATTCCCGAATCATCCCAAAGCACCTTTGAAATAACTAAATCTAGAAAGGCATTTAGCAATCCTCTTCGTTCGAGAGGACCTCTTTCGTTTGGCTTGAAGAAATGAAGGTATGTATGAAAGGTAATTCACCGCAAGTTGGTCAATATTTTTTGAGAGCTTCTTGATTTCACAGGTTGAGTAGCAAGTCCTACAGTGATACTCCATCATAATGTACAAAATGGCCGCTATGCTTCCCATTATAAAGAGGGTTTGGAATACGCATAAGAAGAAATTGCTTCTAGCTGGCTGGGGTGGCTGCAGGACGGGGCATCTCCCTCGACGGTTCCTTCTTCGGTCCATTTCTACTCGAGTCCGGGTCCACAGGCCAGTATTTCATTGGTTATCCGGCTTCATTGTTTTTGTTAGGGTGAATTGTGTACGAAATGCATTTTGGTTTGGTTTCTTTAGAATAAAATTTTGCTGTGGGTTTGTAAAGATTTCACTGTCAAAAAGTCGAGATGTCAGGTCACAATGAAGCAATAGTCTTTGCAATGAAGTTTACTTGACAAGTCATATTGATAAAAAAAGGTTTTTGTATCCGGTATATTATGTACATCGAGAGGCGACTGCTCAAAGTCCTATACCTTATCGAGTTACCGGATAAAAGCAATTTGTAGAAAAAAATGATTATTGATTGGTCCAGTACAGAATTAGGCGAACTAACTTGACAGTTCATTGTACACTAATGTTGCCACAGTTTGGCTAGTGCTTTTAATATAATATGGATATTTAAAAAGTAAGTCTAGTTAATCCACTTAGCTGAAAGTGTAGCCGATCGCTTCGTAATAAGTGTTACGGATGAAAGTGAAGATGATGAATTAACCGAGGAGTCTGATAGTGAATAAATAATTTGGCTAACATAAATTCTTTTATTTCTATCATCATCATATCAGCTGAAAGACGTCCACTGCTGGACATAGGCCTCCCCCAAATATTATTTCTATAATATAAGATATCCATTATGTGTTCGATTTTTTCAGTCAAATTGTAACCTAGCAACAATACTTATTAGGGCATTAAATTAATTAAAATCGAACACATAACGGATTTGGAATTATCATCAACGATTTATAGCGTTTGTCTCTATCGCACTTTTATATTTGCCAGAAAGAAAGGGATAAATGCTAGGTATATGTATGGTATATGAAATGTACCGTAGGTACTAGCCCGACAGAAGCCACCTAAAAGGATCACAATAGCTTGTTGTAATAACAGCATTATTTTTGTATTTTATTCCTAATTTGAGGAGTAAGAATCGTAAATATCCGCTTTAAACCGTACATCCTTCAGATCATATTATATCATAAAAATTGCTGTAGTTCGTCCCTATTTGGCAAGTATAAAACAAAAGCAAAAGTAGTAAAGTAGTGTGAAAGTTTCGACGACAAATTACTTGATAAAATATAAATAGAATCAGATTTATAGAATGCACGAGGTTTTATCGACATATTTGTGTCGACATAAACCTATCACTAGGTATTTATTTTTTCCTATGTCTGGCAATATTTTCGGCTGTCAAGTTAGTTCACCTAATTCTGGACTTGACTTAAGTCCTAAAATAAGTTTGTCTATCGAAGCATGACCTGTACCCTTACCATGAGTGACAATTACCGTAATCGCTAGCGAGTCGAATGCTCTGTCTCTCGCAGACCTCGCAGTATTCTTATGGAGAGCGAGGGACAGAGCATTCGACTCGCTAGCGAATATTGTAATTGTAACTCATGGTAAGGGTAGGTACTGGCTCATTTTCTGCAAAGTTATTTTTTGTAAAGATCTACAAAATATCTCACGTAGTTACCAAACCAAACTAATCTATTGGGATAAAGACCGATAGATAGAACTTGAAATTATTGGTCTGCCATGGCCGACGATAGCGGGTCCCGCTGGCAGACCAATTTCAGTAGACAGTTTAAAGCCCTATTTTATATCATCGAGTTACCGAATGAAACTACCTTCTTATGATTGGTCAGACCAAACTGTTCGCATACATTTAGCGGCCTGCACACGTAAAGTTCGGACCGCAGGAAACGCCATGCGCCGTTCCAATCTTCGTTCCGAACCGTAAGTGTAAATGCAACTGTAATAGTAAAATAGTAAAAAATGTACGGTTCGGAACGAAGATTGGAACGGCGCGTGGCGTTTCCCGCGGTCCGAACTTTACTTGTAAAGGCCGCTAATAATTCGGTAACTCGATGAGGTAAAATAGGGTTGTAAACTGTTTCCTAAAATTGGTCTGCCAGCGGGACCCGCTATCGTCGGCCATGGCAGACCAACAATATCAATTTCTACTTATAGGTCTGTGACCCAAAAGATTAGTTTCGTTCGGTAAAGAACTACATGAGATGTTTTGTACGCCAAGAGATAATTACAAAAAAAGACTTAGCAAAAAATGTGACAGGTTTCGCCTCGGCAGACCAACTTGTTTTAGGACTACCAATGGCACTATTTCTACAAATTGCTTATATCTGGTAACTCGATAAGGCAGGATTTTGAACGGCAGGCTCTCGGACTAGTACCATCGGCTCTTTTTAAGTTGAATCATAATAAAAGTTTTGTTTACTGCCATCTATCGTTAATTTGCGGAACTACAACGTTTTAAGAATGCGCGTATAGCAAGCAGCAGCCAACTTAAACGCTAAGTAACGGAATAATCCACTAGATGGAGTAGCAAATATCAAAATTAGTTAACTTTGGAGTTTTAACCAGTGTTGTTATCTTTGTCTCTTGACTATATTTTCTTAGATAGGTACATATATTAGTTAATTAATAGGAAATAATGAATTACGAGTAACATTGTTTGTTTACCCACGATCAAATTTTAATCGTAAAAATTATAGTCCCTTTCTGCTTAGCTAAACGATTAGTAACTTACAGGCCGGTATAAAAATACCCTAGTACTTAACGTATACGTACTATTTACTAACATTTCTTATTTTATTGTGCGCTTGTAGATATTTAACTTCCAAAACTTTCTTTTCCGTGCTCATTAATTGCTTACTTCACGATTCCCAAAAACGTTCCTTCCTTCCTCGATATCAGATCACCTTGCCTTGCCGGTTGCCGCCACAGCGGCGAGACGTTCGAGCGAGAGAACCGCTAGAGCCGCGCTGCTCGCTCTCATTGTATTCCATACTTGGTTTTCGTTTTACATTTCGAACGCTTAGTGTTGGGCTATGGGCACGATTTCGATTATCGATAACAAAATATACCTTAAAAACTGAATTTGTTAGTTAATCAGGTGTGTTTATGCTTAGTGGCGATTCATTTTTTATTTGGTTAATTGTGATTCCTACAACAGAATAAAAAATGTATTGCATTCGTGAATCTACTAAGAACATTTATTAAATTAATACAATTAAACGTTAAAACTAATCTTATTTAAATTAAAATAAAACGAATCTACTCAAATAGTTAAAGTGTAGGTAAATAATAATCACGACTATAAAAAGAACACCCCCTCTAGCAGGTCCGCTCGCGGCACTGGCTGCATTTCCTCTCTCTGGATAGCTAGCCCAATGCTTTGGGAGAGGTAAGCACCAGCTCTAGGATCTCCGGAGGTGTCTATCAGCCCGGATGACAGGGCCTTAATAAAGCTTTTCATATCAGCTGACCAAGGTCCCATGGTCTCTACTGCAAGCGCCACAAATTCATAATTATTTAATAATGATGAATAGGTATTTGCGGCGCTTGATGGTTTGGGCCTGATCAGCTGCTGCACCGGCCCGATTACGGGTTGACTGGACGTGGGAAAGGGCGAATGTGTCAACACACGTCGCGTCCCACACCAATGCCCTACCCAGTTTCAAAGCAGCTATGTGGTATAAATTGAAATCGTATTGTATATGAAATCTTATGTTTAACCATATTATATCGATCAGAATTTTTCGGCTATCAATCGATTAAAAAAAAGAGACCTATAGGTACTAGCATTCTAGTAAGACGAAACAAAAGCTCCTCTTTATTCGACGCTGAACCTCCAAATACAAGACACCCCTGTTTACAATTCCAGATAAAAAGATATTAAATTCTCTACCGCAGGTATTTTTTAGGGTTCCGTACCCAAAGAGTAGCCCAACGGGACCCTATTATTGTCATTCGCGATCCATAACATCGTTTGTCCTAAAGTCATATCCCATAGCACGTTTGCCCTAAGTAATGTTTGGCATAACACATTTGCCATAATGACTGTTTTGTCATAAGGTTACTTTGCCCTTAACATGATTAACCATAATGCACGTTTTATATAATACTTGTAAGGCATAAAACATAATAATGTGTGTTATGTCAAACATTATTTAGGGCTAACGTGATTATGGGATATGACTTTAGGATTAACGTTATTATGGCTTGTGAATGACACCCAATGAAGCAGCGTTAATAGACAGCAGAGAAAAGGGGAGACGAAAGGCGAAGCCAATTAGAAAACACTCTAAAATGGCCCTGACATTACACAGGTAGGTTCGTTAGTTACCTTCTATCCCTCAGAGCTTCGTCGACTTGCTGACAGGTACCCCTTCACATATAACTTTGGAGTTCTAAATAAACCAAGTTTTATATTCTATTGTATTGTTTCCCGTTAAGTGCTTCCATAAAATCATACAACTATAAAGATAAGCGTAAAATTATGAGATAACAAACCTGAAAGGAAAAGTGAAAATTCCTAAAATCAAATTTCGTACTTAGATCAGTATTTACTTTTTTTGCCTTTACCGGAAAAACTGTATAATAATAAGGATATTTAGTAAATGAAAAATTACCCACCTGCCTAAGTAGGCCAACGGTCAAACCGCAATCTATCGACAAACGCCCAACACTCTCAGCACTATTCCCTTCCCCGAGCCTCGCGGCGGCGGGCATGATGTCATTCATCCACACACACTCACACACGCAACCCGTGTCTCGCGGTCCGGCACTGTTTACATCTAAGTGACTCCAAGTGTCTGTGATTTATTTATTCAAATTAGTTATTTAAAATGGCCAACAACCGAGCAGCCAAGTCTGGATTTGCCGCCGAGGCGCAGCGCAAGGTAAGACATTCAACAGGTAATTAAGTACCGGTGAAATTAATTTGTCATTAAACCTATTTGGTTGCTTATTGCTTACTGAGTACAAACTTTAGATATTGATTCGGGAGACTGGGGAAATAGGTTAGCGGGACGCCCGCGCCGTGACCTAGATCTGAGATGAGATGTGTTTATAAAGGTACCTATGAGGCACTTTAGTTTCGTCACTAATGACCTCATCTGTAATGATAATGACACTGACATTTACACCTTCAAAGACAAACTATAATTAGAAAAAAGTTTTATTTTAATGTTGCTAGTGCTTAAAAATATTGAGGTCCATTTTTGATACGGATGTAAGGTCCCATGATAGGTAGGTAGGTTACTTGAAATGGACTTTGTACGTAGGTAGTACTTTAGTTATTAAGTCACTTTAACCATCTTTATATTTTTTTAACCTTTATTTATCATTAAATTTAATTAATAACTAGATTCTTTCTATAAGTAATGGAATATTCTCAACGGTCATCGTCACGTATCTATAGGCTAATGACAATAGAAATCATTATGAGAGAATGATCTGACTGAAGGCTAGGTTGCATTACGTTTTAGGTACCTATTTGGTGAGTATGTTGTTATAAATTGTCTCTTATATTGCTTGGAAATAAGGTAGGTACCTACTTAACAAAAAAACCTTCGTTCTAGGACATAATTATAGTTTTGAGACCAGACCCATGTATTAATTATCTACTTATTTATTGAATTATGTCATTTTGTAAGGATAATGTCATGCATGTACAAATAAGGTTAATATTAATTTAATCAAATTAATCAAATTTAATTTAATTTAATCATTAATTATAATTAACCATACTAAATTAAAAAAAAACACAATTAATAAAACCAAAATTAATCGCACTGACAAAATTCGATATTCTGTTTGCAGTATTTTTTTGTTATTTTTTCACTAATGCAACTACATACCTAATTAATTTTCCAATAATTAAATTAAATTAAACATCAATATAAATAAACCAGAATTAGAAAAGGATATCAAGACTGAATTATTTAAGCAACATTGTAAGTTGAAGGTTTCCTAAACGCCCGAATAAGAACAGGTTTCTGAACAAAAAACCATCAAAAAAACTGTACCACCCACCTGCCTATATCTATACCTACCTACCTGTATCGTGTATCTTCACTTAGCTGCTTAATCAAACTTATTCTGTTTATTCTGATCGGGTCTGTAGATGTAAATTTACCAATGAACCAATGCTCAAGGTGTCCTTCAAATTAGGGCAAAATTTCTTCGAAGCAGTCATAACAGTCGAAACAGTCACGAAGTAGTGATGACTTAATATAATACCTCATAAAAGTAAATAATTAATAGGTATAGGTACCACCTGAATTTACATCTAAGGACCCGAACAGAGTAAACAGAATAAGTTTGATTAAGCAGCTAAGTGAAGATACACGATACAGGTAGGTATATAGATAGCTAGTTATAGACAGGTCAATGTAATTTGAGATTTTTATTAAATCTCAGAGATTAGGTAGCTTAGCCACTTTGTATGGGTTCTGTTCATTTTATTAAAGGGAAGCCATGTTTTCATAACTCAATCAATTTGCGAATTGATCAATAAATATATTTTAACTGTTTCAAAGGCCTTTGTGTAGGTCCTGAAGACGAAAATTATAACCCAAGAACTAATCATGGTTGCACTGTCTCCAAAAAAATATTGAGCAATTCCCTGTAACAGGTACAATTTGTTGCCAATTTTAAACCAACATCTGAAATTACTGACAATTCCTACGGCGTAAGATGTTTTCTTGACCATCTTTTTTTTTTGAGGATCTCAAGGCATACCCATCTTATATTATTTTCTTATCAAAAGTCTTAACATACTTAACATAACTTACGGAGGACAAGACAAGAAAACCGTTAAAAAAACAGTATAAAGTATGCCCTTTTAGGGTGGCTAAGTGCATGATTCGGAAATAATGAAAACTGTTGGTTTGCCAGGAGTGTAAGTAGGTTTTTAAATAACCATAAGCAATATTCAGGTCGTTGCTCTGCTTATGTATTATGTACGCTCCGCCGCTCAAGAAGTTACTTACTAAGCGTGCAAAATTATATTTTGGGCTTAAACAGTTAAAACGCTCTTCAGAAATATACCTAGGGAAGTTATAAACCCAGAAAATGGGCTATAACTAGAAATTGGGCTTTTCTTTTATATTGCTACTACTGCTAGATTTTAAACTAGAAAATAAGCAAGCCATGTAGATACGACATTTATATTTAAGTAAGTTAAGTTAACCTTAAACTAAAAATTGTTTAACAACAACGTTACCATTTTTATGGGTACGTCTTAACGCAATAACCTGTAATGCGTTCTTTTGTAAACGAAATCTCTTCCCATTGAGTGTCTAAAACCAAATAGGTCAAGGATGGCCGCATAGCCACAATTCGGCTTTGTAACCGGTTCTCTCAACGTTTTTTTAAACCAACGCTTGACTAAATCGCTGCTATTATTACGTATTTTGGTAAAACTAACTTTAACACCGTTAATTGACCGAAACTAATCAATTTAGCATCTCTATTAAGAAGTTAAACAATTATGAATGGTGATTTTGTTGTTAGTTGTGTTAGTACGCTTAAGGAAGATATAAAGATGATTATGACTTTGGAAATAAGAAAAATTTACGAAATATCTGCTATCTAAGTATCTACAACCAGAATTTCTTTTAAATGACAAATTTGTTGAGGATAATTTTGATTTTAAAAACCCAAACCCCTTTCCAAAATCTAAAATTTTGGTCAATTTTCTATCGACATTACATATTCGCAAAACGTGATAAATTTAAAACTATATACATTTTAAAAAAGGCGTATGTTATTGTAATGTTACACGTTGTGTAAAGTTAGAACTGATAACTGAGACTCGAAGTAAACATCTATGTAGACGATCTTATACCGCACTTAGATCGCTGGTTAGGTGATAGTTGATCACTTCTAAATAGATCTGTCTCAAGGAATGCTTCTTGCGTCAGCATTCCTATTAGCTATTAGATCGAAATATTTTAAGATGTCTCAAGCTTTGGAAATCTTAAATATAGGAATCAAAACGTGATGGTATGCAGCTTATCAGCAGAAGCGAAACGGTTACGTAGGTCAGCCAATGTTTACACAGCGCGGGCACTCGCTTAGTTCACGATTTAAATATTGCTACTAGAAATACTTCAAGACTAGAAGTCACATTGTAAACTCTCGAAGTGTCTTTTAAAGGTACCTCTAAAGGTCTACACTACTCAATCTGTTCTCTTCTTGAGATTTATTATGCCAAGTTCCACGGAACTGACAGAGCTGTAGGACTGCTATATCCTTCTCTTTCGCTGTCTGGAACTTCGCAGGTTTTGTCATTTTATAGAACGTTGGTATTTTATATTTACCTATTTAAATTTTAGTATTCATATCGATTCATATGACCTGACTCTCTGAGTGTTTTCTGCTATTTACTATTAGTAAAGTTATTCAAATGTTGCAATTACTTATTCAGTCGTGTTTTTCTAATTTCCATAAACTGAGCGCTGCAAGTAAATCATACTAAATCGTTTCCTCATTAGTCATTACAAAATATTTGCCTCATTTTCAAATTCATTTCAGTCATCGCTGTTTTGAGCTCTGAAGCACCTCAATTACAAATTACTCACAGAATACGACACTTTATTTGTATAATGTGTAATCCGTACAAATAAGTAAAGAACAGATGTTCAAGTAGCTAGTGGAAGAATTTATTTCATACTAATTCACTAGCGGTGACTCATATAAGGCCGGGTGTGCAACACTCGCCATATAAGGCCCGGCCTTTACGCAGGACTTATTTATAAGGCTTAAATGCGGACTTTCAAAACCAACCATATGTTCGAGATTGACACTTGACCAAATTTCTCTTTTGATCGCAGCTGTATCTTAGACAAGGGTGGGTAACGACAGGCAGAGGACTTTCAATAGAGAATATGCTAATATTACTAATACACAAATCAAAATAAAATAATATAGCTAAATATCTAAAAAAGAGCATAGCTTTGTATGTGGTTAATTTCACCATACAGATGGTCACACTGTCACACATATCTTATAGTAAGATGGTGATGCGACCGTTTATAATCAGCTTTATTTGGCTTCTTAATTTGCAATAGCTATTAACTCCATTTAGTTAACATGACCTATTGTTATATTTTCCGTAATGAATAGTTATGACTTCATTATTTTATATATGTCCTGGAATTTCTTCTTCAAAAAATTTATTAAATTAAACAACTACACGTGTATTGTTACTGATGTTATACAGTTTATTACGTATGCATGTTGAGAAAACAATGAACTGACTCCAAATTTTTAAGGAGTTCCGTTGACTTTCCATGGATCCTATGACAAGCTATTCACAAAATTTAAATGGGACCACCTCAAAAATATACCCTACCCATTAAAAAACAATCTTTAGAATCGGTTGACAATTGGCGAAGAAATCGAGTAAGTATACACACTCGAAAAAACATGCAGAGGAATTAAGAACCTCCTTTTTTGAAGTCTATTGAAAATGACTAGCACTTTCAATAGACTTCAGAATCCCATTTTGGACCTCAGGGTTGACTACGCATTTCCAATCTAATGTTCATGGGTGGTCTATATGCTAGTTTTCCTTCTTCATACCATAAAAACACTGTATTAAGTTACGAAATCCCAGAGCCAGCAACTCAATCCCAAACAAGAGGTGGCCTTTGATCATTGAATACTACTGTTTTCATTTAAAAATAACTACTAAATTCTTGCTAACATAAACTTGATATCTGATTATTATTGAGCGAGTCAGACAGACTGGTTATTATACTGATGTGAACCACAAAGCTCCTCTGTATTCTTATCAATGTAGCTTACATTACCGTTAACTGCCTAGGCGTGATGTACGTCTATTTTTTCCAATTCATTCTCCACATATTCCTTATGCAAGTATCAAAATGCTTCACGAACCTCTATAAGTGCAGTAATGTTTATAAAGTGCTGATTCTTGATACTTGTATTATAAATACGTCCCCTTTTTGCGAATAACTTGTTGCGTTGCATTGACCGCTCAATCTGTGACCCCATTCCGGTCTCCTTACCGGTCGGTGTTGTCATTGTCGATGGCTGGCAAGGCTGCCTGCTTTTTATGGTTTACCTTAATACAAACCGTTGGATGCAGTCTTGAGAACTGGGTCCTTACTTCAACCGTTACTTTTGGCGTTTGTTTACGATTTATAAAATCACTCGTGTTCGTATCACCGTTCTATTTTTGAAATTTTATGTTAAATCTAGTAGCGTCACAATTGTTGTTTTCATAGCCGTGTTAGCCGTAACTGGTGCAATTATGTCATCAATGTATAAAGCGAATTGACTCTCGCACTTGAATCCTAAAGGCAGTCTGACGTCATCGAGGCTCTGTCCACTGACATACCTACCTACTCATAGGTTATTTATGGCCGTGACCGTGGTTGCCAACCTAAAATTTGTATCCGGAGCCAGATTAGCAGAACGAATGAACGGTTTGATAACAATTCGTGCCGAAAACTACACGTGGTTACAAACAAAACAATTTCTAGATGCTTCTAAATGCGGTTACGAATTATCAAACCTGATTAATTTTAATTATTTTGACTGTTCCCAAAAGTAACAAGCGGCTTGTTAATAACGTTAATTATTTTGTGTGATAATTTTATCGCAACTATAATATCCTATTAAATAGGACAAATGGCTACGTTCGTGCGATTGCGCAATAGTTCCAACCTTTGGCTCTTGACGATACTTAGCTGTAAATTCGGTTTTTAGTCGCGTTTGCTTTGATCAATAATGCGGCGAATGCATCTTTGTGCATACTTAGTTGGTTACAAATCTGCGTGTTTATATAATGTATAAAGCCGCAAAACCGCTGATTAGATCATCATAGCCTGTGAAAACCATAAAAACTGGGATTATGTACGTAAAATGTCACACGTAAACCTCCTAATATTAATTTACATGTGTATGTCTCTTGTCTCGATATATCAGACCTGTTAAACCCCCGATGAATAATTGCGACTCATTATTTCAGAGCTAATATCTCGTTAACGGCCTATCCGATTTTCATCAAATTTAGCTCAGAAATACCCTTGTTAAACCCTTGTTAAGTTAGATAGCTATCTATTAAAAAAACTAAATTAAGATTGGTTCATTCATTTGGGAGCTACGATGCTGCAGACAGATACACAGATCTGCCCTGGTGACAGAAGACAAATGGTGGTATCTCAGGCAAAACTCCTGTAGCAAAAAGAACCTCTTTACTAACGGGAGAAGATTGAATCTGCTTTGGCTATTGAATTTGAGATACCGTCTTTTGGCTTATGAGAACTTAGAACTTAAAACAGCAGTGGAATATATTTTTTTTAAAGTTTGCAATCTTATAAGTTCTGGATATTCCTAATTAGTTTTAAGTTTCTATTAGCAGCAGGTGCACCAAAACATTATAAATAGGACATAGCTTGTGGAATTCACTTCCTTTGTCTTCAAACACAAATTAGATGGTTGTTCGGAATAGTAATGAACGTGGAAGGCTTATCAGTCTGGCCCATCATAGTGAATTAAAAAGTGTGACTTACAATATAGGTACTTAAGTTAAGTTTTAAAGTTGTTGCGGGAATTTTGCAGTAGGTGTACTTGCTTAAAATAATAAAGGGCATTGGGTAAGTTTGTTTGAGGAAAATTGTCTTTTTTTTTTCAGCGGCCACGAATGATATTTACTAATAACTAAATAATTATATCTAAATAACTATTTAGAGGACCTCTAAATACATATAGATATATATAATTTATGGCGTTAAATAATATCGGAGCGGAGATATTAAAGATTTAAATGTTCAGTTTTTGGTACTAAAAGTACGCCAAGGTATGAATATTTAAATATCTCGGCTCCGATGCACTTGAGGGTATTACATTAAACAACAAAATATGTTTATTTTGAATAATTCTATCATAATTTACCACTTTTACGAATGGCCGCTCACCTTGAAAATGTATGACTTTTACAAATGACAACACTTTTACCCAAACCCCTTTTGTAATGAAATACCTAATGATAATTTTCCGTGTATAAAGAGAAAAAGGTGTAAAAATAAATTTTTCCTCATTACCAAAAATGTACGGTTTTTTATAAATTATAAATGGAATGGCATGTAAAGAAACTTTTTTACAATATTTACTATTTACTAAATTATTAAAGCAAATATTGACCAAAGTTTTCCTCAATATCATCAGAGCTTAAATTATTTCGCAACCACTTGGACCTTTACTCAGGTTTTTTTGTCCTAAATTCAACTCAGACCTCGAGCTGGTTCTGAATCACGTTTAAAGAATCCTTGGTTACGTCATGCGCGTGCGACGATTTTCGATAAAAGTCTAGTCAGCCGTTAGTCATACGAGACGTTTGGTAATGTCATTAACGTAATTCTTGTCATTAATCGATGTAACGAGTTTGTGTAAATAATTATTAAATAGCCTATAAATAAAGGTTACCAAGTTAATATTCTAAAATTGTAATTTGACCTTTTTTTGTTATCTTCACAATATCATCATCACCATACAATGTGATTAAAAGATTTATTGCATTAAGTATATGGAAATGTAGGTCTTCTTTTTTTTAGATAAAATTGCATTAACTTCTGTATTGTATATTCTAATCATCCTAACAAACAATAAAGGCATCATTATCATCAACAAAGAGTATAAAATAAAGACATTCATAAGACAAGGACACGATGCCCGTTAAGCGAGATTTATATTAGCAATAAAAATTGCAGAAGTTGACTGCTGTCTTCCTCTAACTTTTAAGTTAGAAAAAGACAGCAAAATTGTTCTTCTTCCTCTAGAACTGAAGTTAAAGTAAGACAGCATTAAACTTATGCGCTGCCATGTGCCAGTTTAATTCAAGCTTTACATTCAATGATCTTTGAAGTGGTCAAAGCAGAAATGAGGAAATTTGCAAAAGAACCAATACATATACATATCGAATTGATGCTAAACTTGAAGAACGTCCAAGCAAAACGCGACCTCATGCAGTCATGGATTTAACAGAAACAGTATAAGTAAACACTACAGACTAAAAATTAAAGACAATAATTTGAAACACGTGCCCACACCACTACGGGAAGCATCAGATATTATATGCAAGCAATGTAGCATACGTCCGTACGTGACATTCGAAGTATAGTTTTGATAGCTTGAATATGTTCATACTGGCATTGTCTGGCGCACCCTTTCAATAGCTGCCACGCCTTGACGTTTATGAGTTGAAATTAGAAGTGATGACCTACCCAGCTAAGTCAGACGGAACTTGATTTCACAAAGCAACTACTTAGTTGAAATTTAACGTTAAAATGGAGATATCAAACGTTTCATGCAATTCTTACGGTATAAAGAAGGTAAACGTGGTCGTAGACCATCTGGTTGTAACTCGCATCTAAGGCATAGAAAAATTTGCAACATTTAAAGTTGCTTACCCTGAGGATAAAGATGGAGCTTATACTATTTTAAAGCCAAGTAACAAGACCGCTAAAGATTACAAATCAGTAATCAAACGGAACATATTCCGAGAACTTTTTGTTTCTTTATGCCGTCAATCTCCAATAGGACCAGCTATTTGGGAGCCCTCAGAAGCGTCGCTAGTATTGATCAGTTGAAGATAATTGTATAGAGTGTCGTTAGTTCCAATTTTGACCACGTGTCAGATAATAATGGTTGATGTTGTAAACGAATATCCTTACATGGCGTTCTTAATCTACAACGGTTGCCGGACGATGCTTTTTGCTGGCAATGACTTGACCTTGGGCTCGTTAGGTCTTCAAATAATGAATCACTAAGATAACTCTTATTCACGCCTAACGTGCATCAATGCATCATTAATTATCAGTCACATGATGACTTAAACTCTGTCTATTCAAAAGTTATTTTAAGAATTGGAATTTTCATTACTCATGTTTAAATGTCCGATTCTTTTCATTAAAGCCTGATGCAAAAAGAGGGGTGTTTTTTAAGTTTGGTTGTCTGTGTGTCTCTCTGTGGCGTAACTCCCAAAAAAATGAACCGATTCAAATGCGCGTTTTATTAATAGAAAGTTCTTTTTACTGGGGTGGTCGTTAGCTAGGTTTTTTGAAAATCTGTTCGGCCGTTTAAGACATATCAGCTCTTAAAGTAGAGGTCTAAATTATGTAGTAGTATTTTTTATTATTTAATAGTTATTTTATTAATCACGTTTTAATTTCTAGTTTCTATTATTTTTATTATCACTTACTTAATTGACTACATTCTACCTCAGCACCCTTTCCTATTATTTCTAGCTAAAACAGTAGTCTTGCATTTGGATACGGGTAGCATACCTACAAATCGTTTACAATCGCACTGAAATCCATCTCACACAAGAACTGTGAGCATCAATTTTGCTTTGAATAATATTAATGTATTGACTTTACCCACGGAACAGACAAAACAGTAGAAGTGTTAATTGGGCGTGTAACGTGTGGCATAATGGTTATGCGGAGTTCCGCGCAACCTACCAGTTTTGCCGCGATCGCTTGTGCGTGAAAGTTTTGCGAATAATATTTCTAATATAGGAATTAAATCCAGAAGCATGCCTTATTGTGCTATTTTGGAATGTAAAAACGATAGCCGCACCAAAAAAAAATATCCATGGTAGCGTGTTATTTTTATGATAGTTTGAGTATTGGCGACAACAGCTCTGATACTAAGTGAAGCTCATGCCACTTCCACTGTTTTTTCTATTCCGTGACTTAACCACTGCACTTAAACACCGCAACTCGAGGCTTATACTAAGTTTAGTTTTAATAGCATGGCCTCCGCTCTATTGTCCAGACCTTAGACTGCATTCGTGACATGCTCATATTTCTGTTCCTCGCAGTTTCTCGCATAAAATGTATTTTATGGCTTTGTATATGACCGTAACTCGAACGACGCGAGTTCAAATACCTCGGCAGTGTTTGCTTTAAGTCAGCAAATATCGAATGTCGTTGGAAATAAGCATTTAAGATGGATTTATTATTAGTAAGGAAAAGCCGAATATTGGTAAAGATTAGCATACATCAGAACAATATTTAGGTGTAGGTATTGATGCTTTTAACAACATGAAAACATAATTAATAACTTTTATCCCCATAATATGTGGTCAAACTAAAAATATTCCCTAATGAGGTTTTCCTTAAAGTAACAAAATACTTGACCTACAAAATACGTGGATAACATTCCAAGTAGCTTCAATAATATACAATATGCAGCCTTGTTGAACCATGTTCCTGTTAAAAGTTGACTCAGGTGTTTTTAGAAGTGTTACAGCTAATATCAAAGTTAACGGAAATTCATATTGTGAGTACCTACGTACTCGGCTCGGCTAGAAACGTGGAGACTCATTGACATGCATAGCAGGAAATTGGTATTTTACTGTTAGACGGTTAATGAATTAACTGAGTCGCTTTGTTTGTGGTGCAATCAATTATGAGCCTTAATTTTTTTATTAATGGTTTTCACTCCTTGTTTTAAGATGTGTTTCGCCAAAGTCGAGTATTTTATTAAAGCAATAAGTCCATAAATATCTCAAGTGACGACAATTGTTGGACTAAATAAAAGCACAAGTCCATATTATATTCTAAAAGAACAATTATCCTAGTACTTACAAACAATATCCTGCTCTTTCATCTTCTCGTCAAATACGACCTATCTATTTTATAACTACACGATGGGCTATCATGGGCCAGCGTAAGGGACGCATTTACATGTTAGAGACAGCAACAGCACATTCTTGTATTAAGGCTCCGGCACACCAAACGCGTGGCAGCAGCGTCGCGTAGCGTCGTGTGGCGTAAGAAGTTCGGCACCCGGCATACCGCAGTCACAGGCGGTCTCGACCGAGTTGTATAATAGGGCAGCAGCGGCGCGTAGCAGCTTCAACGCGTGCACGCGTCTGGCACGCGTTACTTTTTGATGGTTCCATTTATTTTGTTGTTTTACAACTCGCGCATGCACGCGTTCAAAGCCCGACGCTGCTGCCACGCGTTTGGTATCCATCTCCTCCATCCCATGATAGGCGATATAGCATCTTACTTATTTACTTGGTTATGTGCCAAGCCCGCAAGCAAGTGTACTAGGACTTGTTGAACAAATACCAATGCATATGGTACTTCAGTTGGCAGTATTTATCAAATACTAGTCTTCCGTGCACATTAGTCCCACTAAATGAAAGAGGTAACAAACAAACACATTCGGCAAATAACGGCTAAGTAGGTAGTTACTTTGCGGTAGATCCACAGATATAAATACACATAGATAACGCAAATGCATCTACTTCTCGTGTCCGAATCCAAATTTCACCTGATTTGGTCCAGTAAATAGATTCGGAGCAAATTGGGTGTGACAGACGGACGGACAGACAGACGCACGCATCCTATAAGGGCTCCCTCACATTTAGCGTTTTTCGAACGTCGACGTCTCATTAACGCCCGCGCAGCGTCGACGCAACGTTCTCGCAGCGCCGACGCGACGCAGTGGCGTTTTTCGAACGCAATAACGCCCGCGCAGCGTCGACGTCGCGTTCTCGCAGCGCCAAAACGACATTGCGCTGCGACAACGCGACATCGACGCTGCGCGGGCGTTATTGTGACATTGACGTTCGAAAAACGCCACTGCGTCGCGTCGGCGCTGCGAGAACGTTGCGTCGACGCTGCGCGGGCGTTAATGACACGTCGACGTTCGAAAAACGCTAAATGTGAGGGAGCCCTAAGGGTTCCGTTTTTTCATTTTTTGTCTGGAACCCTTAAAAAAGCCAAACGCTGTCATTGCTACAATTGTTTCTTGTTCAAAATTATATTTGTTACAATCGCGGTAAGCTAAAATCTCAGGTTACCCACTGTTGCCTCAGTTGGTGTACTAACCCTTGTATTGCATCATATATTGGTTTAATAGCGTATAATAAACGGTATAGGCCACAAGCCACAACAATCATTGTCCTTACGCTACTGTTGTCCTATTGTTAACATTAAAAAACATTATCAACTGCGTTTTTATAATTTAGAAGAGTATTTTGCGTTTGAAGAGTGAAATCTGTTTTACAATTTTATTATTATTATTACATAGTACAAAGAAAACTGGTCAAGTGCGAGTCGGACTTGCGCACGAAGGATTCCGTAGCATTATCTATACAAAATTAGCAAAGAAAACGGCACGAATCAGGTTTATTGTATGGGAGCCATCCTTAAATATATATATATTTTTTTAATTTAATTATTTATTTTTAATGTGAATATACAACTAAATATTGTGTGAATATTTCAAGCGTCTACCTGTTGCCGTTATTAATATAAAAAACACGTTTCTTGTATGGGAGCCCCAGTTAAATACTTATTTTATTCTGTTTTTAGTATTTTTTTGTTATAGCGGCAACAGAAATACATCTTATGTAACAATTGTCAAGCTATCACGGTTCATGAGATACAGCCTAGTGACAGACAGACGGACAGATGGACAGCGGAGTCTTGGTAATAGGGTCCCGTTTTTACCCTTTGGGTACGGAACCCTGAAAAGAGTCGTATTCCGCGTCTGTCTGTCTGTATGTATATCCGCTAACTCCTCCTAAACTACGCAACTGATTTTGATGCGGTTTTCACCATCAGTTAGATACATTTTTCACGGAAGGTTTTTATGTACTTACCTTGAAAATTCTGGGTTATATTCGGGTGTTACAGAAAACTCACATTAACCGAAGCGAAGCGAGGGCGGGTCGTTAGCTTTTATATAATGTACAGTCGAGTTCATAAATATGTATACACTTTAGTACCTTGTCTATTTAATGTCATATTGAAACTGCCATTATACGAATAACCACAGCGATTAAAGTGACAAGGTACTAAAGTGTGTACATGTGAACTCGACTGTACCTAAATATGGTATTTTAAATAGACAATTTATTTTGTCTTGTTGCAGTGCCCTTGCAGGGTTTATGTTAAAGCTACCTTCTGTATTTCTAAGACCTCATGTAGTACAACATAAATTAATTTATAAATAACTATAACTTTAATGCTCTTATACGCGACAGTCAAGATGATCTATTCATAATCAATTTGATTGCAATAGGGGTAAAAACAAAGTAAAATAGAGGCCCTGAACTCAAAAAAACCGAAGAAATCACTAGCATAGAGTCAAAGTCAATCCATAGTTTTCGCAGTGCCGCACACAGAGACTTCAATTAAATTTAATGCTTGTTTAGTGAGGTGTTCTCTTATTCTTGTTCTTCTAGCTGTAGCAAAGAAAGTGACAACAGCTACTTTAATCAAGCATTAAATTTGATTGACGTCTCTGAGTGCGGCAGTTAGACTCCGTTTACTGAGGAAATTGAATGATATGTTAATGAGGCTATATGTGAATGTTTAACTTCCTTTAGTGTTTAGAATTTTATTGTCAACTGTGAGAAAGAGTTTTATATACTTCAGTTGTAGCAATTTAATACTTAGCTTCCTTCCCACATAATCTGTTATTACAAAAATATCTAAGGCATGGGTGTCCCTCGGAATCCCTAACAACGTTTGTCCTAACACATCGTTTGTCCGAATTTTCATTTCCACTAAACTGGTTTTCAGCTGAGTCAGGCAACGTTATAAGTTTTCCAATTATATCTGCGGTTTAGTTAGGTGAGGGTTGTATTATAACAGCAGTGAGAAGTTTTAAAATTTAAGCGGAAATGGCTTTAGGATAAACGAAAATTCGAACAAACGATGCATTAGGACAAATGACGATTAGGGATTCCGTAGGGGAACCCTGAGGCATACTTTAACTGTTAATTTAAAGATTTTATAGGGTTCCGAACCCAAAGCACAGAATAACAAATAGTATAAGTAGGTACCCGAAGGGAGCCCTACGGGACCCTATGAAAATGTCTACGCTGTCCGTCCGTGCGTCCGTCCGTCCTAACTGTGAAGCGCTGTATTTTTAATGTATCGATGTACCTAATAATTCTCATAATGCATTTTGAACATGACATTAAATACACAAGGTACTAAAGTGTATACATATTTATGAACTTACTGTACAAACCCTTAAAAAACAACAAATACAAAAAAATTGTAAAATGTGAGTTGAGCTCGCGCTGATTTAAATTCAAATTCAAACTCACCTACTTTTCGGCGATGCTACCCTCGGTGCGCGAGTTCGACTCGCACTTGACCGGTTTTTCTACATTTACAATTAAAAATATCATTAGAACTAAGTCCACACTCGCATATTTATCGGGAAACTGAGTCGTTATCAGAATGACCTTCAATTTCCTCCGCTCTGGGCGTGAGTTAAATAGTTGCATAAACGCTGTTTGCATTTACGTTGTGATACGTGAGATATGCAGCGTAAATCGTGACTTATGCATTAGACGGAAGTCACATCTGGAAAAATTTGATGTTAAGCTGGGCATTCACGACCGCTCCAACAAGCCTAATAGAGCAGCGCCGTGCCAAATCCGATCCGTGAATGTCAAAACTGTAGCGTTTAAAACTATTTGGCGCGTCCGTTTGATTTCCAAATGGACGGAAAGCCGGCGCGACGCGCTAACGCGCAATCCGAATGGAACTATCGTGAATGTTGAAATTCATCGTTGGAACACGTTACTACTCCGCGCCAAGCCAAATGGCGTCGTCGTGAATGCGTTCTCTAGCTGCCATTTTCTAATCAGTCTGCTCCGTTATATAGCACCGTTGAGGCGTGGCGTGGCGCGCCCGTGTATGTGGTCAAAATATTACGCCCATCCAGTTGTATACACTCCATCTTTCGCCGAGACAAACCGCGTCCGTGAATGCCCAGCTTTACAAACAAATATAACAGATAATAAAAAAGAACAATGGCGAACTACTGAGCCTATTCAAGGATCTCTTCCAGCTATTGAGCCAAACCGCGTCCGTGAATGCCCAGCTTTACAAACAAATATAACAGATAATAAAAAAGAACAATGGCGAACTACTGAGCCTATTCAAGGATCTCTTCCAGCTATTGAGCCATTAAGGAAAGAGAAAATATTTAGCTAACATATCGATGTTTACAAATGATTTACCTGAAGTCCGTTTATTTTGAGTTGTCTTATTTAGTAATTATAACCTTTAACTTCTCCTTTTTACCCGACTGCGGCAAAGCCCAAAAGGAGGGTTATGTGTTTGACTTGTATATATGTCCGACTCAATGTCCGCTCGTAACTACTAAACGGCTAAACTGATTTTAATAAATTATACGTGGTTAGATTCGTCTTAACCAACTGGAGTGTGATAGGCTATATTAAAATTATTTAAATGTGTAGTTGGCGAAATAAAAAATAAATACATGATTAGTAACATTACTTTGACGACATTATCCAAACAGCAGTTGGGTTTTTTTAAAGCTTGCTTTTCGTTATTTAGCTAACGCAAAAAAAAACTGGAAGAAAAACACTGGTGTAAAATAGGAAAAATGATGTACACAATCATCTAGATGCTTTCATTCACGAAAGAAACGGCCAATAAAAGGCATTCAAGCTTATAAAAGTTTACTAAACAATACAAGATGATTCCAAATGACATGAGATTCTTTCTTCGTTTCCAGATCAACAGCAAATACAGCGAGGTGCTGGCCCAGGAGTGCCTGGATTGGATCCGGGAGATATGCGGGGAACCGGAGAACATATCCGGGGACATGGACAACTTCTATGAAGTGCTTAAGGACGGCACTTTACTTTGCAAGTAAGTTCACAATCACCATGTATACTAAAAGAGTCTCTACATCCATCCAGCCAATCAGCCTGTATCCGCTGTTGGATGTAGACCTGTTTCTTATCACGCCATTCTCGGTCCTGCAGTAGTCGCATCCATTGTATCCCCCCCGTTTTACGGATGTCGTCCATCCATCGAGCAGATGGTCTAGCCACGGATCTTTTGGAATTCCTTGGTCAACATTCAGTTACCAACTTCGTCAATGCCATCCTTCCGCCTCTCATTTTCCCGCCCATCTTAAGGTTCGTTACAATCCGGTCGGTGTCTGCTATTTACCTACCAGATTGTTATTCTTGTGAATTTGCGTCTTGATTCTATGCATGCAAGCCAGATAAGTAACAAGGCAGACGTAGACGATAGATAGACTGACTGACTTACAGAAAAAGCTCTACCAAGAAGCTCTACTAGACCTACCAAGTACCTAGTACTTGAAAATTGGAAGGAATATTCCTCAGGGCAAGATTTTTCTCAAAAATCAGGCCCCACCGGGAAATAATATCAATCAAGTTATGCTCCTTTATATTTTAATGATAAGAATTTATGTCCGAAAGTAATCAAAATTACTAGCCTCATACTATCTAGAATGCATCTATCCCATATTGTACTGCAAAACAGACTCCAGTTGAAATAAATGCTGTAATCAATATTACAATCGTCACTATAGCTAGCCACAAAGTGATTTCAAAGTCACAATAATGATTTGCAATTCATTGTTTGAACTTTACGATACTAGTTTATCGAGTTTACAACTAAAACTCTCGGAGATATCTCGCAATTCTGCCACGATGATTTCTCACATTGAATCAATAGGCGTAATCTTGCTAGAAAACAAAACATTCTCGTAAAATGACGTTTAATGATTATTCTATTTGTACACGTGATTCTGGGAAAGCATTTGCATCTTTGTGGCACAGGAAATAGTTAGTTTCACAGTAAGTGCCAACTTGACAGATTAATTCCTGGACCAGAAAAGGCTCTATTTAAGAAGGAGGGAAATGTTATTGACCTATTTGTATTCTTGGTCCCCTAGTAGGCTGAACCAGTACCGTTTTTACCATAAGGGCACACGGGGCCCTTGCCTCAAAAACAAGACGACCCTGGGCTGAACAGATTGCCCAAATTCGACAAACGGGGTGTTAGATTCGTCTTAGCGTTGCGACTGAAACTGGGCATTTTACTTCCATTTGCCAAACAATGCCAAAATGACTGATTTAATAGTATGTTAAGGCTGCTCTTGCTTAGACTTACGAGTATCATCAAAATATTTCAAACCTTGATGTTGATAATTAATGTTGATATAACCACAAAATATACAATAGTTCCTTCCGCCAGCGTGCCTCATTTAGGTAAAACACAAGATTTCCCGAAAATGACATCTTTACTAAACGACATAACAAGAGTAATAGTAGGTATTATCTCGATGACACAGTTAGCATAGTTGGTACGAGTAGTAACCCTGCTTACGAAGCTAACAGACCCTCTGGTTTGATTTCCGCTGTGAGCAAATATTTGTGCGAAGATCACGAATATTTGCTCCTAAGTGCATGCCCGCAAATCCGTCCGCGTAGAAGTCGTTTATCGCTGCTCGCTCGGGAACTGTCCAATTTTTCGGGATAAAAACTATCCTATGTCCTATTCCAGAACCTATCCTATATGTGTGCCAAGTTTCATCGCGATCCCTTCAGTGGTTGAAGCGTGATTGAGTACTTCTTCATTTATAATATTAGTAAGATTAGTAAGATTGCTCCTTGTTCCCACCTTTATGATTTTCCTTTTGTTTTACAGACTGGCCAACAACATTCAGCCGGGTATGGTGAAGAAGATTAACGAATCAAAGATGGCGTTTAAGTGTATGGAGAATATTAACGCCTTTCTGGACGCGGCGAGGCAGCTGGGAGTACCTGCGCAGGAGACCTTCCAGACCGTGGATCTGTGGGAGCGACAGAATCTCAACTCTGTAGTCATCTGCCTTCAGTCACTTGGCAGAAAGGTGGGCTATTTTGTTTTAAACAGCTGTTAGATTTTTTGTGTCATTGGGAAGGCGTACGAGGGTGTCTATGGCTGGCTGTCATTCTGAAAACATCTGTCCAATTATTTAATTTTTTGTAAACTATTTTATCGTTGATTTTGGTTCGCAAATCCAGAGCAGTTTTGTGGGACAACTTGTAACATTGATGAAGAACTTGCATTGAATAAAATAACAGTGAAAAGATGGTTCCGAATGAGTAAGCGGTCTAGATCACACCAAGCCATTGAAGTGGATGCTCGCCATCTTCAAGGGTCATCTTGACTGAAAGACTTCGACGACAAGACAGGATTCACCGTACAACGTCGCATATTATATATATTTGACATTGGCAAAATTACGTTATTATGTAGACGCCATTAAATAAATAAATAATATAAGGCGTACGAGCGTCAGGGCACATGAGGGTAAGTGGGATCTGTGAACTGTAAACATTTGCATTCCTGAGACTGCAATTCTGAGACCACAAATGCGTTGCCAATCCTGAGGACTGAGATGCCTCTATGGTAGTAATTTCACCGGTTGTCTTATCCACACTGCCGAGCACAACAATGAGATCATCGCTGCTTGGCGGTACGTTACAAAATAACCGGACAAAAGGTGCTACCACCACTGTTAGAAAGATATACACATTTATTTGGCTACATAATCAGCCCACGACTCTCCTATAGGTAAATTTCAAAGAGCGAGGTGTTGTTGCCTCGCTCTTCGAAATCCATCGAGTCGTTTAGCCTACATGAGATCTCAAAAAAACAGACATGTCTACATACCTTCTTGGGTAGTCAATCAAGACTCTATCACATCTTTTAGTTGTCCCTTTTAAGAAAAGAACTCTCTAACAAGATAATTGATAAAACAACGACCACTACTAGCCCGTTTCACGAAGCTGCAAGTTACAAATTAAAAGCGGAACTCTCTTTCTAGCAAAAGGAGTTTGAAAGAGACTTCCGCTTGTAATTTGTAACTTGTAGTTTCGTGAAACGGGCCCCACATAGCCATTGCATTGCACCTAGTAATCAGTGCAGGTATTTCTGTAAACATCAAACAAAGTGGCATTGCACTTTTAATCATTTTAGAATTGTATAATTAATATAATCATATTGGATTGAATATAATCATGTAAAAGTACCTACAATAATTTTGAATCCCTAAGGCATTGGCAAGGCAACCTTCATTACTTAAAGTAATAACTTAAAGAAAACGGCAAACGTTAGCCCTGTGTGCTGTGTACTCAGCAAATTTCTCGTCACACCGATACGATGACCGTTATTGGCTTTACGTTGGGGTTAGGTAAACAAAGTACCTACCTCTACCTGGAATGGGACGGGCAATTTGCCTAATGAATGAAGTCAACAACTCGCCACTTGTTGGACCTTAGCTAACAAATGCTTTGCTAAGTGACTTAGTTGAATTTATGTACAATTTATGGTCTATTTTCGAGTGAAATGACATGATTAATTTAATTACTTTTAATTAATTAAATGTTAATTAATAATTTTCATGATTAATTCTAATTAAGTTATTAATCATTAAGTAATTAAATGAAAGTGCCTGCGATTAATTATAATTTTTAAATCTTACTTTCTGGAAAGAGACTTGTTAAATCAAAATGTTCCATCACAAGGTTCTATAAGGCTAAAGAATATTTTTGCGTTTGTTCCTAGGATTAATATTACATTATTAAAATACTGGGAACGTGACGAGTGAATCGAGTCATTGTCTAATTAATGAAGTCAACAATTTGTCACGAGTGAGGGTGTCGCTAATTGACATGCTTTATCAACGAGTGCTGGTGGAGTTTTAGATGATTTTTGTGGCAAATTGTTTAAATGATTACTTTAAAACGATTAAATTTTGAGGCCGGATTGCAGTTCAAATTAGCAAATTAGACGGACAGCGTCTGTAGCGGCCCTAATCGATTAAATGATAATAATTTTTAATCATTAGTAAATAATAAAATACCCGTAATATTTAATTAACGCCTTTGCACATACAACTGATAGGTATTTACGTGAAGAAGAAAAAATATTGAAATCATTTCAATTTATTTAAATTGTCATCTGTCATTTAAATGGCAACCGAGTACTTTAATTAAAATGAAAGGCATGGCCGAGGCAAAAGAAATATGAAATGGTCCTGTAGATAGTCTATGACTATAGGAGCATTACCATTACGTTTTGAGATAACCTGTTAATTACCAAATGCTATTAAATTTAATTTAGTAAAATTGTAATATATTTCTTTAATTGTTTCAATTTTAAGGTATATTTCTTACGACATTACCAAAAACTTTTTTTTTTTAATTCCAGGCCGGTAACCACGGCAAACCGACCATCGGGCCGAAAGAGTCCGAGAAGAACGTCAGGAACTTCACCGAGGAACAGATGAGGGCAGGCCAAGGAGTCATCTCCCTCCAGTACGGCTCCAATAAAGGCGCCACGCAGAGCGGGATCAACTTCGGGAACACGCGGCATATGTAAATTATACTGAACCAGTCGTTATTCTCTAAAAACAAGCCTAAATTGACCCGTGAATGCTTAAGGATGATACAGTACAGTAGCATTTTTTTAGAAGGCGCGAAACCGTTTCATCCAATTATAAGGCAGTGTGTTTACGCGGTTAAAATCTTCGACGGCTATTGGTCAAATGATTGCCGTCGACCGCCATTTTAGCGATGCGTCAGTTGTCATTCGAATTAGCTGTCATTGCATTCTACCTTACTCCTAACACAACAAGGTCTGTATTTAATTGGTGTTTACTTTCGGTTATCTTCGGCATTAGTCAGCACCTGTCTGCGTGGACGAAGATTGCCGACGTAACTTTGTGGTTTTACTGTACGTCGCTTCGTATTTGGATGGCATCGACGTCAAGACACCTGAGATTAAAGCGGTTACAAGGAACTCACGGGTCAAGTTAGAATTGTTGTAACAGAAGAACACTAAGATTGATTCGGTATCAATAGTCATTACGTTAAGGTGCATACACGGCAAATTAAATAATTGTAAATGTAATAAATAACAAAAAAAAAATAACCCTTATGTGGCCTTATTAATAAAGCCACATAAGGCTAATTTTGTTTTTGTTCTAAATGCTCTAGGGCTCTGTTTCACTCCGTTTTAGTTCTTATTTCTATATCGTAATCATTACTACCTAATCATATTTTTGACGATATAAAGAGCTACTATAGCATCAGTATAATTACGAAGCCGTTTAAGCCCATTTTGCTTCGTAATTATATTGTTTTCCAATTTTGTTTTTATTTAAGCTTTAACTGAAAATGACATCTGTAAAACGCTTTTGTAAAATGCTTCCTTGATAACTTTTTTTCTATTTACCTGTACTGTGTACTAAAGTACTAAAAGTACTAAAAACCCCTAGGGGATTATACCCACAATCACGAAACTTCATAAAGGTTTCTTTGTAAAGGTAATAGATGGCGCTGTTTTTGTTGACATTGTCTATGGGTTGTCTACGTGTTTAACTTGCACATTATCTTAATTTGCCGAGGACCATGCTAAGGTTTATAAAAGGACATTAACATAACCTAATCTGATTAAATTAGTAGGTTATGAGATTTTGTCCTATTTATAGACTTAACATGTAAGCATCTCTATTTATAATATAGTAAAGGTTGATTAGTCTGTATTATGACTCGGTCGTTTCGTTTTCAAAAATAAACTTTTATATTTTGTGCCAATATCATTTATTTTGTAAGATTTCTCAATTATTCTAATTTGTTAACTGAGGACGTCAACGTAGGTAGTTATTTTTTTTCAAACGTATTCTGTTTTGTATTGGTCTTCTTAACTTATATGACAATGGGTTTAAACAAAATAGGGGTTGTCGTCGTGACAGTTAGGTTATCTTGTTCATGTGCCATGGACATCCTCCGATGACTTTTTATATCACTTTCACTCTGAATTCTTTACAATTTTGCCAAAATTAAAAGTTTATTTATTTAACAAAATGCTAATCGACCTTTACATTACGTACACATATAAATAAATACACAAATTAATTACGACGTAAACTTCCGTACTTATTGCACGTTATTTCAGAAAATAATAGGATAAGGTAGAATTAAAAAAAAAACCTTAGACTTGACAGAGGACCATTTTCGAAAATTTTCTCGATTTAAATATCTCACATTTGAATCTCTGACAAAAAATAATAGGGTTACAGACAAGACATAATGTTTATTAAATAATAATTAATGTTGTCATTCCTAAATCATTCCATTTTTTGGATTTCTCTAGATTAAGTACTTAAACATTGTTGTAGACTTGAGATTTCATGTTGTAAAATCAGTTTTTATTTTCATAATATTTTTGTTTTTTGTTCGCAAAGCTTCTGAATTTAATATTTAATTTATTCATATTTTTTAGCGTTGTGCAAATTTTTAACAATTCTCATAATCTGTAATTGATTCACAATTTCTAAGTAAAAAAATGCATTTATAAAATTGTGCCTTCTTGCTCTACGAGCTAAAATACTTTGAAAGTGTCAATATTAATTATCAGGGTTTCCTTATTAATTTAATAAAAGTATTTATTAATCATTCCACGTACATTTTAGACATTAATTAGTACATATACTGTGATTAATATTTTTTTATATAAACACTGCTATATATTTTCTTATTACGTACTTGACGAAGACGTTGCTTTACGCTAGATTAAGTTCCGACATAACAGAGTAGGTGTCTACTTGTTAGCGAGTACGTAGAATAAATAAGTAATCTCATTCCGTTTGTTTTATTGTACTTTTAATATACATTCCTAGTATTTTTACCCTGAGCGCCTGTTGTTTGATCAGTAATTAAACTAACTAATCGTTAAAAACCGTAACTAATGGTTAAATCTAAAGGAAATGTGTCAAATTTTCGATTCCTTTTTCGAATTTTAACAATTAGTTCAGTTAACTACTGAGGTCCTTGCCAAGATGCACTACGCTAACTAGCGTTTCTATTCATTTCGTTTTTAAACCAATCCCGTAATTGTTTATGTAATCGGAGAAAAGATGATCAACAACAGGCACTAATACGACCCCCAGACGCGCAAACACCGTGCACAGTTGTTTTATCGCACAAAAGTGTTTATACTTACTATGCATTCAGTGACAGCATGCACGTACATCTACACACACAAGTATGGCCCACCCGCTTTCGTAATATAAAACAGCTGTATCTAGCTGGCTTTGTCTAACGCATTCGCAATCACGATCATTTTCATTTTGAAAATCGAAGCCTTGTCTGCATTATCAAATAAAAAAAAAACCTGCTTAGTAACCGCAAAAGAAATTACACATTTTGTTATGAGCTTTATTTTCTAGGCAATAAGGTCCATTTTGACAAGCCTAAATTTTAATACAGATTTACTTAGTTTTTTGTTATTTCTCAAAAACCGTAAATAATGAACACTTCATTTTATTTTTCCCATAAAATATAAGTAACTATCTATACGTCAGGATTTTTTTTAGATTTTTAGATTTATAAACTTTGGAGATAAGGGGGGGGGGGGGGGGGAACGGTCACTTTTTGTACATTTTTGGCTATAAATCAAAAACTAAATAACAAAAATTCAAAAAATAATAGTTTTGAAATGTGTATATTAAGACCTTTCATATGACACCCCATTTGCTATACTTAATCGAACCACTTTCATTTTTCAACCCCCATTCTAGACCCCTTTCAAATTATTTATAAAATTAATTTCATATTTTTTTTACTAAAAACAGACGCGGGCAAGCAAGTTGTACAACTAGGTATGCCAAATTTCAAGTTGATAGCATTTGTAGTTGCTGAGAAAACCTGGTGTGACATACAAACAGGCAGACAGACAACGAAGTCTCACCATAAGTGTTCCTTTTTTACCATTTTGGTACGGAACCCTAAAAAACAGAGGGCTTATTGTCTAACGCTTTCGCAATCGCAACCGGCTTCAAAGTGGAGCAATTGTTTTCATTTTGTACGCAGACAAGCCTTCTATTTTCAAAATGAAAACGATAGTGATTGCGAGTTCGTTAGACAATAAGCCCTCTGTTTTTTTGATAACTCTTATTTACTTGACAGTAATGGCGGCCGAGTTAAAAACAATTCCATTACAGGTCAAATGCGATATCGTTTTACCGTCTAGAATAGAGGCCCAGGTACGCAACGGATTGCAATGCAGTTTTCAGCAATATATGGAGTGATGCAAGAAGAAGAGCAGGGGCCTGTTTTATAAAGCTACAAATTACAATTTATAGGTTACAAGTTTTCATTTGACACAACTGCGACCAATGACGACCCGCCATTTGAGCAGTGTTGTCAGTTTAGACCTGTATAATTGTAACTTGTAGCTTTGTAAAACGTGCCCCAGGAGTAGATAAGGAGGAGGAGGAGAGTGGTTTATGTATAAATAGAGGACGCCCGCGACTTCGTACGCGTAGAATTAGTTTCCCGCTACTCCCCCCTATTTCACCCCCTTTCTTAGTGCTCACTTACAACATGAAAGGAACCCCTGTACCCAATTTCAAGTTTCTAGGTACAGTAGTTTTGGCTGTGCGTTGATATATAAGTCAGATTTGCCCTTTTTCGTTTTTTTTTTTGTTATATATAAGTTCTGGATAATGTACACGTTTCAGAAAATTCTCATAAACCGAAGCGAAGCGAGGGCGGGCCGCTGGTTATGTTTATTAATTTTCTTTCCAATATGAATATTGGTAGGTAGTTCAAAGGGTTATAAAAAAAGTATTTTCTTGTTTTTTTTATTGTAAGCTGCGACCACACCGCTGCTTAAAATACGGCGACGGTACGGAATCTCAGTGACGCATCGTATGCATATTAAAAAACGGAGTCGTGGCGTAAACAAAAGACGGGGTCATAGTAACGACATGGCGCCGTTTTTGACGCACCGCAATATACGCACCTTTAAGCAGCGGTGTGGAGGACATGCGATAAAAATAGTACGGATACGATGCGTCACTGCGATTCCGTACCGTCGCCGTATTTTAAGCATTGGTGTGGGCGTAACTTTACCAAGTGGTCTCTATTTGAGCACTGCCTGGCTGGGTTTTCTTAGTTTAGCTGTAGTACCTATTTAAAATGTGGCGTGACTTGTTTTGATTATCAGTAGCAGCAGTAAATAGACACCCTTTTTATTCTGTTATGTCTTCCCACTATCCACTAATGGGTTCATGGTCTTAAATTATCATCTAACAAATTCAACTGCGCAAAATACTACACCCATCCTGTGGAATATACCTAATTGTCTGGCTGATAATTAAGACGTTCACAGTACCCCCTGCCAGGGCCTTATCAGTTGCTCCACGACCCCCAGATAACCCGGCTATTTTGAACAAGATCCTTGTGTTTATGTAACGGTCTATACTCGAGAAATCGAGTTTCCAACAGGGGTTCTACTTTGAAATCAGCAATTGGGATACACCCATTTTTAACAATGTATGAAAATTTCAAAACCATTTCGAGGAATAGGCTTTTCAAATCGATCCCAGTAGTTAGATTAAAAAAATATGTTACAATTAATTAATTATATTAAAATTAAGAAATGACCTTCATTTGACCCCTAAATGCCCGTCCCAATTGCGCTATATCAAGCACTTTTGTGGTTTTACATAAAACATATTATTATAAAACCTCTCCAAATTTTCATTTTATAAGTACAATTTAGATATCTACCTGACACCTACGTTTGAAGACAGCTGTTGTCATGTCAAAGGGTCTAGCCGCAATCCTATAGTGAAACTGCCCCTGGCTGAAATGTATACCTTTCTTAGAAGCGTTAATTGGTCTTATTATAAGATATCATTTTACAATATTTCAAGCCTGGATTCCCCTTGGTTTGGATAAAAATAAAAAAATAAAAAAAAACTTTTTTAATTTTTCTAAGCTAAACGAATGGTTAGATTTCTTTGAAATTCGGATTATACATGGCACTAATAGCAATACATTTTCAAAAAAAAAATCAAGGTTCTAACTTATTTACAAAGGCCTAATTTTTTTTATTTATTTTTTATTTATTTTTTTATTATTATTTACAAGAGAGCGACAACCTCAATTTTTAGGTATGTAATGCACAATACAATATTGTATGAAATATATTTTTTTCATAAAAATCCATTTGTGGCAACAAGGTAAAAATTTCTTACTTAAGGCGTCTGTAGGTTACACATTGGGCCAACGTACTTGGCTCATTGTGTACTTTCGCCTTTACAACAATTTAGTAGGTATTAACGAGCAGCAGCTAGTCGAGCAGAAAAATTGTGTACACTAAGTATTTTTTTTTTAATGCAGTACTTATTGCGTATTTCATAATAGGAATGTTTACGTAGTAGTTGTTTACGTACAACAATAGTAGATTACAACCGAGGCCAATAAAATAAGAAATGTCTCAGAACACATTTAATTATCGGCCGAAGCGAAGCTGAGGTCTATTATAACATACGCAATACTGCCTTAAAAAAATATTACGTCGGCTTTTTGTTGAAAATATTGTGGTCGCCGACTTCAGTTAGACTAACCTAATAGGATAGGTACCTACTCCTAAGTACCTAGTAGTAGATGTTATTTTTTGCGTTTTTGAAGGCGGTTTTTTGTTTTTTAAAACATTTATTTTCGTTTCTTTTGATACGTAATATTTTTTTAATGCAGTATTGCGTATGTTATAATAGACCTCAACTTCGCTTCGGCCGATAATTACATGTGTTCTGAGACATTTCTTATTTTATTGGCCTCGGTTGTAATCTACTATTGTTGTACGTAAACAACTACTACGTAATCATTCCTATTATGAAATACGCAATAAGTACTGCATTAAAAAAAATATACTTAGTGTACACAATTTTTCTGCTCGACTAGCTGCTGCTCGTTAATACCTACTAAATTGTTGTAAAGGCGGAAGTACACAATGAGCCAAGTACGTTGGCCCAATGTGTAACCTACAGACGCCTTAAGTAAGAAATTTTTACCTTGTTGCCACAAATGGATTTTTATGAAAAAAAAATATTTCATACAACATTGTATTGTGCATTACATACCTAAAAATTGAGGTTGTCGCTCTCTTGTAAATAATAATAAAAAAATAAATAAAAAATAAATAAAAAAAATTAGGCCTTTGTAAATAAGTTAGAACCTTGATTTTTTTTTTGAAAATGTATTGCTATTAGTGCCATGTATAATCCGAATTTCAAAGAAATCTAACCATTCGTTTAGCTTAGAAAAATTAAAAAAGTTTTTTTTATTTTTTTATTTTTATCCAAACCAAGGGGAATCCAGGCTTGAAATATTGTAAAATGATATCTTATAATAAGACCAATTAACGCTTCTAAGAAAGGTATACATTTCAGCCAGGGGCAGTTTCACTATAGGATTGCGGCTAGACCCTTTATTTGTTTACAAATTGACTGTAATTCTTATGAATCTTATGATGAAATTAAAATATTAATGAGACCATTTCTCTTTTGAGTTATGTGTGATAAATGTTAATAATTTGTGTGGTAAGGTTTTACAAGAGGTTCAAAAAGACGGCATCAACATTTATTGTAGAAACTCATGATTGGAAGTATGGAATCCGCCTTTTCAACAAATTTAATGTGAGTGTTTTAAGTAAATCTAGTCTAGAAACAAGGGCACGTAGGAAGTGTTGTATTAACTGAGGTCTAGGTAGTAAGCAATTGTTGAATGCTTATATACTCTTAAATAATAAATTATATCATATTGCGATTGTTTGTTTACATTATATTTGAATGACGTTCGTCTATTATGACTTTGAAAACAGATCACAGATAATAAAAAAATCGTCTTTCTAAGTCTTAGATGAAGTATACCCGTTCTTTATAAATATCTACGTCATCTTGTCGCTACAAGTAGGTAAGGTTACTTTAATTTATTAAATTATTTTAAATATCAATAATACATTTAATCATGAAATGCTTCAAATTAGTTTCTTATAAAAGGCTATTCTTTAGAATAAAAATGTAAAATCAAGCAGTTATTTTTTTTGGTGTATCCCAATTCGAACTTTAGATCGCCCCGTCACTTTCTTGCGAATTAGTGACGCGTCAAGAGCAAAAAGACTAGCAATAGACGAAGTTCAAATTACGGATTTCAAAGTAGAGCCTCAGGTTTAAGTTCCGCCAAAAGAGTTTGGAATTGGCACTTTTCGGAGTGAAATTGGCAACATGATCAAGTGCTTTTAATATTAGCAGGTAAAACCCAAAATATAAAAGAACGGGGCTTTTAGAGGACCTAGATGCACTAATACCTACCTACTACTTACTACGCAACTAAATTTCAAGCTGAAATAAATAAGTAGGTAGTATCAAAGACAAGCTGAGTTAAGTCAGCTTCAGTAAAATATCTCTCTTGGTAGGTATGGTTTACATGCCCATAAGGAGTTAAAGGGCCACTTGCACAGAAAAATTAACACTGAAGACACTACTTGAGTTAGTAAACGTCAGATTCATACGAAAACTGACATTTTAACTCGAGTTAGGCCCGGTTTTATAAAGGTCCGTTAGTAAATATGTCAGATCAAATTTTAGTTACTTCATACAAGTTTTAACATTCCTGACCGAAATTTGATCTAACGGATCTTTATAAAACCCAGCCTTAGTGTCTTAACCCAGTGTTAAATTTTCTGTGCAAGTGGCCGGCCCTAAGGGTCTCCCCACACCTGTCGACGTGGAATCGGCGTTACCTAGCTGATCAAAAAACTGTAAATGTCTACGCAATAAGAGCAAAACAAACGTCAATCGGCTCGGCTCGGCTCGGTTGCGAAACAAAACGTCGTTTCGCTCAAATTGCAGGACATAAAACTTTTTCTTACCGGCTCAAGCTGATTCCTTGCGATACGTTTGGGGAGACCCTTAGGGGCATGTCCCTCCAAACCTTTCTTCAAAGAATTTTACAAAAAATCGTTGAGCGTTATACAAATTCTACAAATTTTCCACCACATCGTGCAATAATAAACCGCCGGCTCTGAGTGAAACAGGTCAGGACAAACTGACAAAAACTTTACGGGTTCTGTTTTTTCCACTTATCTTGGAAACCCTAGAAACTGTAAAGCCCATACCAATTAAATTGTCCTATTTAGTAAACACTTTTATAACCTCAAAATGCATCGTTTTTGGCTAAGACGGCCGTTTTCTTTTGAATAAAGCAACTAGGGACTATATTTAGCACACTATTTTCCTGATTTTACATCATGAATGTTTTATTTAATGACAAAATTGTAATTTTAGGTGAAACAGGAGCATTTTGAGGTTATAAAAGTGTTTACTAAATAAGACAAGTCAGTTGGTATGGAGTATAGGTATGTAACTCAACTTAACCATAGTTACGAGTACCACAGCGAGGTCCGACCGCCCATGTTAAGGAACCACTATTTCAGTCCATAAAACAAGATTGGGCAGTTTATACCTACTGAATTTTTTTCATATGTAGGTATAGAATCTGTGTATTGAGTTACAATAACAGACATGCAAATACCAAAGTTGCATTTTAAAATGATTGATTTAAAATAAAGATTTTATCTTTTTTTTCAAAGGCAGAATGACTGATGATCTTGGCTTCTAAAATCAAAGAAAAACCCACCAATGGCACCAATGTCAATGTCAGCGTCAGCTGTGTTATTATACCCATTCCATTATATCACCGTAGAAAAGACCACGGCGCATTTTTAAAAACAACAAACCCTTATTATAATGTACTGTGGGGCGCACAAAATTAGCTTGATGTTTGTCAATTGTCATAATTCTGCATCGATGTAACCAAATATTTGCGACCATTGACGTTAACGCGGTCGACAACATGCGCAAATCATTACGTAGTTTACGTATAAATATTTTCCGCTTTGAGTAAACTATGGCAGCCTCAGGCTATTCAAATGGATGGGCGATTGATACAACTGCACCAATTGACCTCAACAGCGATAAAGCTGATAGTGAAGTAAGTGGCCCCCTGCGGCTTGTTTACCGTAGTTAAAAGGTTGATACGCAGCTGACCTTTACTGTATGTCGTCTGTTCTCGATATCCTATGTTATCAGTATCACTGAATGCTCCCGCAAAAGCCGCTGAAATGTCGTCATTTGAGCCTATTTGTTGCTGGCGCGATTGGTAAGTGGCCAATCAGTGTTCTGTCGACCACGCGATAGCTTACTTTGAGGTTTCTTTGCAGTTTTGCCAGTTTAATTCGAAAATGGAATGTTTTACTCAGGTATTTTTTTTTAACTTAACTTTTTAATTATTATTTTTAATTTTTGAATCTGTAGTTTTATCCAATGCTATCCATCATGCTTGTGGTGTTCAGAGGCTCTAAAATTAAAATGGTGCTCAAGTACATATGTTATATTGTCTTTAGGTATGTCTGTCTATTTGTTGATAATTAATAATGTATGTTCAGTTGCTAGTGAACAATGTAATCATAATTAAATAAGTTTAAAAGAACTTGAGATAAAAGTATGAACTTTATGATTTGGTTGAACTATCTCACTTAAAATTATAAATTGTTGCATAAGTATTGGGTTGTTACTATGAGAGTTACTCATTGTTTGTTTTGTCTCTTTACATTTCACATGAAGTTTTTCTTCGACCAAGGGTATGCAAATTTTCTGCTAGTGGCCAGTAAGAAATTTAGAAATGAAACTGCTACAACTCTTCTGGCAGCTTTATCAACATATCTTTTATCACTTATTTGTCAAAATATATTACCGAGAGCCATAAGCTTTTCCTTTAGAAGTAATAAGCGAGCCAGATTAAAGGCCTCTTGCAGGAGACCTTTGGGTTATAGTTTGCCCAACCCTTTCTTGGACTGTTAATCCATCATACATTTGACATTACATTGTGTTAAACTAAGACAATTTTCAAACTGATAAAGTAATTGAACAGTGCCTCTACTCTACTTAGTTTGGCCTATATTTTGTTGTCTATTGACATTAACAATGTCTGCTCTACTTATCATCTTATAAAGTCGATATTTTACTGTCTTGACATCGTTAAATAGTTAAACTTAAAAACCTAGAGCCATACAGCATACAGCAAATTCAGCATTATACTTCGATAGTACAATAGGTTTCTTTTGTTTTGTTTAATTGTTATAGTCAGTGTCAGTATAGAACCTTGTTTCAGTACGCCAATTATTACTTTTTTCGTAAATTCCTTCTTTTCGTAAATTCCTTCTTGTGAATTGGCTCTGTTATAATGACAGGGTTTTACGGTTAGCTCCACAATTAAAGTTGTTTTGCAAATAACCTCAAATATTGTGTCTGTATTTGAAACACCATATCATTATTGTGTTGCTGAACCAATTGAACAATACACATGCAGAAACACAGGTCTCCATTAAAGATAATGAAATGTTATCATTAATGTTTATTCTTTAACAATGAACTCTTATAACCTTTGCTTTTGCTTGATCATGCTTTCAAACTGTGTCATTTGAGTGCCTAATTAAGTTATGGTAAAGTAGACTGTATGAGTACAGAATTGGATTGGTATTTGACTGCAACAAAGTAAGGAAATGCGTAGATTTTTGTGCGTGAAAAAAGAGGTGATTAGGTTAAATGTCAGTAAAATATTTTATAATTAGGGTATTAATTAAGTTTTCATAATTGTCTAGCAAACGTAGTAAAGTTCAAAAAAAAACTGAATGCAGTTGGCAATAAAATGTAAAGAAGAACAAAAGAGAGAAAAATGTATTAAGTGTAATAGTTTTTTGTATTGGAAATGTATTCTTGGTTCGAAACCTGAACGGTAACAGTTCAGTTCAGTGGTGGGAGGACCTTGTGCAAGGTCCGCCCGAAACGCTACCTCCATCTTATCCTTTAACCTAACGTCAAGCAGCAGTGTTCGCATTGTTATGTTCCGGTGTTGGGATAAGACAACAGGTGAAAATTACTAACATAGTGGCATTCCATCTTTGTCCTCAAGATTGGCAACGCATTTGCGATCATAGGATTGCAGTCTTAAGATTGTAGCCTTGTGAATGCTAATGTCTATGGGTCACAGATCCCACTGACCATCAGGTGGCCTGTGGGCTCGTTTTAAAATAGTTTTGAAATGTGCAGATTGAGCCCTTTCATAGACACCCCATTTGCTATGAACAAACCACTTTCATTTTTCAACCCCCATTCTAGACCACTTTCCAATTATTTATGAAACTAATTTCTTTTTTTTTTACTAAAAACAAATGCGGGCAAGCAAGTTGTACAACTATGCCAAATTTCAAGTTGATAGCATTTTTAGTTGCTGAGAAAACCTGCTGAGAGCCTGTGACATACAGACAGACGGACAGACAGATAACGAAGTCTCACCATAAGGGCTCTATTTTACCATTTTGGTACGGAACCCTAAACGGAGCAGAAAAGAAATTGAAAAAAATCATTACTAAACTAGTAGCAAAATACATATTTTTCAAATTCAATTACTGGTTCTCAAAAACCACACCTAACTTTAAAATATTGTGCACGTATGCTCCACCTGTCTGTTGTCTTATCCCAACTGTTTTGCCATTATATAGAAACTTATTCTTTTGTTACAATAATACACTCAGGAGCAATAAAAACGGGTCAGAGTGCGTTTTTCATACTAAAGGCTATTTCGAAGCCTTGGTTCCTCGCCAAGGGATGCTTTTAGTGAAATCTGATAATGGATACCCCGAGCATCGATACAGGACTTCCAGAGTGCCTAGGATACCCAACCGATTGCATCTGTGGTTAACGCCGGAATTGTGCATGTTCAGAAAAACATCTAAAATGGCAATAGGTAAAATGTAAGGAAATCCAGTCTCTCGCTGTGGTGTTAACTGATTGTGCGATCAGTTAGATATCTTAAGAACTTTTGACCTCCTCTATTGAACCTCGGAGTATCCACCATTAAACCTCACTCGAAACAACCCCTGGCAAGGAACCAAGGCTTCGAAATAACCTCGTTTGTATGAAAAACGCTCTCTGACTCGTTATTTTTGCTCCTGAGTGTACGTACGTACTTAAAACATAAACAGTTTAACGACTAGGTGGTCAGACCCGACGCGGTTGCGGATGTTATCGCGCTACTCTTTGAACATGTACCCTGTTTATCTTGAAAACCCCCTGTGCAGAAGGCACGGACACTAAATAATCAGCGGGGGTACGACCTTACGCCTCTGTCGTCCGTCTGTCGATAAATACGATAACGAAACTTATATAAACCGTCTACAGCTGCATTAGGACGTTCAGTTCGGTCTTGCAACCCGTAAAGTGCGCACGTTTCTATTCCACTCGTCATTACTAAATACTTGCTGTATTTCTATCGAGTTTCTTTTGTTTTCCTAATGGCTAAATTCGTTGACAGTGTTTTCCTTTCCCCCAAATACTAAGTTCCGTTGGTGTTTTTAAAGAGACATTTTCAAAAGCGTTTTATAGCGAAAACGTATATCCTGTGGATCGTATTCCGCAGGTCTTCAACATTCAAGCTGCAATCAGCATACATGCATTTCTTTTTGAGCGAGCTTCTGCAAAAAATGACCATTACCCTCTTGTTCCGTATCAATCCTATCTACTACTCGGATTACTCGGATACGATCTAGGCTTCTCGAGCCCTCAGTTCTGCCATTGGTTGTACCATTTCGAATATTACAAGTTCGGCGTCTACCCAAAAGATATTACTTGACAGAGCTCACTTTATACAACATGGATATCGTAGCAAATGTAAGTTTTACGCAATTTATTATCAACTGAAACGCGCTGAGGGCAGAGTGTATCATTAACATCGTCGTTATTGAGTTCATGCCATGGCTGTTTAAACAAAGAGGCAGTAATAGCCGCTTTGTTAACAATTCGCGTCACATATCCATGAATGTTAATACCATGGCAACAGTTATTTGAACAGCGTCAGCATATTGCTTGTGCAGAATCCATCAGGATCTTCTCTACCGATGTTTAGGCAAGATAGCTAGCAAAATAAACATAGAGGCATTCCATCTTAGTCTTCAGAGCTGGTATGAATTTGCAATCTTATAAGGCAAATTCCCATTAACCTCATAGCTACCATGAGGTGGCTTGTGTGACTTCTCCATGGCATAAAAACATACTTGTCCTTATTCTAATTTGACCAGTAACACCTGATCTAAAGGATTCTATTGTTTGCAGTACCACCCGGTGTTCAAGGCGTTCCTTGCGGGGTCCTTTTCTGGGACTTTCAGCGCGGTGCTCTTCCAACCGTTGGACCTGGTGAAGACCCGCCTCCAGAACCCTGGGCAGGCCATCGCTGCGGCAAATGTCAAGTGAGTTCCAATCCTAAAGTTAAAATATCTACGATTTATTTTGCTTTAATATAAATTTGATTTTAATTGTAAGAAGCTGGTAAAGGCATATATTTACTTACCCAAAAATGGGTTTTCATAAAAAATGCTGTAGAAGCTAATTTAGGATACCGTATACTTTTCTGTTAAATCCAAAAGTAAATAACGTTATTCTTTTCAAATTCATTACAATTAGCCTTATTTTAAGTGACCCAGAAAGTTAAAATATGTATTTTGAAAACCCTCTTGCCTAATGGCCTGTTTCTAGACTGCCACGTATTTCTTCCTTATCTATATTCATAATTAATACCAGATAATAAAAATTATCTAAACTAATTACATAAGCACTCTAACATCTTCTATTTGTCAACAAATAATGGTTATCTAAGGGTCAAACTAAGAGTTTAATTAGAGCATTTGCACTTTAAATGATTTACATTTACAGGCACGTGTGCCTGTTTTGTTTATATTTGCTTTCTCCTTATAATAAAACTACTTTCTACTATTGCTTAGTGATGATAACGATTGTCGACCATATTGGAAAAGATTTATAATACGATTGCTTCTTGAAATTTATTAAGAAAAAACGGTGATAACTATGTACCTATTTAAAAAAAAACGTTAAGGTTTTTAGTTAAAAGTTCTGACCTTATAATTTTACCCCCTTACTAGTAAACGTCGAGTAACGGTGGTATAGCTATACAATGACGTTTTGTCCTTTTCTGTCAAATCCAAATGTCACAATGACAGATAAGGACAAAACATTGTATAGCTATACCACCGTTAAGTACTAAACTTTTATTAGTAAGGGGGTCAATGTGTAGGTGCATTATTTTGAATAATAGGCACTTACACCTACGTAAGTACCGCCGTTTTTTAACCTCGCATAACATATAACAGGTGCAGGTGTATTATAGGTGCTTGACATATAATTGCAGCTGCGTTTGTTTGTATGTAAATTTGTTATTATTAATAGGTACGAATACAAATATAATGATGTTTGCAATGCTAGGCAAAAAGGGTTTGGTAAAATGACACACCGTTCGTGGTTGATCCACCAGTCGCAGGCGTAAACAGCTAATTGCATAATATGTGACCTGTATAAGACCTTTTTGCCCTAAAGTCGGATGTATTTGAGCCCCAAGCGGACAAAGTGGCCGGGTAAATCCAACATATTTTTGTTTCTTCTCGGCAACAGTTTAATACCTGATCTTACCTTTCCAGCAGCCGCATCCAGCCTGGCATGATCACTATCTTCGCCAACATAGTCCGTCAAGAGCAGATAGTGGGACTATGGCGTGGGATGGTGCCGTCCATCGCTCGCTGCGTGCCAGGAGTGGGCCTGTACTTCTCGTCGCTGCACTGGCTGAAGGGCAAGATTGGGAAGACCAGGAACCAAGACCTTGGGCCTTTGGAGGCGGTCACGCTCGGAGTGATAGCTAGGGGGATGAGTGGAGTGGCCCTGATACCGATGACTGTTATTAAGACTAGGTAAGTTATTTTGCAGCATTATGATTTAATTCCTGTCCACTAAAATATAATTACTTACTTAAAATTATCATACATACATACATTAAATCACGCCTGTTTCCCAGAGGGGTAGGCAGAGACCACTTCTTTCCACCTGCTACGATCTTGACAAATCTCTTTCGCTTCTTCCACATTCATACATCGAGTCATGCACGCACGTCGGTTTCGGGTACTTAAAATTCGGCCCTTTTCCAGTGTTTCTCCGATTTGATTCGAAAAAGTACGCCTAGGGCGGCCCCTTCCGACCCTTCCACTCTCTCACTTTAGCTCTGTATATCTCTTTCGTCAATCTTCTTTCATCCATCCTTAAATTAAAATTATCAAGGCCCAATTTAATTCGAAGTAAGTAGTTGTGTAAGTAAACTCTTTAGAATTTCTGATAAGATTCATTAGCAAGATAAAATATTGCTAATTATTAGAAATGCGTCATTAGTGTCTGACTGATAGTGTTGGTCTGATTATGATGACAGATCGGCATTCAAAATTACGGATAGTCAATCAAAATTAATAATAGGCCACTATCTATGTCTAAGTATAAGTACCTGTGTTTTCTTAGAAAGATTAAATCTGCTTCAATTATTGAATTTGAGATACCGCTAATTGGCGTTGAGGGTAAAGTCGCCGTCAATAGAATTTGCTAACTATGTAAACAAAACCAAACGAACCAATTCACCATGATTACTAAATAATCACTTAAAGATCAAGTGAGGTCTTTGCAACGATTTATACACTAAATCATTATTTTCATATTAAGTTCAAGATGAAATAACTATTCATTATGCGTTATTTTTAATAAAAACACGCTTGGTGAATATTTGAGGTTATGTGTCAAACAGTTCTAATTTGTTTACATAGTTAGCAAATTCTATTGACGGCGACTTTAGTATAATAAATGTAAGACAACGCAACGCAACTCAACGGAAAAGTTAATCTTATCTTAATTTTAGTCCTTAACTAAGTACAATCTTTCTAAGAAACGCCCCTATTTGCCTGTCTGTGGAATCATAGCTCACACATAAACCGAATTGGATGCGTTTTTTTTTTAAACAGAACTAGTTTTATCGGGATTATTCTTGGCTAGGTTTCATGAAAGATTATGCAGTTTAGGAGATATCAGGTTTGAAAGAATGGTCACCATTTTGTTAGGGATTTGTTTATTTAAAATGGGTTATATTTTTCACTTTAACAGTGCTCTCACACTCTTCCTTTATTACGTTTTATTAGTTGATCTCTTCAGTAGGTACATAGTAATCTAATTTGATTCTTATTATCATAAAGCATTGCGCAGAAGTAGGTACCTATTATTGCGGTCGACACGCAGTAGCCTCCTTCACGTCTTTTGCATTGAATGACCAATGATTTTAATTACCATCTAATTATTTAAACAATGGACAACAAATATTGGAATAAGAAAGCAGTTGGGTCTTGAATCTGAACCATTGTTTACTGTTGAAACTTTCTTCAAATTGCCGGAGACAATATTGCCGTGTGGATGCCGGCTTAGAATAGTGCCACTCTATGTCTTCCCGTGGGTATCATTGTTCCCTCGTTGAGGCTCTGATTAAAAAAAACCTATATATTTTTTACTGCCAAAGTATCATCCTCTTTGGACGAGTTGAAATAAGATTGAAATTAATTTAATGAAATAAATATCACAATAACATGGAGACGCTTGCGGAGATACTTGGTATTGGCCCCGTTGACCAGTGGGTTTTATGGTCGTGTAGCAATGTGGATCTGTCACTTTCTGGCCAGTATGTAAGTGTGAGAGTGACGGATGCTTTATCTACCGCGATAAAGGTGACCATAATACGGGCCCAGAGGTGTAGTGATCGTGATCTTATTGTATTTAATTTGTTTTATTTTTTTATTTTTTACAGATACGAGTCGGGTGTATACCAATACACAAGTTTGAGCGGGGCGTTGAAGGCTATCTACAAGGCTGAGGGGTTCAAGGGGCTGTCCTGCGGGCTTGGACCTACGTTGGCGAGGGATGCGCCCTTCTCCGGGCTGTATCTCATGTTCTACACGCAAACCAAGCAGGCTATGCCTAAAGGTATTAAAAAAAAACTTTAAGATTGAAGTATCGAAACGTCGCGACTTAAATATAAAATAATTGAGACCTGGAAATCGGTTTAGCAGTTTAGCTGTGAAAGCATAACAGACAGACAATTGACTTAAGTCTATTTTAAAACCGGTTCAGCAGTTTCAGAGATTCTCCCTGTCATAACAAATAAATAAATACAATTTTATCTCTATATAATATTAGTATACAGTAGTGACAAGTGCAAATTATAAAAGTAGGCTTGTTTTCAACGTATAAAAAACATTAAACGTCATCTGATAAAAGAAGTTGTTGATTTAGGTATTTTTCCAAATACTACCAAGTTTTAAATTAGATAACAAGTAAAAGATTCCACAGATTAAACATGACGTCATGTATAGTAGATTATTTTACAACACTGGCTGGCAACAAACAATCACGCCATTTTTGTTTACGAAAAAACGCCAATGCTCCAATTCTCTCGTTCAAATTTGGAACTATACATCATTTTTGTTTTTCTGAAGCTAACTTTTTAATTATTTTCTTCTAGAATGGCTCCAGTCACCCACTGCTGCCAGTGCCATACATTTCTCGTGCGGTATATTGGCCGGGATCGCCGCGTCATTGGCCACTAACCCTGCGGACGTCCTGAAGACCAAAATGCAGTTGTATCCTGATAAGTTTCCGAACGCCTTCAGTGCTGCCCTCTATGTGCATCAGGTAATTTTCATATAGTTTTTGACCTTATAAAGCAGTACACATATTAAAAAATACAGCTCGTAACAGTCAGTTGGATAAGTGTTGCCACAAGAAGAATCAGGATAAATAAGTAACCTGTGACACGATGCGTATCGATGGCCGGTCTCTAAAGATAATTTTTTAGAGTTAAAATTAAGATCATCAATCTAGATGACCTAAAAATGCGTGTAAAGTACAGTAAAACCACAGTATTTGCTATGCCAAGATTGACGGTTACAAAACCCATTTGGTACAATAAAAAAAGTCAACTTTTTGGGAACAATTCTCAGGAATTGTTTTTTATGGAGTGCAGATAGATTTTTATATACTTTGTTTGCGAATATAAAATATTTTAATATAGGTAAAAAACGCCGGAACATTTAAATTTGCTAGACAGACAAACTACCGAAATCATTTAAAAATGCCTTTTGACCTAACTCTGAAACACTGTCACTGTACTCTTTACTAATAAGCAATTTTTTCCAGACGTACGGAGTCAAGGGATACTTCAAAGGTGCCGTGCCCAGGATGATTCGTAGGACTCTAATGGCGGCCATGGCGTGGACCATCTTCGAAGAGATCACCAGATCAATAGGGCTCAAATGACCAGGGCTCAAATGGCCAGAAGGGCTCAAATGACCAGAAAGGCTCAAATACAGTGGGTGGTTCCACTTTTAAAACGTTATGCCGTATAGATCAGTTAACTTGTCAGTCTAATTGGATTTATAACTGTAGTTAATTCAATTGTTTGTATGGTTGTCAGTTCCTGTTTATGTTTATTTTGCATAAGGCTTTGTTAATGTGTCAGTGGAATATAAATCTGCTGAGAAAAAAGAAATAACCAAAAATCATCGTTTTAATTAGATTTCTTGTATGTGAAATTTTATTGAACCTTGTGTCGTATATAGTCAGTACTTTTTCTGTTTTTACTTAAGTAAATAAGTGTAGACCTAAAAACTATAAGTTTGTAAAGGTAGCCACATATATTTTGTTATCAATGTAAAAAAATATATTTACAAATAAATATCTGAAGCAAAACCCTTGTTTTAACAAAACTCGATCTTTATTTATACATATTTACATCTTTTCTATAGAAATTGCTAGTTATAAATTATATAAATTCTAAGCCTTCGTATTTGAGGTTGTCCACGAAGGCGTCGTGCAGCAGGACAGTCCCGTCTGTCCGGAAGGCTGATATGTATGTGGCGGTCTTCCCTTCGAACTCTGTGGTCTTCAGGGCTACTATGGCTTCGTCCTTGGATCCAGGAATGAACTTGAATGAGGAGAACCCATGTTTAGGTTGAAGCTTTGTAATCTGAAAGAAAGTCATCATCATTATGTCAGATGTCCACTGCTGGACAAAGGCATAGGCATCCCTTAACCCTTAATCAAACGGGACATTTTTAGAAGTAAAGGAATATAAACTTTATTAAGACACAAACAAAGAACAGAACAATAAATTAAAAATAAAATTAAGTGGGAAATAGTTTCCCACTATTTGATTAAGGGTTAAGGATCTACAATAACTGGTTCCGCGCCGCCCACATCGAATAAAATCCCACTAATATTATAAACGCGAAAGTTTATGCGGGTGTGTTAGTTTGTTTCTCCTTAACGCTGTAACGGCTTTCATCCGGGAAAAAATAAAGATTCCGAGAAAATAACGATAATCGCAATCTCCGCAACAGAAGCTAGAAGCTAGTAGGTTTTGGTTCGATTTCCGATAAGAGCAATATTATATAAGCCCTAATGTTTATTTATGTATTTAAGATAGTCGACTAAGAAATTCCTTTACTATTTTTCAACTCTATTTGTAGGGCGTTAAGGTCCAAATAAAATATATATAGATAAAAAAAAACTATTAATTACCATTTTTCTGTTTAACTTTTAACTGTTTACTTACTTCATCATATAAAGAAATATGTGATCTAAAAGAGGCGTCAATAAATCTTCCCGGACCGCAATTAAAGACACAGGAGGAAAATAAGTACCTATCAAGAATGAATTACAATAATAATATATTATCTACTCGTTTAAGCCAATGGGAGTCAGTCGCCAAGGTTATTCATAATTTACAACATGCACGCAAACACGATATTATTTGTTCAGTGGAACAAAACGTTCTGTGTACTTAATACGTCGGCGGTTATTACAGAATATTCTACAAATAATAATAGATCTGGTTCATATCTATTGCCAACTGGTCATAATGCTTGTATTTTTACAATAACTGTTTACTAATCCTTCAAAGTGAAGAATTTTGAGTCGTGTAGGAGTGATAAGATAAAATCTACATACAGGAGTAACTCACTAACACAGAACCGAAAAAACAGTAGAAGTGTCAAGTGGGCGTGTAACGTGTGGCATAATTATGCGGAGTTCCGCATAACCTACCATACTTTTGCCGCGATCGCTTATTTCAATATTTCGATATTTTGATATTTCTAAAATAGGAAATAAATCCATAAGCATGCCTTATTGTGCTATTTTGGAGTGTTAAAACGATCGCCGCACCAAAAACGTTTTCCATGGTGGCGTGTTGTTTTTATGATAGTTTGAGTATTGGCGACAAAAGGTCTAATACTAAGCGAAGCTCATGCCACTTCCACTGTTTTTTCTATTCTGTGCTCACTAAGTACATGTACATTGACGAAGCGGTATCGTATTAATCTCGTCTCATTCGTGTTTTATTTAATTCTTATTTCGTCTCATTCTGTCTTCGTCATTCATTCTTTATTCGTCTTGTTCGCTATCATCACTGCCTTATTTGGTCAAATTCTGTAACATGTCCTATTCGTATTTCGTCACGGTCTTACTTGGACTCATTCGTCATTCTTCCCTTTCGTTTTTGGTCTCATTTACTTATTCGGCATAAAAAGACGATACGTTCGGTGCTGGTCACATTCGTAGCTAGTCTCTTTCGTTTAGTAAGTAGTTGTTTACAAAATATTCGAACGGCACTCACATAAGTGACAAGTGACTTAAGTCTAATCCATTCGTACTCTTGAAAATCGACCTTAAGGAAACGATTAACATACTGTATAGAGTAGGTATCGAGAAATAAATACTTCGATACATAGAAGACTGAACATTTAAGACTACTTATCACATCACACATGTTCACTGTTATCAGCAAAGCTCGGAATTTTCGGGGCAAAACAAAAGACTGTCGCAATCTAGCTAGTGATAGAAATATATTTTATTAACCGACGAAAAAAAACGGAGGAGGTTCTCAAGTCGACGCGTATATTTTTTTTTTTTTTATGTATGATCACGCATAACTTTTCACAGCGCGGTACGATTTTAAAAATTCTTTTTGGGTTTGATAGAGTATACTTCCGAGGTGGTCCCATTGTCACCAAAACTGAATCTGATGAAGGGATCCGTGAGGAATTGAGGGAACTCTTCGAATATTAAATGCATACATATAGCGATTTTAGTATTTTTAGTAACAAATCCAGCATTTTCATTCAGAAAGTATCATTTGGTGAAGTGGAACTGATGATGAAGACCACAAATGGCTACTATGGCTACCATGGTTGATCACGCATAACTTTTTACTGAGTTGTCTGATTTCAATAATTATTTTTTTATTGGATAGAGTATACTTTGAAATTGCTCCCATTTAATTTGGAACTCCCCCCCCCCCTCCGTCATTGATAGAAATATAGGGATTCATAGTTGAACCCATGAATTTCCTTCTGTGAACCGATTATGTTCAAACTTAGCACACATATGTAATTCTAATGACACTACAACATGACGGAGACTTGATGTTGATCTGATAACTGAGACGGAAGACAGATGAGGGAAATCTTCAACGGATTACAGCAGCTACCTCTTGATTTCTCTTATTCATGCATCTCAATGTGAACTTTATACCTAACTTATGTATGATGCACGGATTATGACTAGGTACCATCGAGGGTCTGATGATGGGGTTTGATGATGGAGTTGGAAGGCTGTCGAGGGAAGCCCTTATTTGTTCGGAAACTAAGGTATAAGGGTATACTTTGAAGTTGCTCCCATTTAATTTGGAACTCCCCCCCCCCCCCCTCCGTCAATGGTAGAAATATAGGGATTGTTAGTTGACCCCATGAATTTTTATCTGTGAACCGATTATGTTCAAACTTAGCAAACATATGTAATTCTATTGACACTATGATGATGGGGTTTGATGATGGAGTTGGAAGGCTCTCGAGGGAAGCCCTTATTTGTTCGGAAACTAAGGTATAAGGGTATACTTTGAAGTTGCTCCCATTTAATTTGGAACTCCCCCCCCCCCCCCCCCCCTTCTGTGAACCGATTATGTTCAAACTTAGCACACATATGTAATTCTATTGACACTACAACATGACGGAGACTTGATGTTGATCTGATAACTGAGACGGAAGACAGATGAGGGAACTCTTCAACGGATTACAGCAGCTACCTCGTGATTTCTCTTATTCATGCATCTTAATGAGAACTTTATACCTAACTTAAGTATGATGCACGGATTATGACTACCATCGAGGGTCTGATAATGGGGTTTGATGGAGTTGGAAGGCTGTCGAGGGAAGCCCTTATTTGTTTGGAAACTAAGGTTTTTAAATTATTAATCAGAGTGTAACAAACCTATTGCGACGTAATTGTGTGTAGTGTGTAAACCTCTCAGTTTCTGCATTTCTGCTAAAGCTCGTTCATCGTGTGGCTTTTGTAATACCTAACTTATTTCGCTCTAACTCAGATACCTTCAAGTAGGTAGTTTAACTATACTAAGTGCAACATAAACCTGCCCCTTGGCAAAAAGTTAGTTTCTTTCCGAGGTCGATTACAGCTTTATCAAGTGTTGTTCCCATGTTGTTGTTGTAGCTAACCCCATGTGTTTCTGTTTAGTCCACCAGAGTAAATCTCTTTAACCGAACAATTGTCCTCGCGTGTGATATCCATGGACTTGTTTCTCTAATAAGTCCATGGCGATTGTCTAAAACTCGATACTGGCGAAATACACCTTGTTAAAACAAGGAGTGAAAGCCACTAATTAAGAAAAAAAAAACACCATTGACGAGGCCCACAGGTATATGTTATAGGTGATATGTTACCTCTAAGCATGACACGGGATTCGGTAGCTAATTTTAGCTCAGACAAAAGACCGCCACAGTTGTTCACATCTTTTGGAACAACATTATCGGGAGGTTTCTTCCCATAGGTAGCAACTTCACGAGAGTCGTCTATGGAACGAATTGTATAGACACGGTTGTGTTTTGTAGCGAAACAATGAATAGTTAAAGTAAGTAATCAAAGAATAAGTATCTATTAACAGAGAAAAAAAACTGAAAAGTGAAAAATAAAACTTTTTAACAAAAAAATTAAACCGCCGAAAAAAGAAAACTGAAAAGCAAAAAATAAAACAGAGCCTTTTAAGTCTAACTAAGCTCCTACACTAATGTTAATACCTTAATAAATAATTTTGAGTCGGCGCCAAACAAACAAACATGCATGGCAGGCACCGACTTCAAACCACTCAGGAGGTAGTACATACCATCACACACGTATACATCATTTTACTTTACGAAATAGTTAATTTGCTTGTTTGTTTGTTTGGCGCCGACTCAAAATTATTTATTAAGGTATTAACATTAGTGTAGGAGCTTAGTTAGACTTAAAAGGCTCTGTTTTATTTTTTGCTTTTCAGTTTTCTTTTTTCGGCGGTTTAATTTTTTCGATATATCGATTTGACGACGCGCTAGCCTAGTTGGTAGTGACCCTGCCTACGAAGCTAGCGGTCCTGGGTCCTGGATGTTTTCTATGTATTTAAGTATTTATTTCTCTATATAAGTATTTATATCGTTGTCTAGTACCCATAGTAGGTACAAGCCTAGAGCTTAGTTTGGGAATAGGTCAATTTGTGTGAGATCGTCCCTTGATATTTATATATTTATTATAGCTGTGTAATGGAAGAAAAAAAAAGGGTACACGAGAAAAAAAACATTTTACGTGAGGCAATGTATAAAATTACTTAATATAGAAACATGCAATTTCTTCTTCGAAATCCACGTCAGTACTCACAGCAGTAGGTACATGACATTGTATTTGATTTGTGATAGTGATAGGAGAAGATAATCATTAATTTCTCAACATTCTCTGGGAGTAGTGAGTTTTTGAAGTTTCTATTATTTTCTATAAGGTAGTATAGTTACTTAATTCAAAGTTTTACCTCTTAGTTACCCGACGGGTTATTTTATTACTTGATAAGAGTAGGAGTTAAGATTTAGATGGAATAACACATATAACAACTGTCGCCAATGATTATAAAATACTCGATATCGATAAAAAAAGTGTTTCTAACACTAGCTAGATTGCGATAGTCTTGTGTTTTGACGCGAAAATTCTAGGCTCTACTTATTGGTGACGAAACCCTGGACGACTAGTTTCGTAGAAAGGTCTACGCACTGTTAGATCAAAACAGCAACAACGGAAAATACAACTGTATTTTAAAATCAACTTTAATAAAATTTCTATGAACCTAAAACAAAACTAGCAAGTTTTTCGAGTTGTTACTGTTGCATTCCAGCAGTGCGTATGCTAAAGCCACCATTAACCCCCGCGGTCACCATGTACCTACCAATGAGTTTTTCTAACTTAAGTGCATTACCCGATGCTCTTACGGTGAAGGAAAAACATCGTGAGGAAACCTGCACATTCGAACAGCTGAGTGTGTAAGAGGGTAATTGCACAAAAGATCCTAAAGGGTCGAAGTGTATCCGAAAGGGCCCATCTGTAAGATAAGATAAGATAAGATAAAAGCCATCATTAAGTATAAAAAAAATTACCTCCACAGCTTCAACATGTTTAAAGCTCTCATCAGCTGTAATGAGGTAGTTGCATCCCATGACTTCGTCCCTCGTTTCGTTGTAGGAAGCATGGCTGCACCGGCGGGGGAGGAAGTGCCACTTCTCGGTATCTCGGGACCAGACTGCGGACTCGTGGATCATGTATCCCGGCCATTGGATGTTGATCGAGCTGCGGATCGCCTTGTAGTGATTCACCCAGGATAGATGTTGGATCTGGAAAGTTCAATTTGTTAGGGATCCATACAAAAAATGAAAACACGGAACCCTTATAGGATCACTCGTGCATCTGTCTGTCCGTCTGTCTGTCACAGCCAATTTGCTCCGAAACTACTGAATATGTTAATTGATGACCCAAACACAGATGTGCAACGTAGGTATTTTATTTTTAAATAAGGGTCATTTTTGGAGGACATATTAGGAAATTTAAAAAAAAATTTTTGCAAACCTTAATGTGTCATATATATATCAAATGAAAGCGCTCGTTATGATCTCAAAAATAAACATAATAGTTTTGATTTTATTTACGAGAGAATACGAAAATTGACCGTTCCCCCCCTGATCTCCGAAACTACGGTGAAAAAATTTTGAAAAAAAAATCAAAATATAAGATTTTGATAAAAGCGTCGTCGCGTATAAATCGTTAAGTCTCATTTTTTAAATTATAGGTAGGTAATCATTTTTGATACAAGTGTCGACACGTCGGGGGACCGCTAAGTAAATGAAATAATATAAAATACCCCAGCTAAAAAGCGGTCCACGATGTGGCGGCACTTGTATCAAAATCTTAATACCTATTTATAATTAAACTTATAGGGCCAATACATATAATTTGTAAATTTTTAGATGTTTTTTTACAGACTCTTTTGAGTCGGGGGTGTATTAATTTTTTTATTAAATTTTTTATTACAATAAAAAACTAACCTACCGTAACCTAACCTGATCTACAAAAAAGACGTTTATTAAATTCTGCAATGTAAGACTAAAAGGGTGTTATGCGAAAAAATATATATGCGAAAAGTAAATATGCGTAAAAAAATGCGTTCCAAGGGGATCCCGTTTGTCTTCTGTAGAGCTTGACATTTTGTCTTCAAGATTTCATAATTTAGATCATTGTTAACACCTACCAAGCGTTATACTAGTAGGTAAAACAGTACATCAGCAGATAAAACATTGTGAATAGTAGGTAAATATTATTGAATTAGGTGTACATAATTATTAATACCTAACGCGATTATTTACATAACATAAAATGATAATATCTTTAACACTAAAAACAATTGAACTGAACAATTGAACTGTGAATTGGACCGAGCAAAATACCAACAGTCTTTTCCTATGCAGACTACCAATGACAATAACAAGTATACCTGACTGTAATTGTCTTTAGATAGAGGATGAAATAGTGATGGGAATTCCTCTAATTATACTACGTTCAACATTGTACTAGTTATCATCAACATTGTACTACGTCCGAATGGTAATTTTAAAGGTAAAGCAAATTTTACTAAGATCGGATCGTCCGATCTTTATGAAAGGTACAAACAAACATACAAACATACGAATGCCGGCTCACTTGACTATAATGGGCGACCGATGTTAGGACGAGAAATTTATATAGTGCGTCGTACGTCTCTTTTTTAAAGGCAAGGAGAAGGCAAACAAACTCTTCTTGAATTGCCGGTGTTTATGGGCAGTGGTGATATGATAACTTCCCATCAGGTAACCCGCATGATCTTTAGCCTCGCTATCTCATTAAAAAAAAAACGATCACACAGGCCACCTGATGGTAAGTGGGATCTGGCCGGCTAGCACAAGTTGCACGCGACTTGGTTGTCGCTCGGGTCTCCCTTTCCATCTAGTCAGTAACGATAGAGACGCACAGAGCGACAAGCGATAAAATACAACTTGTGCTACCCGTGCTGGGATCCATAGACATATACATTCTAAAGACTACAAGGACTAAGGTGGAATGCCTATATCTATGCTAGTATTTTTTTCAGTCTCTGCTTTAATATGATGAACTAACAGGGCTAAATCGGCCAGTGAACTGTTTTGGTTGCCCATAAGGGCCGGCGCACATACAGCGACGCGCAGCGCAGATTTTTTTTTACTGCGAAATCATCATCGTCTTTGGACGTATTGAAATAAGATCGAAAATAAATAAACACCACTTTATTATTTATTACAAATTTGAGTGCAAAAGGTGAACTTAATGCCTAATGGCATTCTCTAACGGTTGACCTTTGGGCATTATCTCCGCAAGGGTCTTTTCGTATTTTTTGTGTTAATTAATTTCGATTTCGATGGTTTGGCAGTGAAAAAATTCTGCGCTGCGCTTCGCTGTATGTGCGCCGGCCCTTATTTTTTCGGCCTGTTAGTTTGTCGTATGAAAACCAATGCTTGTTTCTCGTCTTTAAAAATGTTTATGAAACTCAACATGATTAACATTACCTCTCCATTCATATTAACAGCCTTCACCCACATGGGGTCATAGCTCTGGAAGTCTCCGCCAGCCGTGGTCCACTCCTTGCCCATGGAGCCGGCGTAGAGGACCTCGTCCCTGACCGACGCCCACTCAGTCTTGAACCCCTTTTCCACGTGACCGTTGCCGTCGACCAGGATCACCCAGGGTATCATTTTGTTGTTCAGGATCTCAAATATCTGAAGATGAAATTTTTTTGAAAATGAAAATTGTAATAAATAACCAGTATAAAAATTAGGGTGTTGTATGGAATGCAATTGGCAACATAATCCAAGGTTTACTCGATTGCCATTTGAAAATAATTGTAGGTCCAGCTTTCACCACTGGCTTGGCTGGAGTTTTTTTCCAGGCTATATATGATCACTCGCATATCTGTCTTTCCGACAGTCCCGGCGTCATCAGGCGGCTAAAGTTGAAATTTGGTAAACTTAATTGACTTCAACAAAAAATAACTTTTTAATTGCATCATATGATATACTTATCAAAGAAAGGCTTTGTCATGAGGTTAAGGGGTGTTGGGTTTTGTTTGAATAACATTATTTTTAAAAGGATACTTTATGCTATGGTACATATTACTACAAATGTTCAATAGAAATGTTTTGTCTTAATTTTTTTCTCCCAGTATACAATTAAGATGATTTGATTCTGGCTTTTAGCTCTACCATTCAATAAAAAGAAGCGAAAGAGCGACTCGTTTTACCATGTAATAAAAAGCGAAAAATCGACTTGTACCATGTGCAAACAAATTGTTAATAATGCAAATGAAAATTGAAAGAAGTGTTTGAACTACGAAATAAAATTGGTAAACAGGGAAAAGCTTAAAAAGTTATTCATATTTGTATGTAGTGACTACTACCAACAGTCACCAAATACACCAGTATCTCAGACCCCAGAAAAGAGAGTCCATCCCTGTAATCGCACTTGACAGAAGCTTGTGGAGCTAGCCCCATCAGCTTCTGTTTATTCCACAAGAGAAAATACTCTTTTACCAAACACTGGTGCTCGTGTGTGATATCCATGGAATTATTTCTCTAATAAGTCCATGGGAGTGTCTATAAATAACTCGAAATTGGCGATTAGATTTAGAACCCCGTAATGCCATGCCACAAAAAGCAGGAGCCAGTGATAAGTAAAGAAGAGACAAAAGATAACCTATGACGGTCAATGTTTTTATCTTTATTGCTGATAAAATACAACTATATGTATCAAGTTAATAATACCTAAGTTATTGTAGAACCATTTTCATAAGAATAAAAATATTTTAACTAATATGACATAAGTAGTTGTGTTTTTTTCTTCCTTTTTTCTCCCTACATATCTTTTGTAATATTTTTGCCATATTTCCTGCTGAGCTACGCATGATAATTGATATCATATTTAATTCAATATTTGTAGTGTTATTTATAGGTTTTTATTTATAGCTTTATTTAAAAATATGTTTACAAAATTGCTGACTGCTGAGTTTCTTGCGATATTTCTTATCAGCAATGGTCTCCTCTAGGGAAGCGCTGGTAGATTTTTGATGTGTAAAAGTGCCCAAGCGGCCTACTTACTGAATAAATGTCTTGTACCTTTATATTCGTCCTAAACAAACAGTTTAAAAGGGATATTAAGCAATGAATATGGTATTCATTCAAAAATCAATTGTTAAGAAATATAAATCAATGTTCTCATTAAATTTATTGTTAAAGAAATACTGTAGAGTTTATAGGGTTAACATACACTGTAGAGTTTATAAGATAAATGAGCAATTTTAAATTAGATGCAATATTTTAAGGATTTAAGTTATTGTAAAATAAGGTTTTGCAATTTCTAACCAATGTCAAAAAAAGAGGAGGTTCTATGTTTAACCAAGTGATGTTTTTTTAGATCAGTACCACTTTATGTGTCGGTATATTATTAACAATGGCATATTTAAATAAAAATGAATCGCCAAAGTTTATGTACATGCATAACTTATGAACAACTGCAACAAATTGGATAATTCTATTTTTATTGTGTTTGTTATTGTCAGGACAAGGTTTGTATGACAGTGGGAAAAAACTCAGTAAGTCAGAAAGTTGCAGCGGGGGCAAAGCTGCTGGTGAGCTGCTAGTAATATTACGATGACTGAAATATTTTCACCTCAATACTGTATAATATTCTTATAAAAATAGCTATACATTGTTAAAAAAAACATACTAATATATTGACACTTCAGATATTGTTAATTAGTGATTAAAATTGTCCTCCTCATTTTTCACATATTTTACTTTTTTGATCCTGTACTAGAGTCCCACTTCTGGGCAAAGCCCTCCCATCTTTTTAATGAATGCACTTAAGAGGGATAAATAGGTACCTAGGAACAGAAATATTATTGGAAGTAAAAATAAAACAATTTTTACGCACTTACCATGCCTGAACGGTCATCAAACGTCAAAAGTCTACCATCATAGACAATCAATTCAGACAGCTCCATGCCTCTGCCTTTGTGTGAATAAGTAGAAGACAGAACTGTTGCAGGCTGACTGTCCCATAACACATTCACTTGCTTCTTCACAGGATCGTAGTTCAACGAACCCTTCTTAAAATAACTCAGGAATGTATTCGCATGTGTAGAACTCTTGGAGTTCGTGTCCAAATCAGCAACGATACCAATTCTAAATGTCACCGAATCTCCCGCTACAATGGGTGCAGTAAGAGGGTATGTAGCATTATACAGCCTTAACGTATTAGTCCATTTCTGTTCAGGGTGACTGACAGCAGCACTAGTCCACCAGTTACAGTAAAATAATAGTAACAGAAATATTCCACAAATTATAATCATAATTATAAACCGCGGTTGTAAAGTCACAGCGTTGCCTACTCTGTACGTTGCTGGAGTCCTAAGCGCTTTGCGCCAGTCGCGGAGTGAGCCTTTCATTTTATGTTCTTCTGAATCGAAGTCGTACATAACTTACATAAATATTATTTCATAATTTATGAACTAATCCCTGACCTTTAGCCAAAGTTGACTAGCGTTAATACATTCACTAAATTTGGTATTTAGTTAACGATATTTTCACGTGCAAGTTAAGTCACTCAAAACATAGATTAATGAAATATTGGCACTCAAATTTCTGACGGAATGGCTACTGCTTTTAATTTGACTATGTACGCAGCACTAAAGGATGACTGTAACGAGTTATTACGAATAATATGGTACATTTTTGATATTTTTATTCTAACTACATGAAATCATCATTATAAAATTGAGCCACTTGTCAAATTATTATCCCTACGTCCGGAGTTCGTTTCGTTTTTTTTATTAAAACACGTCAGCTATGACAAATTAAATTAAATTTAAAAACGAACAAAATTTCTCAAGTACAAATTTGTGATGGAATTGGATATAAAAAATAGTTTTTTTTTAACTCAAGGTAAAATCAGTGCATACGAAAATAATGAATGGATCCTTTTAAAAAACTAAATGCAATATACCAATGAATGTACAATGGATGAAACAGAACGAAAAACGTCAAAATATCTCGCAATGAAACTTCGGAGTTACGTCACACTGACATTACATGTCATGAACGTCATTGTCATGAAACTCATGCATGAAGCTTGTTTGAGACTGTTTGAGACACTTTAATGTTCTCTCTCTGGGCCCCGTTTCACGAAGCTACAAGTTACAAATTACAAGCGGAAGTTTCTTTCTAACTCCGTTTGCTAGAAAGAGAGTTCCGCTTGTAATTTGTAACTTGTAGCTTCGTGAAACGGGCCACTGTGATGATAATTTGATAAATTATAATTTATGAGGTATTTAGCTTAGGTATTTAATTTGTAGCATTTATTGTGCCTGGTAAATAAATCCCGTTTTCTATTTTCTGATAATAAAAAAGGTCGAAGTTGTACATGGTTACCTTAGGCTGGTGGCCTTTGGCTTTGAAATGATTTTATAAATCTTTTTGTAATTATTGTAAATATGTTTGTAATTTTATTTCATGGCTTTTTGTGGATTATTCCATAATTTGAAGCGATTAGAATTCGGAATTTTTTACCCTCCCATAGATAAAGGGTTAAAAACTGACCAAGAGAGATAAATTTCCGGATTATTGAGCAGTCTAAATAACTACGCCTAGAAAACTAAAAAGGCAATACCACCATGTGTGTCGTCGGCTAGTAAAGATGACTAGGCGCTTACAAAATGTCGAGTCTCAACTGGATTTTTATGTTACAGCGTGTTTTTTTTTAACTGACCTCTGTAAGCGGCGAGCAGTCAATTTAAGTCAATGCACATTCTGTAGAAACCTTACTAAAATAGCAACTAACTTTAATTTAGTTTGCTTCATTTTAACGTGGAATGATTCAAAAATGTGTCTAGTAAATCCTAAATAAAAAGGACGCATACGTATTTTGATAGTCAAAGTAAATTTTACCCTCTACCTTAAGAAATAAGGTCACTAATACACCAAAGTGTGTATTACTTATAGCCGTTATAACAGCAAATAACAAAAGTAAATAAATTTGGTCCCCATACCTACAGGAAACTGGTTTTTTTCGGCGTTTTTTGCTCTACCTTAACAAACGCTGTACCTATCTCTTGAACCCCTCTGAAGTTTTCAAATATTGAGTAATAAATGACAAAAAAATGTAAAAATTAAAACCTAATTCAGATTAACGGACCCCATACAAGAAAGACACAAGACGAAGGTTGGCACACGAAGAGTTCCTCGTGTGCAAATCTGACTTCCAAGCCCCTTCGAGAACCCTATTTATTTAATACTTAAACAAAAAAAGTGAACTTAAGGCTGCGCGGCTCCACTTAGGCGGAGATGAGCGGAGCGGAGCGGAGCGGAGCGGAGCTGTGCTAATATTAACCAATAGAATCTAAACTAACGTGCGCAAGGCTCGCTCGACGTGACCGCATGCGCCTTCTATTGGTTAATATTGGCTCAACTCCGCTTCGCTCCAGTCGTCTCCGCCTCAGTGGAGCCGCAGCCTAATAACTAATAACCTTGTTTTTAAACATAAAACTTCCGTGAGACAGACATATTAAAGTGATCACAACGTAAATACCTAATGTCTAAAAACGCTCGTGTCGTTTCGGGCTCGACGGAGTCCCTAATCAAGTCCCTAGTTACGAGTTACGAGTAACCCGATGAAATCTCTTTAATAAACCTTATTTTTCTATTAACTTTCTGCTTTAGTTTCCTACAACGCTTCTTTTCCGCGATGATGGTCTTGTCCGATTTGTCCGAAGCGCTAGTAAATTCAATTCATTTTGCCGACTTGTAAAAGAGCCCTCATGTAGCCAAATTTACTGAAAGCTTTTAATTTATTTTGAATATAGACAACATTAGTTGAGTTTAAGATCCTTTGCTTGTTCCAATATGTCATTGTTTAAATTTAAAATAACTGTCATTTTGACTGTGACTATTGTAGCTCAAAAAAATTACATCTGCCAGACACGAATGAGACCAGACGTGAGGTAAAACGGAAATTATTTAATGCCAGACAAACTAGACTCCACGCGATGGGCTTATGTGATTGGAATTAAGAAAGTACAAGTTTCCACAATAAGAACTGGCACGTCAAAAAAAAGGTTACAGACAAAAAAAGATTGCACGTTTGCTTTCACTAAATTGAGTAATTCAAAGGTGATTAGGCGCTCTCTGTGCGGACATCCTACGTGTGCAAAAAGTTTAATTGAAATAAAATTTAACTAAGCAGTTTCTGCGTGCCGATTGATATTTTTGTCGTTTTGGGCGCGACCATTTTGCAAAACATCCGGATCGATTTAGACCGACATCGATATCATCAGATTCATGAGTCATCAGACATCGGTCTATCATTAATTTTACATCAGCCTGTAATAGTATATTAATGTTATAGTACGAGTATATTGAATCATATCTTATCTGTATGCCTTTGTATCTGTGTATTTGTAGCATGCCATCTACTGAGGCGCTACTTTGAAAATCGAAGTTCGAAATTACGTTAGGCCAGGGTCGTTTTCACCCGCCGCCCGCGGCCGGCAGCGGTAGAGATGGGCCAAACCGTAAATATTCCAAACCGAGTTACCCGAGTCGAAAATTGATGTAAACCGGTTTCAACCCGGGTTGCTCAAACCGAGTTGACAGTACGAACCTACGCATGCACACTAGCGTTTCGTTCATCAGGAGACGAGTCAAACCGAGTCTGTGTCGGGTTTATTCGGGAATCTTCGTCAGTCCCGCTTCGCTCCCGCTCGTCCACCGTTTGATCGGTTTCAATCGGTAAATTTCGTCAATTGCCGTCCATTCGAGCGAAGCGAACGACCGTTTTGACTTGCGGGCTCACGGTTTCCGAGTAGCTCGCTCGAACCGAGTTAGAGAAACTTCAAACCGACCCAAACCGAGTTGAGCATAACTCGGTTTGAACCGGTTTGGTAAACCGAGTTGACACATCTCTAGGCAGCGGCCCGCCGCCCGCGGCACAGACTACTAAGAGATACTGCCCGCGGCGTCTCAATGGTATGATCGGGAATGCTCGGGAGTCAAGTGGTCGTTTTCGCCCGCCGCGTGCGGCGTCCCCCACGCGGGCGGGCGAAAATGACCACTCCCGAGCATTCCCGATCATACTATTCAGACGCCGCGGGCGGCGGGCCGCTGGCGGCCGCGGACGGCTTCTCTCGATTAATGGCCAAACCCTATATTCAAACAGCGGACAGATAGGCTTACTTCGGATTAAAATTTGACACATTTTGTATGGGCAAATGTCAAATTTCAACCCGAAGTAAGCCTTATCTGTCCGCGGTTTGAATATAGGGTTTGGCCGTTAGTCTCAAATGACGAGGGATGGCGCTAACGTAACTTCGAACTTTGATTTTCAAAGTAGGTAGGGCTTCTGTTTAAGGGCTGATTTTAGCCCAGATAAGCTATCCGGAAGGTAAATTTTAGCTCTGTCCTTTTCTTTCATATGACTTCAGAAAAGGATAGTAATACATTTAACTGACGGATAGTTTTATCTGGGGATTGAACAATCACCCCTAAACGTAATAAATTTATCAATTATCATCTATCATTTTATTTGTGTGTCTGTGTGGCTTCGTAACTCTAAAAAAAATATGCTTGCTTGAAAGTCTTTTTAATATTTTTATATGTATTACTAGCTTTCCGCCCGCGACTTCGTCTGCGGAGAGTCCGAACTTCTGTTAAAAGTACAGTTATAGTCTACATCACCTTCAAAGGCTTTAAAAAAAAAAGTCTAGAACGTGAATTTTAAGTAAGCGGTCCACATAAACAACTTTAATTTCATATTATGGCTCTAACCTTTAAAACAACAAAATTGACATACAAAATAAATTCACTGCCTCTCTTTCACCATCACGTTTTTTTAATACGATTCTAGATAAATTTGCCATATTTCTATACAAACAATTAACCTACTTAGCAGAAGATTTTCGAAAAACACCGAAGCTGAATATTTTCTGTATGTAATATTAATTTGAATATTACATAATTTCGATACAGACTTTACAGTCAGTTGGTAGTCTTAGATCCCAAGTTTTTCCCTTTAGTTATTTTTTATTGATAATGGATTTGCTCTTAACTAACTATTCTTTTAAGGTGTACATGTTTAAAAAACACTGAAGATTGCAATGTTTTAGATGCTATAATTCATGTAGGTACCTGGCTAAATTCAAACTGTCACCCGCTTATCACACTGTTCAGGGATTGTTTTAAAAAAATGGTTATTATTTAATTTATACTGGTGTTGATACCGACTTTCATGTATCTAACTTCAGTCATAATTTGAATTTGTAGGTAGGTAGGTTTTTTATAGGAAGGTAAACATTAGGTTATCTTAATACCAATTTCCACATTTCTCACTTCAAAAATGACCAAATTTCTACCAAACTTCTACCCACCAATTAACCACCTTTGGGATAGTTTTTTCTAAATCGCCGAAAGTAACTTTTTTTTGTTTATAAAAACAGTAGCGTAAACATAGGTACATTTCCAATTTTTTTCCTTCGAAAATTATCATAATCCCTTGCAAACTTCTACCGCCGATTTATAACTACAGTAGCCGTTACAACATTTTCCACGTTTCTCAATTCAAAAATATACCATACAGTTTTCTACCCCCCGTTTCACCTCCTCAGCGATAGTTTTTCCTGAATCGAGCAATTCTACCAAGTTTCAAGTAAATCAGAACATAAAAGTATTTGTTCCTATAGAAACTTTGCAACCCCTTTCATCCCCCAAGGGGTTGAATTTTAGTTATCACGTGACTCATTATTTTCATTGCAGGCCAAGCATTTCTACCAAGTTTAAAGTAAATTTAAGCATACCAATTTATTTTTCCTAAACAAACTTTGCAACCCCGTTTTATCCCTCTAGGGGTTGAATTTTAGTAATCGCTGAAATATGTGTCTCATTATTTGCATTGAAGAGCATTTCTACCAAGTTTCAAGTTAATTTGATCATAAAAATATTTTATCTATACACATTATGCAACCCCCCCCCCCTTTCATCCATCTAGGGGTTGAATTTGAGTTATCACTGATATACGTGACTCATTATTTTCATTTCAGAGCATTTCTACCAAGTTGAAAGTAAATTTGAGCATACCAAATATTTTTTCCTAAACAAACTTTGCAACCGCCTTTTATCCCTAGAGGGGTTGAATTTTAGTAATCGCTGAAATACGTGTCTCATTATTTGCATTGAAGAGCATTTCTACCAAGTTTCAAGTAAATTTGACCATAAAAGTATTTTTTCCTATACAAACTTTGCAACCCCCTTTCATCCCTCTAGGGGTTGAATTTAAGGAATCGCTGAAATACGAGTCTCGTTATTTGCATTTAAGAGTATTCCTACCAAGTTTCAAGTCAATTTGACTATAAATGTATTTTTCCCATACATTCTTTGCATCCCCCTTTCATCCCCCTAGGGGTTGAATTTTAGTAATCGCTGAAATACGTGTCTCACTTTTTGCATTGAAGAGCTTTTCTACCAAGTTTCAAGTAAATTTGACAATAAAAGTATTTTTTCCCATACAAACTTTGCAACCCCCTTTCATCCCTCTAGGGGTTGAATTTTAGTAATCGGTGAAATACGTGTATCATTATTTGCGTTTAAGAGTATTCCTACCAAGTTTCAAAGTAAATTTGATCATAAAAATATTTTATATGTACACACTTTGCAACCCCCTTTCATCCCTCTAGGGGTTGAATTTTAGTAATCGCTGAAATACGTGTCTCATTATTTGCATTGAAGAGCATTTCTACCAAGTTTCAAGTAAATTTGACCATAAAAGTATTTTTCCCATACAAACTTTGCAACCCCCTTTCATCCCTCTAGGGGTTGAATTTTAGTAATCGGTAAAATGCATGTCTCATTATTTGCATTTAAGAGTATTCCTACCAAGTTTCAAGTCAATTTGACTATAAAAGTATTTTTCCCATACATTCTTTGCATCCCCCTTTCATCCCCCAAGGGGTTGAAATTTAGTAATCGCTGAAATACGTGTCTCACTTTTTGCATTGAAGAGCTTTTCTACCAAGTTTCAAGTAAATTTGACAATAAAAGTATTTTTTCCCATACAAACTTTGCAACCCCCTTTCATCCCTCTAGGGGTTGAATTTTAGTAATCGGTGAAATACGTGTCTCATTATTTGCGTTTAAGAGTATTCCTACCAAGTTTTAAAGTAAATTTGATCATAAAAATATTTTATTTGTACACACTTTGCAACCCCCTTTCATACCTCTAGGGGTTGAATTTTAGTAATCGCTGAAATACGTGTCTCATTATTTGCATTGAAGAGCATTTCTACCAAGTTTCAAGTAAATTTGACCATAAAAGTATTTTTTCCCATACAAACTTTGCAACCCCGTTTAATCCCTCTAGGGGTTGAATTTTAGTAATCGCTGAAATACGTGTCTCATTATTTGCATTGAAAAGCATTTCTACCAAGTTTCAAGTAAATTGGACCATAAAAATGTTTTTTCCCATACAAACTTTGCAACCCCCTTTCATACCTTTAGGGGTTGAATTTCGAAAAATCCCTTCTTAAACGACGCCTCTATTACAAAACCAACTTCCCCTCAAAATTCCAACTTTTTATCTTTATCGGTTTGGGCTGGGCGTTGATATGTCACCCGGGACATTACCTTTTATATATATAGACTAGAGGACGCCCGCGACTTCGTACGCGTAGAATTAGTTTCCCGCTACTCCCCCCATTTCTTCCTGTTGGGGGTCGATTTTCGGAAAATCCTTTCTTAGTGCTCACTTACATCATGAAAGGAACCCCTGTACCAAATTTCAAGTTTCTAGGTACAGTAGTTTGGGCTGTGCGTTGATATGTCAGTCAGTCAGTTTAGCCTTTTATATATATAGATAATTGAAATATAACAGCATAATTTTGACGACGTAGTGTTTAGCCTAGTTCTGCTGTCCTATCAAAGGCGGCTAACTGCCATTTAGCATTTTAAATTTAATGTCGTTAACAATAGACTATAAAATGGTTCGACTACTACATGACAGTTAGCAGCCTTGTTTAGTAGGACGGCAGAGTTGGTAGTGACCCTGCCTACGAATCTAGCGGTCCGGGTTCGATTCCCGGTAGGTACAGGCAAATACTTTTGTGATGAGCGCTAGTATTTGTTCTCGAGTCTTGGATGTTTTTAGGGTTCCGTACCAAAATGGTAAAAAAGGAACCCTTATGGTGAGACTTCGTTGTCTGTCTGTCTGTATGTCACAGCAGGTTTTCTCAGCAACTAAATGCTATCGACTTGAAATTTGGCATGGTTGTACAACTTGCTTGCCCGCATCTGTACTTAGTAAAAAAAAATATGAAATTAATTTTATAAATAATTTAAAAGGGCTCTAGAATGGGGGGTTGGAAAATGAAAGTAGTTCGATTATAGCAAATGGGGTGTCACATGAAAGGTCTTAATCTGCACATTTTGAAACTATTTTTTATTTTATCTTTTGTTATGTACTTTTGATTTATACTTAGCCAAAAATGTACAAAAAATGACCGTTTCCGTTTATCTCCGAAGTTGATCAATCAAAAAATCTGAAAAAAATCCTGACGTATAGATAATTACTTATATTTTATGGGAAAAATAAAATGAAGTGTTCATTATTCACGGTTTCTGAGAAATAACAAAAAAGCTAAGAAAATCTGTACTAAAATTTAGGAATGTCGAAATGGACCTTATTGCCTAGAAAATAAAGCTCATAACAAAATGAGTAATTTCTTTTGCGGCTACCAAGCATATTAGGTATCTTGAATACGGAACCCTCGGTGCGCGAGTCCGACTCGCACTTGACCGGTTTTTTTCTATGTGTTTAAGTACCTATTTATTTCTCTATACAAGTATGTTTATTGTTGTTTTCGTACCCAGTTGTTCTACTTTGAGATTTCCCCCTGATATTTATTTATTATTTTATAATCTTAGGTACACTAATATTATAAAGACAAAAGATTCGTATTTTTGTATGTTTGTAACGAATAAACTCAAAACTGGACTGATTTCAAAAATTCTTTCACCATTAGTATGCTGCATTATTCCTGAGTATCATAGGCTATGTTTTATTTTTCTGCGCGGACGGAGTCGCCGGCAACAGCTAGTTATAAAGAGAGATTTCGTTTTTTTTACCTACATACAACGTAAAAAGGTTAGTTACTAGTTCGAGACTAAATACGTGACATGGTAACGTCAAAACAACATCAAAATTGTCAACCGTTGTCAACCAATTGCCATTTTTGTCAAAATCTACAGTACTAACTCGGGACTTGCTCATAAATCACATTGCCGTATTCATGCCGAAATGACAAACTATACTGGAATTTACGCGGGTACCCTTTGGTACATAGAATTCTTTACCTTTATTGTAGTTTTAATACTGTTTTTCTATTTCTTCCTGTACATCGCCAGTTTGAACTACGTAACTTATAACATCCGTTTTGACCTTAGAAAAAAGTAAGTAGATTCAAGATTGTAGTCTTCAGAATGCTAGAGTCAATAGCGGCGTGCACACGTAAAGTTCGGACCGCGGGAAACGCCACGCGCCGTTCCAATCTTCGTTCCGAACCTTACGTGTAAATGCAACTGCAATAGTAAAATCGTAAAAAATGTACGGTTCGGAACGAAGATTGGAACGGCGCGTGGCGTTTCCCGCGGTCCGAAGTTTACATGTAAAGGCCCCTAATGCGTGGCTCATGTCATAAATGAAGAAAACAACATGAAAAGCTTAGACGGCATTATTGACAAGGCTACGGATTGTATACCGAAATTCAAAATTCATATTGGTCTTCCTCAATCGATTCTAGTGATGCTAATTAAAAAAAACATTTTTCCCATCACTAGTAAACTCATCAAACCATAGACTATCAATATATCGTTCACAAGTTCTATTAATAACGACTTTATATAGTTAGACAAGTTGAAATGCGATCGTCCCCGGTCAGTTTCTATATCCTTATGTAAAAAGATAAAAGACATTTATTCAGTAAGTAGGCCGCACGGGCACTTTTACACGTCAAGAATCTACAAGCGCTTCCCAAGAGGAAACCACTGCTGGAAAGAAACGCCGCAAGAAACTCTATGTTGTGTCTTTGTTTGCCAGGAAACGGAGTAAAAGAAAGAAACATGGCGATATAGAAAATGACTTTACCTACTAGCGCAGTTACAAGTATAAGCTACATATTTAGATCGTATGTTTTAGTATCATTATATATTAAGCGGTAATTTTCTTTTTTAATATTGTATAAAAGCGCTGAAAACTATGCTATTTATATTAAATGTCCGATACTCAATATCTTTGTCCCGCTGATATTAAATAACCTACTCCGGTCAGGAACCCCTATAGTTTCGCCATGTCCGTCCGTCCGTCTGTCCGCAGCTTAGCTAAGAGACTCTTAGTTCTAGAAAGCTGTAATTTGGCATGAATATACATATTAGTCTCACCGACAAAGTTAACGTGTACGTAACGTAACTAAACGTGGGGATGTTTTTTTATTGTCTCTTCTACCCGTGGTGCTGGGTGCCGAGGGAAAGGTTTTTCAAAAATATTGCGGTTTGTGAAATCATTTTTTTAATAACGGATCCTTTTGTGAAATATTGCAATTTAAAGTGCTAATTTTTGTTAGAGTTAGAGCCCCCTCCCAAGGCCAAAACTACAAATATTAAAAATATGCAAAATATTTTAAATGAATGCACAGATAATCTAACGAATTTTAAAGGAAAACTGCCATGAGCATGACTATGTAGATTGTATTGGTTTTTGAGATACAGAGTCTAAAGTGTTTATGCCTACTAAAATCATCTAAGACAGCACCAAATAACTTTAAAATAGAGAATTAGTACATGTTGTTTTTTGAGATAGATACTTTTTGTGTAGCTTGCCTGGTTTTTTTTATAAGGGAGTGAGGCAACTAGCATGCCGGTTAGGTGATAGGAAGTAATCATCAACGCCCATAAACACCATTAATTCAAGAAGAGTTGCTCTTTACAAGCTACTGTTCAGTAACTTTTTTTTTTCCAAACCGAGACGTTTGTTACGAAATTCAAACTAAGTATATTAAAGCGAAAAAACGTCGGTCTTAGGCAAGATTCGAACCTACATCTCTAGCAATCCGGGCGAAATTTCGTGGATCTTAAGTAGGGTCTTGGTGGCATAAGTGGTAATGCGCCTACATTGGCCCGGATTGCCAGAGGAGATGTAGGTTCGAAGGGTGTCTTTCGCGATCGATAATATCGTTTGCCCTTATCGTCATTTGTCCTAATCTATCGTTTGCCCTAAACTGGTTTTCAGACAACTTTTTAAGCTTTTCAAAAATACCTGCGGTTAGATTAGGTTTGAGTTGTGTAACAACACTAAAAAGTTTTAAACATCAGGCGGAAATGACTTTTAGGACAAACGATGAATTAGGAATAATGACGATTAGGACAAACGATATTATGGATTCCAATATAGACCCAGGTTCGAATCCTGCCTAAAACTGACGATTTTTTTTCGCTTTAGGGCCTGTTTCTCAATCGTCAAGTAAAGCATATCTGACACATAAATTTAGCCCTTTCCTTTTCTTACACTTGAACATAGACAAGAAGAGAGCTAACTTTAACTGGCACATACATTTACTTGTCGATTGTGAAACAGGCCCTTAATATAGTTTACTATTCAGTAGTTTCCTACGCGCTATTAACAAACAAAAATACTTGATGTTTCAGATATATGGCCGATGGAACTTGGGACACTCAGGAAAGATCATAATGAAGTGATTCAAACTGTAGCACTGTAAGTCTTCATCATCGTCATAAAATGATCAGTCAAAAGTCCAGTTCTAGACCCAAGTCTTCACTGAGGCTCGACGGCGTTTCTGGGCCCTTGTCACTCGTATCCACGGTCTGAGAGAACTTCAATAGCTCATCAGTTCACCTTGCACAGTGAAGGTTATATCTGGAATTACTATAATATTATGGAAGGTATTAGTCTCTAATTCTAGATGGTATCTATGATTTTTACTTTAAGTTCCATTCAAGTGTTTTCCAAAAATACGCCTCGTGCTATGTTTCAAGAGTCATATTGATGGTATTAAGCATGTAATTAAGTGATCATTAAGACAGAAAGAAGACTACCACTGATTGTACTAAAGCACTGCGTATAAAACTGAATAGGTATTCATTATTCTTTTATTACCCGACCGCCGAACGAGGAGGGTATTGTGTTTATCAGTCTATATGTATATTTGTTCCTTTGTGGCGTTCTAGAAACTAAACGCGTTGACCGATTGTGATGATTCTTAAGTCAATCGATTTGTCTTAATCTCGTGAGTGTCACTAAAGATATGACAGTAATTAAAATTAAATATGGCAGCAACTAAAGCATAGTTCACTTAGAATTGGTACATATTACCAGGGTTATAAAATTTAAAATAATTAATGAAATAAAACATTTAGTCTAATAAATTGAAAAATATTTATTATTATTTTACATTTTCACTAAAAATATTCAGTTGTCAAAACCATGTATGTAATTCCGAACCTTTTTCGTAATAGATCCCATCATCTTCTGGACAGTGCTTTTATTTACTTTTTTGGCTTGAAGATTCCATGTAGATCGCAACGAATTTACATCTTTGACCATTTTGCCACTCTTTTTGAGTTTCCCTTTCATAATTGCCCAGTAGTTCTCAATTGGTCGAAACTGTGGACAATTTGGAGGATTCATGTCACGAGGCACGTAATCGACCTGATAGGTTTCATACCACTGTAGTACCTTTTTTGAGTAATGGCAGCTAGCTAAATCTGGCCAAAACTTCACAGGAAGACGGTGGTTTCTAATGAAAGGTAAAACTCGTATCTGCAGGCACTCTTTCATGTAAACATCTGACGTCATTGTAGAAGACGTAACGAAAGTCTTGGTCTTTAAGCCACAACTACAGATCCCTTGCCATATCATGTGTTTTTTTTGCGAATTTCTCCAATTTAACGAACTTATATTTTTCTTTAACATTTCCTCTAGCATCAGCCAAGTAATACTTTGAACCGGGCAATTGCTTAAAATCGAGTTTAACATAGGTTTCGTCGTCCATCAAGAAGCACCCTTTGAATTTGGTTAAAACTTTGTCATACAACAAGTGAACTCGCTTTTTAACTTGAAGGTTCTGCTTCATGGTGCGATTTGGCTTCTTAATAGCTTTATAGCTCTTATAGCCAGCTCGAAGGCGAATCCGTCTCACAGTACTTCGACTTTTTTTTAATTTACGGGATAGATCGTAATCGGACAGCGTTGGATTTTGTTCAACAGCTCTCAACACTTTCTTTTTAAGTTATCTATCCCTGGTACCCGATTTACGATTGATCTGTGTCTTTCGGCGGCAAGACAGGGTCTCCTTGTATCGTTTTATAACTCTACAAACAGTACTTTTGTAGAAATTTTGTGCCTTAGCTATCTGCGACCCAGACCACGATGGAATTTCCAAGTATTTGGTCACAATTACTTTCCTTTTTTCAAGTTCCATTGTCGATAACTATTAAACGCATTGATCAAAGTCTATAATTTTTGCACCATTTAAACATAAAAAGGTTGTCAACAAACCGTGACTATCACTTTTGAAATAAGAACTCTAGAAACATTTTTTTTTAATTCATTTATGCGTGCCAATTCTATATGAACCATGCTTTAGACGCCATATTGTAAGAAAGAAAAAAATAAAGTCGACAAACTATGACAAATAGGGTATCATTGAATAGGTATTTAAAAATCATCTTCAGGTACCTTTAATCATGTTTCATTTTGAACGATCATTTAAGATTGATAACGATTTAAAGTTGGTTAGCAACAACAGTAAGATAAGACGGAGCTTCTCTATGCTAGTAATTTCGTTGCAATACCAGGGAACCTAATCAAGATGCAGAACGGTAAGCACCTATCGAAAATCGACAACATGTATAGGATAGACGTACGCTGATAATAGACCGCATCTACCGCTTGGCAACTCTAAATATCCAGTCAACAGAAAATAAAACGTTAATAGTGTTTGCATCTTGGCAATGCCGGTATTATAGTAAAACGAAATTGAAGACTGAACAAGAATGATAAGAGTGCTAATCTACCTTTCGCGCGGCTTTGCTGAATCTCAGCAGTGACCTTTTCTTGGGAAGCGCTGGTAGATTTGGTTTGTGTGCGGCTTACTTACTCGTACTAAATAAAAAGACTGGCCAACTCTTCAGTGCACCCTGTAACCGAACTTTTAAAGCGAAATTCGGTTCTGCTAGTCACATTAGAGCACACCCGGACTAGACCTTTTGCAGGATTCGCCGTTACCGGACGCCGTATGGACACGATGATGAAATAAAAAGACTATACGTTTAGCTTATTGTTATTGTTGTGTTTGTTATTGTTGTGAATAAATGTTTTTCTTTATTTCTTGCTTAATATGAATTGTGCCTTGATTTATAAACATTATTTTTATTCTTATCTTCCAGTCAAACTAACCTGCCTAGAAAATTTGGAAAGCAGCAGCACGCCGTTATCCGAGTGCCCTGCATCCCCAAGTGCAGTGCGCCCTGCAACCGGGACCGCAAGCCCGTCTGCTGCGACGCCGGCTGTGTCTGGTTCTGCAGGCTCATCGGCAGCATCGCTACCATTGCCGTGTGCTACTACTTCGCCTATACGTTCATCACGGAGAGCAAACTCAAATTTGGCCTGTTTGTGCATCATTTTTGCTACCTTTTATTTAACTTCAATATTGCCTGCGTCTGACTCTGCTGGCTCTACTATTTTGCGTACACCATCGTTAGCGTCAGCAAACTCAAATTTGTGCTGTAGTTCACCGTTATCCGTGTGGTGACCTGCAATACTTGCATCTCCTGCGGCGCCAGCTGCGTTTAGTTCTGCCGGCTCATCATCGGCAGCATCGCTACCATTGCCGTGTGCTACTTCGCCTATTCGTTCATCGCGGAGAGCAAACTTAAATTTGGCCTGTTTGTGCATCATTTTTGCTACCTTTTATTTAACTTCAATATTATTTGTCTACTGCGTCTGACTCTGCTGGCTCTACTATTTTGCGTACACCATCGTTAGCGTCAGCAAACTCAAATTTGTGCTGTAGTTCACCGTTATCCGTGTGGTGACCTGCAATACTTGCATCTACTGCAGCGCCAGCTGCGTTTAGTTCTGCCGGCTCATCATCGGCAGCATCGCTACCATTGCCGTGTGCTACTACTTCGCCTATACGTTCATCACGGAGAGCAAACTTAAATTTGGCCTGTTCGTGCATCATTTTTGTTACCTTTTGTTTAACTTCAATATTTTTTTTTGCCTCGTTTGCTTAGACACAAATCCGTGGTTGAATTTTACGGTTCCTTAGAGCTGATCTGACGGTGAACTTCAAATGAGTAAACTCAAAATTCTGACTTTTTCAGTTCTCTCAGCAGTTTGTGAATTAAGAGGATTATGAAATGACGCTTAAATCGCATGGATCTTTTATTTTTATTTTTTTTTCTTCAGGCAATTTCGTTTCTCACTCCTAGATTAAGTCCGATTTCTACGATGTTTGAATATGTTGTAGATATTATAAAATTAATAAAACACTAGGTTTATAAGTTTTCGTTTTTAATTTTGTAAATTGGTTCTTTCTAAGAAATAGTTTCTTGGAAAGAAAAACGTACAGACCTCGTTTTTCATAAGATCTACAACATGTTTAAGAATCGTAATAATTGGACTAGTTTTAACCTCTTAAACACCGAATGGCAGCTGTAGTTGCCACCCAAAAAAAGCATGATCCTCCGACGGCAGCTGGGGCCGCCACTACGTCGTGATCGTCCTTAGTTTTTCATATTAATGCATAAATTCCCTCGAATCGTCAGTCAATCGATTTAGTTCAAAATTAGCTATAAACTGACATCAAGGGAAGAGAAATGTTATCGCATTTCGTATGGAAATTTTCAACACTGGGAGACAACAACAACTTAAATTACCCATGTCGGTTTTTTTATTGGTTTTTAGATTTACATGCAAAGGTTCAATCAACAACGCGTGCGCGCGGCAGAGACCTCACTCCCCACTCCCTCCCTCCCAAGCTCATCTGCTGCGACCTCGGATGCTTGTGGCTCTGCCAAGTCTTCGCCGCCATCGCCACCGTCACCCTGTGTTACTACTTCGCGTTCACCTTCCTCAATGAAACCAAATTCAAATTCGGACTGTTTGTATATTATTTTTGGATTTAGTGTCATTAGGTACAAATGGAAAATCGTCCACGTGAAATAACCATTCTGAAATTGGGTCAAAAGTAATAGTATCCAAAGTGAATTTAGTCAAAATGTAATTGTGCTGAAAAGTATTTATAACCAAATTTATTTTCGTTGTAAATTATTGAGAATGGAATTTTGTCCATTATAAATTATGAGCAAAATGAAATACGCACAAGTGAATGTAGTCTCATATGAATTAAGACCATATAAATATAATATAAATCGTGCATATTTCAGATAGGACGTATTTACAATTATTGGTCATATTTCTGAGTGTACGTAAATACAAATAGACATTTTTTTTCGACCAATATCATATTGGACTATTTTACCATGGGACATGATTCCATTTTAGACGTTATTCAGGACGGACAATTTTCCTTTTTGTTGTATTTCTAATGGTCATTTTTCTGAACTGACGTATAATTTCAAGTGGACGATTTTCCATTTGTACCTAATGACAGTAAATCCACATAACATATCTCCCTTCTTTCTGTGATCTATGGTTTTATACAATGTAAACATTGTCCCCTGGTAATATAGTTAATTCGTTTCAATTTTTTTTTTAGATTTACTCGCTCTTAAAAAGTTGGAGTCATCAGAGCAAGTGTGCATCATACAGACCGCAAGCCCATCTGCGAGGCCTGCTGGCCTGCCTGGACCTTCAGCAGCATCCATCTTCTCCACCATCGCTGTGTGCCACTCCTTCAGCAGCTCACCGACAGTCAACTGAAATTTGGAGTATTTCTACTTTAGTGTTTTACTAATATCGTGCTTAAGAGGAGTGTGAAAAAAAACACAAAATGCGATAACGATTTTAACGATTTTTGAATATGTTGAAGAAATGATGAAAAACTAGGTCGGCATGCTTTTCTTTTCCAAACAATTATTTCTTATACAGAAACAAATTTAAAAAATTACTGAAACGTACGAAACAATTTTTTCGTAATAACTGCGACATATTCGAAAATTGTGGAAATTGGACTTGATTTAGGGGGTGTTAAACTTTATCGCCCTGAGCTAAATTTGTATGGGAAAATGTTGACAGAGCATCTTCTTAAGGCCACTCGTACAGAAAATTCAACACTGGGTTAGGACATTTAACTCGAGTTAAAATGACAGTTTTCTTATGAATCTGACGTTTACTTACTCGAGATAGAGTCGTAACCCGGTTTTTTCTTTGGGTTTTTAACAAGATGGCGTCGCTTTCTTAATTGTTTTTAATTTTTTGCATATTTTTTTGTTTAATGGATAGTAATGATGTATTATTCTGCAGTAAATTAACATTCAAATGTGCAGTATAACGAAGAATTCAAGTTTGAACACGTATCGCCTTTGGAAGGATTGCTCCAAGAAAATTCCAGATGCATTACGCTTACAAGCGTTTCTATTCCTTTCGTTTTTAAACCAATCGCGTCACTGGTAGATGACGTGATACGAAAAGTCACGTGATCTACCAGTGAAGCGATTGGTTTAAAGAGGAAACGAATAGAAACGCTTGTAAGCGTAATGCATCTTGTCTGGACCCTCTGGTCTTCGTAAAGTTCTACCTACATCGCTCCACGGAGGCTAGAGGATCACCGTACAACGTCGAATTATGTTTTTTTTTGATATGTATATGTAACTCCTAACCTTGACACTGGCAGAATTGTCCCAATGGACAGAAGCCATTTAATAAAGAATTGAATTGAATTGACTCGTAACCCAGTGTAAAATTTTCTGTGCAAGTGGCCCTTAATGTGGTACACGGAAATAAAAACTAGGGTTTTAGTTTATTCCCATCAGCCGAGACCTTGGCGTAAACACAATTTAATACCTAGAGAGATGTCTCTTGTTCGCGTGTATCACGTTGAAACCTGGGATCCTGTACCTTTACCATGAGTTACAATTACCGTACTCTCTAGCGAGTCGAAAGATCTGTCCCTCGCACTCTATAAGAATACTGCGAGGTCTGCGAGGGACAGAGCGTTCGACTTGATAGCGAGTACGGTAATTCTAACTCATGGTGAGGGTACTGGGTAAGATGTATGACGCTAACGTAAATCATTTTCGAAAACTGATAAAACGTACGGTATTGACACTAGGCAATGCAATTTAACCGGTTATTAACCGTTTTTGTATGAAAATAACCGGTTGAAACCGGTTATAACCGGTTATTTGCATTCCCTAATTGACACATAAGCGCTCGACGCCAGCTAACGACAATCCTATACATTTTGGATAATGATAAGGTTTTCAGAATGCATCTTGTCTAAGGCTAAAAATTCTAGTTCGATTTTATAGATCTTGTTTCTTTATTGTAATCATTTTGATTAAGCAGCTCTTATTTACTTAATAATAAGACCTATTTTAACATTAACAATATAATTACGATAAAAAAACAAAACAGGCTAAAATAATCAGTGTTGTAAAACTTGTAAACATGAAAGTATAAAATATTACGTAGTGTTTTGTATAATAAATAAAGTGTTAAACTATGTTCTGTGTGTCTTTTTGCTCTATCCAGTATCCTTACCATGAGTTGCATTTACCGTACCTATTCGCTAGCAAGTCGAACGCTCTGTCCCTTACAGTATTTAGAGTCACATTAAAGAGTGCAAGGGACAGAGTATTCGACTCGCTAGCGAGTACGGTAATTGTAACTCATAGTACTGGTAGCTTTTTGGATTGGTGACTCGGTTGCTTGAGGAGTGTACTACTGATCACACGGTACCGAGTTCCCCAGTAGCTATTAGTGTTGTAAAAGACTCGAGTTTTGTAGTCGTCATTTTGTAGACTCGACTCACTTAATAGACGACTCGGTGAACTCGAAAGGGCTCCCTCACATTTAGCGTTTTTCGAACGTCGACGTCTCATTAACGCCCGCGCAGCGTCGACGCAACGTTCTCGCAGCGCCGACGCGACGCAGTGGCGTGTTTCGAACGCAATAACGCCCGCGCAGCGCAGCGTCGACGTCGCGTTCTCGCAGCGCCAAAACGCCATTGCGCTGCGAGAACGCGACGTCGATGCTGCGCGGGCGTTATTGTGACGTTGACGTTCGAAAAACGCCACTGCGTCGCGTCGGCGCTGCGAGAACGTTGCGACGACGCTGCGCGGGCGTTAATGAGACGTCGACGTTCGAAAAACGCTAAATGTGAGGGAGCCCAAAACTCCGAGTCCCGAGTTGAGCGTCGTCGAGCGTGAGTACAGCGACTCTAGTTTTCTCTACCCGTCCGACCCCGTGGGAAAAAAAGAGGGAAAAACAGGAGTCTTTCACTGCGACTATAAGTTTCCAAATTAGACTTGCGGCTAGATTCACAAAACGACTCCGAGTCTAGCTGCGAAAATTTATTGTATTGATAGGTAAAAAAAAAATGCAAATATATATAACAGCTACATGAGGTACATCGCCGTACTAAGAACTGTACTGTATCATCGTTGAAGGTGAGGTGGGCTCAAAAAAGAATACGGCTCGAGTACGATTCGTTACACCAAATGGACTCTAAAGCAGAAAAAAGACATGCAAGACTCACTTAGTTCGCGAGAGTTGCTTCGTTTTGGAAGTTCTGCAATAAAAGGATTACTATGTACTGGATAGTGTCTCATCATTTGAGTTACGAGTCGTAATAAAAAGGACTCCCAGAACTCGAGTTACAACACTAGTAGCCATCGTCTATCAGTGAGATTTTAGGGTACCGTACCAGAGTATAAGAACGAGTAGGTCCCGAGTCGAGTTTGGACTTCATTGACTCGTCTTTTCATAGTGAGTTTATTATCAATGTTAGAAGTACTCTCGGCAAAAAAGTGTTATTAAAAAAAAAAAACTATTTGTTACGAGTGTTACATAAGAAAGAAAGCTTAACAACCGGATATTGTCAAGTTCTTTTAATCGCAAAAGTGTATATTATTTTCGCACTGCAAACCGCAGACAAGCACCCAATTATTTTTAAAGATGGAATTATCACGGTCATTAGGTACCTCCACTCATTGCTTTGGGAGGTTTTTTTTCTATCATCAAGTGGTAGCGTAAACGATAAATGTGAGTTTGGAGGATTGCTATGTTAGTAGTGATTTTTATTTAGGTACCTACTTGAGACATCTTATTTTTTTTTAATTTTATGTGAATGACTGAATAGAGTATATTCATGACTTTTTTTACGGTTGGCTATGTCCGTTGGACCAATAAATATGAGATAGGTTTTGCTGACGAACTAACATAACCTAAAACTACCTCATATTTATGATACTATGCAAAATTTCGTAGAATAAGAGGAAGTGATTTGAAATTTGTTTGTTTTTCCAACTTCGTGATTCGGTAGTATTTTATTTCTCAAAGGCACAACGTTTTATTCCTCGAGGGACCACGGGTAACAAGCTCCTTATTCTGCCTTACGTAATGTTTTCACTTCATGACAGGGCCACAACACAATTTTATGAGCATTATCGCATCCGAATAATATCAATTATGCTTGCTAGCTTTATAGTTTTGGTTGTTAATAACGTCTTATGAAGCGATGGAATATTTAAAAAAGGTAGGACAAAAACTAATTTTGGTCTCTTTCCCACGGCGCACATTTGCGTTATTACATTAGCATTCCAAAATTATAATATCACTGTCTAATCTTAAAGCGCGAACGAGATAGATAAATGGCCTTAATACGATTTATCTCTGTCTAAAAAGTAAAAATATCCGCTAATATCATTGTAATTGAAACTGATGGAGTCGGATGAAAGTGAAGACTCAATGAATGGGTAACAAAGATATCGCATCAACGGATAATGCGACCATATTCTGGTAAACTTGCTTGGAACTTTAGCAAAATCGAGCGACCGATTCATTGGATTGTCTAAATATTTAACAAAGGAGGTTGGTTCAACTTGTCAAAACAGCTACCTACTTTGACATCATTCTTTTTTCTCGATTTACTGTTACCACGTCGAATTATTTTCTTGCCAAGTGCTATAGTTTTATATGGACGCAAGGATTGACTCTTTTAAACTAGGTTAGGTTTTTGGGTGGTTTTAGATGTCCGAAGGGAAAGCTGCCCAGATATTGTAAGAGTGTAGAGAACGTGGTAAAAACTGCAAAAAAAACGTTAGTAATGAAGTTAGATATAATAATATCGATACCTTAAATTTCAATTCGCGTATAGCACAAAATGACGTTTTTGAGTTTTTGATGCCACTTTGTTCAGTTTTTTTTTCTCTATCGATCTGTATTATTAGAATTGTAATATCTTCACAAAAATGTTCTTTACGCGCACACTTTTTTTTGGTTCCAATCTACTTTTGCCAAAAAACCAGGGCTTTAAAGAACATAATTCTCTTGTAACAAATTTTCAATGGATGTAAACAACAACTTACAAAACCAACATTCAAAGTAAGTTGGTTATTAATTACAAATGGCTTTACACCCAAATTTAAAAAGACAAAAATATATTTTGCGCTTTACGCGGTAATCATGTTTTAATACTTCTTAATTTACGTGATTTACGCTGACAAAGTTGACTTGTGGATCGTTGTTATTGTTTGAGACGGAGCATGCGGACGATGGCTATCACTTGCTTACGCACCGGTCATATCAGTGAATAAGTGAGAAACAATTATTTGTAGGTATTATGCGCGAGCCGCGTGCTTCTTGTTTACATTAAGTTGCCGGTGCCGGCTTTAAACCGGAGCGAGTCTTGTTACTGAATAGTTCTGGTCGAAAAATATTGATTTGTAATGTGAGTGAGTGTGTTCGTACCTACCTAATGTCTTGCAAAACTTAGTGAAGTGTTCATGGTATAATGAATAGAAGTGATTTAGAAAAAATGAGTGCCAATAAAATCGTAGATTCGCTGGTGGCTCGAAAAATATAACTTGAGGCAATTCTAAACCACCGGAGATCAACGCGGTAAGTAACTATCAAATAAGAACTATATATCAGACAAACAATAATTCTTTGATTGATGTTTTCCACTAGATTCAGTTGGTAAATTATGCCTACTAAGTACTAATATACTTAAAATGAAAGATTAATTATGTCGTATGTGACCCTTATTAGTAGGTATTAACTTTATATTGTGCTATACACCTAAGCCAACGTTATGCAATGCGTTATACACCCTAATTTAGTATGATTTTACAAAGTCACACAACCAACAAATGACTCAGAAACTAATCATCAGTTACCAGCTGACAGTGATATAAACAGGTACGCTATCATACATTTGTTAAAGTTTAGGATTATTGTTAAACAAATGGCAAATTATATTGTATAAATAAGTTTGTACAAATTATTTCAAGTTTAGTGCTATACCCCCTTATTATTATGAACTTCGTATCAAAATCGTGCTTTACACTTAAGCCAACGTTATGCAATGCGTTATACACCCTTATAAGATAGTGATTTTACAGAACTACGCCTCCGCCTCCAAATAACGCGGAAATAAATCATTTACCCGCTGACAGTGAAATAAACAGGTACAGCGTTTTAACATTTTTTTATTTTTTTATTTTTAATCAAACGTTAAAATAAATATAACGGATTAACTGTTAAAGCTCTCGATTAAAAGACGGACTGGTTCGATCCGACCTTACATGGTGTTTAATCATGTCTCACGTTAGTTTAGGATTATTGTTAAAGAAATGGCTTATTATTATCATTATTTATTGTAAAATAAATGTAACTGTTTCTGTTTATCTGTTTGTTGTTGCTTAATCTTAGTGCCATTCTGTACAGCTAAAATAAATAAAAGTTTCAAGTACAATGAGACCTTTTATTGTATTTTTTTGTTGTTTTAAAAATCGAATACATTCCATAACTACTTTTTTAGATTATCAATTTATTGGTAGTGGAAATACATATAAATCAAAGAGACTATTTACCACTATCAGTAATTTTTCATACAATATTCTCATTTTTATATGTAATTTACGGCAAAAATAGACATCATATGATAAACAACAGAGCTTTACGTCCAATTTTCTAGTTTAGTACCAAAATATGCAAGGACGTATAAAACGTTTTTGCTGTGGTCAAGGGCGTATAAGACATGCTATCTCGGAAACTAGGAGGTTTTACCAAACTAAGACTATTAAAATAAAAAAATCTCGTGGTTTTAAGAAAATTCGCTTCAGAAAGGTAAAAGATATTTGCTAAAATAAAAAAGTTATGCATTTTTTAAATTTGTAAAAATAGTTTTTTGGCTCTCCTGAAAAGTAGCCATTTGTGCTTTACGTGAATTGAAATTTAAGGTATCGATATATTGATGATGGCGACAGTAAAGAAACCCGTCGTTGCAATAGAAATGAAAAAAATCTTTTTTTTTCAAATAATAAGGTAATTTTTCCAATGTTTCCCAAACATTTCTCCCTCAGATTGAACACTACAAAGTCGTTATCATTTTTGAAAAAAAAGGTTAAGGAACTTATAGCATATTAAAATACTTCGAAAAAATGAGCACGCTGTCCGCTGAGTGAAATTGTCAAAATTTTGCCCAAAAATTAAGAATAAAAAGTGTGCGTCGAGCTCCCAATTATTAAACTATTAAAACTTATTAATATTAAAATGACAACTCCACCTTATTGCAGTTTTATTAAAGTTTTCCCCTGCCTGAATAGTCTCTCCATCGTCGCGGAATCGTGACTAGGTGTTTCATTCACGCGCAAATCGCACTACAATTATTTTAATACGGGGAACTGTAAATATGCGCCCGCGCAGGCTGCTTATTTTTAGATGCCTTTTTAATAAAACAGTCCATACATTGTGCTACAAGTAGTCTTGGTGTGGTAATTTTTGTTTTTAGTCAATTTGCATAGTCTAACGTCGAGATAAGATTAGTTTTAAAATCTGGATCAAAATTGGGAATGTTACGAGTCATTAATTTATAGGTACTTTCAAATTACTAATACTAATATTGCACGGTTAGTTACGATTTTAGAGTTCCTGCATGCATTAACTTAAATCATTAATTGCCGCACTCAGAGACGTCAATTTAATGGTTGATCAAATTTACTGCTGTCACTTCTTTGCTACAGAAATAGAATAACCCCCTTACTAAAAAACGTTGAGTAACAGTGGTATAGCTATACAATTTTTTGTCCTTATCTGTCAAATCCAAAAGCTATACCACCGTTACTCAACGTTTATTAGTAAGGGGGTAAGACAACAAGTCACTAAACAAGCATTAAATTTAATTGACGTCTCTGAGTGTGGCAGTAAGTGTGTTATTAAGCCGCATCGGCAGAAAAAGCGATTGTTTTACGCAAGCTGAGTTTGTCAGTAATTGGATAAACACCCTGTCACTCTTCCCCACACATGTAATTTTAAAATTAAGTTAATGGTGTTTTATCTGTTGGTGAGCCAAATAAATAAATAGAGTACAATAAAATAATAAGAGCTCTATTTGCATAGAAACAAAATTTCAAACGATGCGATTTTTTTGTCGCTGAGTGTATGTTTCGTAAAATGTACAGTCAACAGCATAAATTAGTGATCATTTATGTACCTTGTCGCTTTCAATCGTTTCACCATTTTGTATAACATTTCAAACACGACGTTAAAGTGACAAGGTACATAAATGATCACTTATTTATGCTGTTGACTGTACTATTTCACCGAAAGCTATTTTTCTGCTGAAGAGTTGTTGTTTTTACGAAATTCTGAACATTAATTACTTAAATATGTAGCTTAAGTTAACGTAACGATTCTACAAATTGATTTTGAAAAATTTAAATGGATTTGTGGGCTGGTTACGGGCTCTAGGCCCTAGACAAGATCTATTGAACACTACAAACAAAAAGCGCAAGGAAAGAAAATACTTTTTTTTTAAAGTGAGTCGACAGGCTGTGTTATTGCTAAATAGCGATCTATTCCAGACAACCTTAGGCTAGATATACCTATTCCTTTAATTATTTTAATCAATTTCTTTCTTCTACCAAATTATCTCTGTTTAAATTGAAACCTACCTTAAAAGTTAAGATTTAATTCAGTTCTACTAGTCTCGTTAGTAAAATTTGTTGTAGGTATATACCTACCTACTGTTCGGTCTAATTCTACTATGAATGTTGTTGCACTCGTGTTATTGAGGTACAGTCGGCCTTATAAGAAGCTGGACACTTTTGTACCTTGTCGCTTTAACGCCTTTAACAGATTAGTGCAGCAGTTCAAACATGACGTTAAAGTGACAAAACACTAAAGTGTGCAGCTTCTTATAAGGCTGACGGTACAGGTTAGATGTGATCCCTATTCATTAATTTATAAAATGTATAGCCTTGTACTTTGTTGGTGTGCCAATTATTAAATAAATAAAATAAATAAAACCTTACAAAGAAGAGAGGTTAAAGATAAACAAAATTAATTAGGCAGGTGATGCAAACTAAAACGTATCTAAATATTCTAAAACTATCAACTCCGCATAACCACAGTATAATAAAGAGTACTAACGTACAGTATGGTCACTCTCCGCCTCCCGTTGAAAGTGCCGCCCACCCGCTCTCGGTTACCTCACAGTTACCGGCTGGCAAGGACGCGACGACGCGGTGCGTAGAGCGGAGGCCACGTAAAATATTTAAATATCGAACAAATATTAAAAAAATATATTTTCCTTAGACTACTTATCCCTTTATTTAGTATAAGAGGCTATTCGCAAAGATTCAATTTTCCGTTGGCTATACAACTCATAATACTTTCTGTTATTAAAACTGATTCATTTTTCTTTCTTTCTAGTTACTATTATAATAAGGGAAAGTTAGAGTCAAACCACAGGTTTATTTTGGCCTTTCATTTTTTAAGCAACGGGAAAATGAGAAAGCCTATAATAAACGGATTCGTCTTTTTCTCACACATCCTTACGTGCTCACAAACTTTCACGTTTATAATATTAGTAGGATAATTAGGTAAATAATGCTACTTATTCAAAATAAGATAGTTTAATAAGCACCCTTATAACTAGTGGCTCTGTGAGCTGTACACCTCGCGTTAAGTTTATAAAACGGAGAACATCCGGACATACAAAAGCAAATTGCTCGAGTCAAAACATAGACCTTCGCTAACACTTCGGGCAATAATAATCTCAGAAAATAGAGTTAAAAATGTTTTTGTTTTTAATTAATTACAAGCACACAAAATAATTCGACGCCGCTATTACAAGGTCATCTCATCTAATATTGCGTTCCCGATTCGCGAACGCACTAAAATGGCGGCAACCCTAGCATGTCTTATCTCACTCACACAAGCATGGTACGCGTTCACCTACACGAGCTTAGACTGTGTGCGTAGGAACGCATTTGTTTCATACATTTTATCGCCATTGTCCGAGGTGTGGCATAACTATGCCACACGTTACACGCCCACTTGACATGTTGTTGTTGTTGTTGTTGACTGTGATGTTTACCATGTGTATATTAGTGACGGGTTGCAAGCCCATCGCCTAACAATACTACAAGCCTTTACTCCCTTAGTCGCCTCTTACGACTTCCATGGGAAGACAGCACTATTCTAATGGCCGAACCCTATATTCAAACCGCGGATAGATAGGCTTACTTCGGATTAAAATTTGACACATTTTGTATAGACAAATGTCAAATTTTAACCTGAGGTAAGCCTTATCTATCCGCGGTTTGAATATAGGGTTTGGCCGTAAGCCGGCAACCACACGGCATTAAAAAGACGTAGTTAGATTTAAAAATGAACCAAGTAATTTTTTATGGCAAAAATGGTTCATGTTTTAAAGAAATAATGTGAAATCTGACTGATCTTTTTAACGAGTACGGATGAGATGGAGTTATTGCTGATAATGGTTTCACAGACGGATCCTGGCGTAATGCGTTCCACGCTGCGCGCACGCATCATGCGTTGAGAACTGCGTCTGCGATGTAGGTTGCTATACAAACTATGTATATTTTTGGCAGGAGCTAGTTACTCGTTTTTTTCCCGACTGCTGCAAAAAAGAGGATTTTTTTGAACTGTTTTATGTATGTATGTTTGTTTGTGTGGGTGTATGGATCCTTGTTTCCTGGTATACTCGTATAGGCTAAACGGATTTCCCGGTTTTGGCAAACGAGGTGTCGTTAGGTATGTCTTACTGTCACGAGTGTGACTAATTGGCGGGTTTGAAAGTATATTAACATGGGAATTTAACATATTTAGACTCTAATAGTTCCCTTATGGCATCCCAAATAATAATTTTACCGTTCGTTTCTCCTCATTCGGTCGTACTAGTTAAAGCGTGATTTTAAAAATATTTTTGTGGTTTTATAATACCACCTCTTACCTAACCACCAGCACCTGCACCTACCACCTACCACTTCTGACCTAAGACAGCAATAAAAAAACTATGAATATAAAATTAGTTCAAGCTTGTGGTTTTTTGGTATCTTTAGTGACGTCTTCGGAACCCTACACTAAGCATGGTTCCACATGTTCTTGCCCGCTGTTTTTAGATCAGTTTTTATATTTATTAAAAACTATTTTATTATATTTGTATGGGGACTTGTTTCACGCAACATTCCTATAAAATTTAAAAAGAATATCCACCAATTAAACAATAAAAGAGAGGTGAGATCGGATCGGAAGAAACAGAGTGTATCAGGATACATGGACATGCAACTGATACACAGATAACGTAATAAAAGTTGCATTAGATGCACTTTGTAGGCTCAAGTGGGCTTAAAAACTATAAAATGGGTTGAATGATCTAGACAATATTTCAATTATGTTTCATGTACAGCGTAACAGAGTTTGATGTAAGATATATTAGAGTATTTTAAAACTCTGGTGACCTTCAGTCCCAAATCAGGCCGACCGCCGAGCCTGAGATGGTTATGTGGCACCCACCAACCTAGAGCAGACGGAATATCCACTATAAACCTAATGGTAAACGACGCGCTAGCCTAGTTAGTAGTAACCCTGCCTAAGAAGCTAGCGGCCCTGGGTTCAAATCCCGGTAAGGGCAGATATTTGTGTGATGAGCGCGAATATTTGTTCCTGAGTCATGGATGTTTTCTATGTATTTAAGTATTATATCTTCTAATATATAAAATTCTCATGTCACAGTGTTTGTATCAAAACTCCTCCAAAACGGTTTGACCGTTTCTTATGAAATTTTGCGTGTATATTCAGTAGGTCTGAGAATAGGACGTAAAGTATATTTCATAAGGTATGTATGAAAAAAAAAAAACACCTGGGTGGACCCGGGCGATACAGCTAGTTTTTCTATAGAAGTATTTATGTCGTTGTCTAGTACCCATAGTACAAGCCTAGAGATTAGTTTGGGACTAGGTCAATTGGTATGACATTGTCCCCTGATATTTATTTATTATGTTTTAGTTATGTTTTATGTAAGAGAATACAGAGGTGTATTTTAAATTTACCTTCAGTCCTAAATCAGGCCGCGACTGACGAACCTGAGACGGATCCACTATAAATCCAATGGTAAACCATCTGCGTCCTTCAACGTGCCACACGACCACGAACTCCGTGAGGGTGCCTCCGACGCGCCACAGTCGACGGGTCCCGCTCCTACAAGTAGGCCCTAGAAAGGCTGCATTCGTTATCTATACTTCTATACTAATATTATAAAGAGGAAAGATTTGATTGTTTGTTTCTTTGTTTCTTTGTTTGTTTCTTTGTTTGTTTCTTTGTTTGTTTCTTTGTTTGTTTGAATTGAATAGGCTCTGAAACTACTGGACCGATTTGAAAAATTCTTTCACTATTAGAATTCTAAATTATCCTTGATGAACATAGGCTATGTTTTACTTTTCTGCGCGGACGGAGTCGCGGGCATCAGCTAGTCGTTATTAAAAATTTATAGGACTGCCGTAAGCTACCGGACGGTGAAGGAAATTAAAAAAAGGTTAAAGAAGGCTTATGGCAACATTCATGGCAGTCGCGTAGCCAGAGAAAAATACATGCGTGCATTGTGAGCTATTTTTAAAAAATTAGAAGTTTTCTCGCATTACAAAAGCATTGAAGAAGCCCTTCAGTCCACAAGAGGTTAAAAAGAAACAGACTTACTTACATACTACATACTATAGGTACATACCCACTAACATACATTATACCTACACACAAATACATTCCCTTCATTTCCTTACGTAGTGGAGTAAATACCATTTTTAGTAACATTGTAATTGCAACCTTGACGAATGAACTATAGGGTATATATATCATGTCCTCAAGCGAAAACCTGGAGATTCAGCAGGTTAGAACCACATGATAGGGTGAACCCATGATTTCCAGGACAAAATGACTTGTTACCACATTCTTGACACTAAGTAATACAGATGACAAGATAAACTTTACGATGTCTCGTAAAACTAGCGCCACGGACGGAGTGGCGATCTCTGTTCGTTATTTTAATGATCATAGCTCTTGTGACTTAATGAGGACTTGTCGCTGAAGAGATAACAGTGGCCCGTTTCACGAAGCAACAAGTTACAAATTACAAGCGGAACTCCCTTTCTAGCAAAAGGAGTTAGAAAGAGACTTCCGCTTGTAATTTGTAACTTGTAGCTTCGTGAAACGGGCCTCAGGTCGTCCAATCTGCGGGGATATAGTAGAGCTTGCTTTACAAAAGTCTAACTGAAGTCGGCATAACCAAAAGCAGACTTCAGTTAGACTGACCTACCATTTTAAAAGAAGTAATTTTTTGCGGTTTGAAGGCGCGTTTTGGTTTTTTTAAACATTTTTGTTATACTTATAAAACTGAATGCTGATGAATTAATTTAATAAAGTTGCAACACATCTGTAAGCCTACACTAGATTCATTTTACGAACGTTATCGAATTAACGTAAGTCAAACTGTCTCTCATGTCAATTCCATATAAGACAAAAAGATACAGGATGATTATTCACTATTACCTTTAATCTACCACCTACAGTGTTCACATTGTGTTCCGGTGTGGAGATAAGACTGCCAGTGAAATTAATAGGATGGAGGCATTTCTTAGTCCTCAGGGTTGGCAACGCATTTGCGGTGTTACGACTGTAGCTTTGAGAATGCAAATGTGTATGGGTCACAGGTCCCACTTACCATCAGGGGCCTGTTTTATAAAGCTACAAATTAGAATTTACAGGTTACAAGTTTCCATTTGACACAATCTCGACCAATGGCGACCGGCCATTTGAGCAGTGTTGCCAGTTTATACCTGTAAAATTGTAACTTGTAGATTTATAAAACGTGCCCCAGGAGGCCTGTGTGCTCTTTCGCCATCTCCATCCCATAAAAAAAAATCTGGTATGCATGAATCATTTAATATGTGCGCTTAATTGATTAAGGACGGACCTGTTTTGACGACGTGTTTATCTTAGTTGGTAGTGCCCTGCCTACGAAGCTTGAGGTACCGGGTTTGATTCCCGGTATGGGCAAATATTTGTATGATGATAGCGAGTATTTAACCCGACTGCCGGAGGAGGGTAATGGTGTCAGCGTATAAATGTATGTTTGTTCCTCTGTGGCACACTAGAAACTAAACGCGTGGACCAATTTTGATGATTCTTATTACAATTGATTTGTCTTAATCTTGTGAGTGTCTAAAGATAACTAGACGCCATATTGTGAAAAGAAAAAAAAATACACAACAGGCACAATATAAGACAAATAGGGTATCGTTAATAGATATTTAAAAATCATCTCTAGGTTTCTTTCATCATTTTTCATTTTGAACGATCATTTAGGATTTATAACGATAGTTGGTTACCAACTCGGAATAGAAAAAACAGTGGAAGTGGCATGAGCTTCGCTTAGTATCAGACCTGTTGTCGCCAATACTCAAACTATCATAAAAACAACACGCCACCATGGAAAATATTTTTGGTGCGGCTGTCGTTTTTACCTTCCAAAATAGCACAATAAGGCATGCTTCTGGATTTATTTCTTATTTTAGAAATATCAAAATATCGAAGTATGGAAATAAGCGATCGCGGCCAAAATATGGTAGGTTGCGCGGAACTCCGCATAACTATGCCACACGTTACACGCCCTCTTGACACTTCTACTGTTTTTTCTGTTCTGTGGTTAGAAATGACAGTTGAATTTTTTAAAGCTTGTTTTTTGTTATTATTTGTTCCTGAGTCTTGCATGTTTTATAATATGTACGTATTTTAAGTATTTATTTCTCTAAGGCATATTTGTTTACATCGACGTGTAGTACCCATCGCCTTGAGCTTAGTTTGGGACTAGGTTAATTTGTGAGAGATGGCCCTTTTTTTCCAAAGCTTTAAAAAAACACTGCAGGACTGCCGCATCTCACAATTAATTCGCTTGAGAGCTTGATTTCTATTGCTCTGCGTTTGAAGAGATTTCCTCAGGTCAGGATGCATATAAAACGATTTACATGTTTATTGTAGACCTTATAAATCTCGTTTTTCCCTCGGGAGCCTGCTTATTTTTTATTTTGTTTTATTTGAAGTACTTAGTCTTTAGGGTTCGGTATGAAAGGAGTGAAATAAAAAGCAAGCTTTAAAAAACAAACTGCATTTTTTGTTATTGTCGTCAATATATGTTAAAAAGGGCTTTTGTACTCAGTGACAGTTGCGCTATCGAGACGAATCTAATAACGTATCATATATCAAAATCGAACGGACCATTGAGTAGTTGGAACGGACATACATCTATATATACAGTTCAAATACATAACACATTTAGGCTTCGTCGTAGGCGGGTGAAACGCGGCCAAGTACAAAAATCTCGTATGGCGACTGCCTTTAATTGTTAACTTGTATACATACATAACATACATAACATGCATAAACTCAAGCCTTCGTTCCCAGAGTGGGGTAGGCAGAGCTACAGAATTACCTACAACTCTAAAAACTTGTTGATAACAATGTAATCACATTATGCACAATTAGGCTAAGATGTTTACCAGCGTATAGTGACAAGTTGCAAGCCCATCGCCTAACAGTACTACAAGCCTTTATTCCCTTAGTCGCCTCTTACGACATCCACGGGAAAACATGGAGTGGCACTGTTCTAACCCGGCAACCACACGGATTTTTATTTAGACGAGTATACACATTCTGCTAAATATTTAAAATGCAACTATTACGGTTTTAAAGATACAACCCTGTAACAGACGGACGGACAGAAACACGCCGAAACTGGGTATTAAAAATTTCCAAGTGATGCTACTTTGTTTCAAGTTCAATCATGAAATGAATAGAGCGGCATCGTCTATTGTAGACCTCTTTTAATAAATGTTTAAAAAATAAAAATATAAATTGGTTGTATTGGTAAACTAGCTTCTGCCCACGACTTCGTCTGCGTAGATTTAGATTTTTTTGTTATGCCCTCGGGAACCTTAAAATTTCCGGGATGAAATGTAGCCTAATATATGATCCAGGTTTTAAGCTATCTTCATTCCAAATTTAATCCAAATCCGTAAGTTGCACCGTGAAGGAGTAACAAACTAACACACACAAACGTTTTCATTTTTAATATTAGTGAGACTAGCTTCGCTCCGATTTCGTACGCTTTGACGTTCTCACGGAAATATTATTTTTGGGATATAAGGGAGCCTGAATGCAGAGTATAAAAGAATATATACGTAATCTATTTATTTATTTTATCAACAGCAAAATTAAATAAATTTCCCAACATTATTAGAAAACTTGCTAAAACTTGGCGCGCTATGTAGGGTAAATCTTCAATAACTGGCCCCTTGAGAAAATGTCATTTAGTTACTAGCCACCCATTATATATACAGACGCCGTTCGTAAAGATACTTTGGCAGTAGTCCGGATAACAACTCTGGATCTAGGTATTTTAGTTTAATCGCAAAAATATCAGCATAGCTATTGCTTCATACAGATTATTGCAAAGTGGCCAGTTACTGACGGTGGCCAATAATTGACGATTTACCCTAATTATGATTATTTTATTTTAAGAGTATTGTGGACCGACGCTAAAATCGCGTAGCTATAATGATTATTTTTGCCAACTTGGTCTAGGATAGAACGCCTCAATGTTAGTAATTTCACCGTTTGTCTTATAACCACGCCGCCTGACAATAATTCTGAATTCATGAAAATCCCGAATATTCATAATTCTGAATGCAATATTTTGATAGAAAACTTTATTTTTCTATATCGTTTATAAATCAAAGCTATGTAATCTAAAATAGCTCCAGCTTAAAATAGCTTTCGGAAAAATGAAAATTCGGACAACAGAATATTCGGAAACAAAAATTAATGTGTTCCCATACAAAATATGTCGAATATACACTCTAAAGGAGCTAAATACATAACACCGCAAAAGCCTACCTTGCACCCTTTGCCCGAGCGAAAGTGCACCCCGCGCGCATGCGTAAAAACGCGCGCGCCGTGCGCACCTCGCCACTAGTGCGCCGACCGCCGCGCGCGCACGCTGCTCGGGTGTGTGTGATAATAGTGACAGGTGTGTTTTTTTTTACGCTGTGTGAAAAAGGTGAGTTTTTTTGGTGTACTATGTTTAAGAGTTAGGATTTTAAACGACTGTTTTTTTTTTCAAGTTAAATTGTGTTTTTTTTTTATTATTTGCCTAAATAAGATGTTAAACGTAATATAATTTTAAATAGTTACAAAATTATTTTCGACGGATTTTATAAAATTTAAAATTTATTAGGAAAACAAATAAAAACTTAAAAATTACATTTTAACATTATTTTACGTCTACTTTATTTTTGTACCTTTTTATTACTGTTAAAACCCTTTTCTATTTTTTTTCCGTGTTTCTATAATTAAAATTTAAAAAAATATACAATCAAACAAAACATTTTAGTTTTTAAAAAGTGTCTCACATTTTCTTCGGGATGTTATAAATTATTGTTCAAATATTAAAAATTACCGAAATACTTTCTTCTACTAGTGCCAAGGCAATGAAAATATTATTACACATAACTTATTTAGAATTTAACATTTGCGAGTGGTCATAACACAGCATAAAAATTAAGTCATAAATATTCAAATAATATATAGCATGTGCATAACATAAATAATACTTATCATGTTGATCCAATCCATAAAATATAATATTGTAATAATTAAACTATATTTTATGGAGTTATATAATTATATTAGAATCACTGTTCTACACGACATATCGAAGAATGCTGTTTTTACCATTGCGAAATAAATCAAATACGTTAAAAAAACTAATTTTCACGCGATGAAAAGTATACGTACATTACGTTAAGAAAAACAAAAGTGAAAATTTAATTATAACGTTTTAAAGATCACGAAAATGTGCAACTGCACTTAATTTTCTTACAACTTGCAAGTACGGAATAAACTTAATTATGGGCATGCGCCATAGTGACCTGTCATATTTGAATGTCTAACGGCTAAACATAGCGATACTAATGAACAAAATTTGTAATACATTATTATCCAGTCAAAACAGAGTAATCCCTCTATTTCCTGTGACCCGCTGTGTACAATTGCCTTTCAAAAGCAGTAATAGATGCTTCCACCACACAATAAAAAAAAAACAAAAAAAATGGCTCCATGGGTGACTATTTTATGATTATAGTGAGTTTAGTAATCTAGCCCTCACAGGGTAATAAATAATAATATATTTAATTTAAGATAAGACATTTTGTTAGTTTTAATAAATTATTTAATAATAATTTAATTTATAATTATAATTATAATGCATAATATTATATATTAATACGTACACTGACGTGTAACAATTGTTGGTAATATAGTATGTTTAGAAATAAATATTTTGATTAGATTTGATTTATTTGACGAATTTTTGAATTTTAATAATTAAGCTTTATTAAAAAAATATCTAAATATTAAGCCATTAAATGAAAATACTGTCTAAAACTTTCTTATTCCTCTGAATAAACTTGTTACATAATTTCAAGTGTAATATTTTCTAAGATATCATTGCTGAACTGAACTAAACTTTGAAATGACTGTACTGGGTAAAATAAATTACAAACCAATTACATACATATATAAATACATGAATAACTGAAATAATTACGTCTGGAGTAAATTTACTTTTATTCCTCTCTCGGTTCGCAGCTGAGGGAAGTAATTTAAAACCACCATATAAAATTTTACATTATAACGAGAAATATAATCTCCTCGCCCTTTTTCTAATGAAATTTGCCTATAAAAATGATCTACACTAGTCAGCAATAACATGTTTTATTTAAATATATTTATTACTTTTATTTTTTTAATTCCATTTTAATTAGTTCGCTTTTAAATTTTCATGCCCATAATACGATGCATTTTATCCAGAAAATTAACTACTAATACATCGTAAGTACGAAGTTATATTTCCCAACTTCCCATTATGTTTATAATAAAAAAAAAACTTTTCAAAATCTAAATAACTTACAGATGACGTTTGTATAGTAACACAAAAAAATATGTTCTGAAAATTCGGATAAATGAAAGAGTTAGAACAAATATTCAAAGTCATGATAGGTAACGCTAGAATAAACATTCATATACCCACATACATATACCTACATACTATACGGGTTAAAAGTATTATACTATTTCTTCGGGTGTCAGGTAAAGAAGAACAACCTGTAGTTTTTACTCAGTGATTTTTGAATCAGAATTCTAAACTTATTAGGTACTTGGCCTTTTTGTACAGTCACCAGCATAACTAAGTGATCATTTAATATGTACCTTGTCGCTTTCAACCGTTTCACAAATTTGTATAACATTTCAAACACGACGAAGTGTCAAGGAACATAAATGATCACTTATTTATGCTGGTGACTGTACCCTACTTTGAAAATCGAAGTTTGAAGTTACGTTAGCTCCATCCCTGTCACTCGCCATTGAGACTACATCGAGAAAAGGGGATGAAGCTAACGTTACTTCGAAGTTCGATTTTCAAAGTAGGGCCTCTGTTTAGAGGGGTGTTATAAGTTACACGTATGTATCTGTGTTTATGTTTATCTATCTGTACCATCGTAGCTCCCAAATAATGACTCACACACCCCCTTATTGATAGCAGTGGTCTGCTCTTGGAAAGCGATGGTAGATGTTTTTATGAGTAAAAGTGCTCGTGCGGCCGCACTTACTAGTACCTAAGCATCTTTCATATTTTTTCAAACTGTCTTATACTAGATGAAGACTAATAAATTTTATAAATATTTAACACGCAAAAAATAATTATAAGGATAGATACAGGATGCTTTTATTTGTTACAGAATATTATTTCTAATGAGAAGACAGGGTGATCCATAATCCTAGAACCGTGAAATATAACAAAAATCTCTAACCGTTTATTCTACATTGGCGCGTTACCGTTTCGTTAATCGATTGACCATTAAATAGTTATCACGCCGTGAAAGTGTTAGTTGCTGGGTGCGATCGAGAAAGTAGAGCTGGGTGATATTCGATTGTTGCCACAATAGGGTAGTCTGTAAAGCTGAGTTTGTTTGCTGTTAGATAGTTCTTACAACTTACTTCTCAATTAGACGACGAACTTATAGCCGGTGAGCCTATGTTATCCAATCCGAGCATCCAATTTACTTTCGCGTGTGTTTTTTTATTTTGTCGTAGGTTTTGCTAACGAAGCAACTCGGCCATATAGAGTATAACATCCCTGTTATGACGAGTACCTTAAAAGGGTATTTTCTCTAGGAATAGTATGCTCCAAACGGGATGGGCTAACGGCAAAACATAAATGGTTTTTGTGTTTTTTAGTACTTAACAGCGTCGGAACCCTACACTAAACATGGTCCGACATGGTCTTGCCCGATTATTTACTCCAAAAATGCTAGTTCTCTCAAAACACGACATCGAAAGTTCTCCGTTATTTCTGTCCACATTGTGCAACTTTACACACCCAGTCGACATTTTTGCATTTCTTTTAGCAAACAATATAAATAAATAAAGATGACAGGCTAGACGATAAACTCAGTAAACAGTTATGAGTTTCTGATCCGACAAGGTGCTAAAAATATATAACGAGATATTTGCAAACTCGTAAAGCGTGTATTCTTAGGATGATTCATTTTCCATATAACAACGCATGAACTTTTAAACGTCCTGTATAGTTACGCGAATTATTTTAACATTGTTTTAAATTGAATGTCGATAAGATAATAAATTAAGAAAAAATGTTAATCTCTAGTTTTTGTTTAAATAATCTTCAAGGAGTTTGTTTTTAACCGACTTCAAAAAAAGGAAGAGGTTCTCAATTCGTCCGTTTTTTTATGTTCTCGTATGCTCCCCAATTACTCAAGGATCGCTAGACCAATTTGAAAAAATATTTTTTTGTTTGAAAGGATATTATTTTCTGGGATCTTGGAGAAATCGAGGGTACTTTAAATATTATAGGCATACCTAATAGCGATTTGGGTATTTTTTGTAGTAACTTGTGCATTTGATCTTGGAAATCACTAGTTAGTGAAGTGTAACTGATGATAAAGACCACAGATGGCCACAGATTAAGATAGTTTGCGATTATGACGAAACACATTTAGGTTTAAATAATATGGACATGACTTTCCCGCAGCGTTGCTTACGGTGAGCTTGAAATGTTCAATAGTTTCTTATTAATTGAAGTACAAAATAAAATAAACGTTTTAAAAACAACTTCTTTTAAAATGGTACAAATGATCAGTCAAACTGAAGTCGGCTTTTGTTTAAGAATATTGTGGGAGGCCGACTTTACTTTAACTGGGGTTACATACCTTTGTTTCGGCGAAATATGTTTGCCACATGTATCGTTTCCCAACTTTTCATTTGCCAACCCGCTTTGTTTTCTGTAACTGTATATATTTTAGGAATTTATAATAACTAACCTATACGATGGTGCTGAAATAAATTCTGAAAAATTTACTTAAGTATATAAAATTGGATTGACAAATGAAAAAGTTGAAAAATGATACATTTGGCAAACATATTTTTGCCAAACGGCAGGCTCCCGTTTAACTGACATAATTACCTACCATTTTAAAAGGAGTTGTACTTTGCGATTTTGAATGCGGATTTTTGTTTTTGGCACAATTAATTTAAGTTTAAAGTAATTAGTAGTTTAATTATACACATAATAATGTATCAAGTGCCAAAATATGAAAACAATGAGTACATTTCATTATCATGTCATATCTAATAATTTATTAAAATTGGAAGTGAATCCAACTTTTCATAGAAATGCTCAACTGTTCGCTTTGAAGTAAATGTTGTATGAAGTTGCTATAAAGTTCGTTCATAACTTTTTTTAATGACGACATCCTGACGACGCGCTTTAGCCTAGTTCGTAGTGAGGTTGCTTACAAAGCTAGCGGTCCTGGGTTCGAATCCTGGTAGATATTTGTGTAATGACCTGAGTTCAACGTATTTAAGTATTTATTTCTCCATATAAGTATTTATATCGTTGTCTAGTACCCATAGTACAAGCTTAGAGCTTAGTTTGGGACTAGGTCAATTTGTATGAGATTGTCCCTTATATTTTTTTTTTCGTAGAGTATTTTTGTCTAGTTTCGTAGGAAGGATACTACCAAGTACGTATTCAAGTATATTTATTGTTGCCTAGTTCCCATAGTACTGTACAGTCAAGTTCAAAAAGATGTATACACTTTAGTACCTTGTCACTTTAATCATTGTGATATTTCGTACATGGCAGTTTAAACATGACATTAAATAGACAAGGTACTAAAGTGTATAAGTACATCTTTTTGAACTCGACTGTAAAAGTCTAGACCTTAGTTTGGCACTAGGTCAATTGGTATGAGATAATTTATTTATTTTATTTTATTAAAATACTTTATTGCACAAAATTTCAATAATGTTCAAAAGGTGATCTTAATGCTACAAGCATTCTCTACCAGTCAACCTTAAGGTGAAACAGAAATCAAATAGTAGGGTGGTGGACCTAGTAATGGACAAGGCACAGTAGTATTTTACAGAAGATAAGGGTTATTCATTTGTTTTGCAACAATCAATTTAGAAACGTAGTAAATTTGAATTAAGAGTGTCCATTACTGGTGCCTGTCAGCCAAAAGTTTCGGATATACGGAAGGTGGCGTCGTGATCTTTGCTGTACTTAATATCTGCCGAGTTGGGGCTCGTTAATTTCGTCTTGATAAGCAGATGATGTTTGAGCGTAAAAAAATACAGTCAGCAACAAAAGCTTGTCCCAAAAATGATTTTTTTGACAGAAACTTATTACCAATTCATACCAGAGAACATTTATTAAATTAATACAAATAAAAGTTAAAACTAAACTTATTTAAATTAAAATAAAACTAACCTACTCAAATATTAAGGATGTAAATAATAATCACCACTATAAAAAGAACACCCCCTCTAGCAGGTCCGCTCGCGGCATGGTCCCTATGACACTGGCTGCGTTACCTCTCTGGATAGCTAGCCCAATCCTTTGGGAGAGGTAAGCACCAGCTCTAGGATCTCCGGAGGTGTCTATGAGCCGGGATGACAGGGCCTTAATAAAGCTTTTCATATCAGCTGTACTTATACCTATTCGTTGATGGCGTTATTTTTCTCTCTGCATTATCAATTGGGATTGTTTATATTTTTACGATTACTCTAATTCGAAAACCATTTCGAGGAATAGGGTTTTAAAGCCGTTCTGCATTATTAAGTTTTTGAAAAATTTATCTATTTCGGATATTTGGACAAAAGTATGTTTAACCTTTGTTTGACTTTCGTTTTTAGCTTGAAGCCCTTCTAGGTGTATCTTACGGGTTAGGCGAAAACCGCTTAAAATGGTATGTTTTAATAGACTATTACAATCACTTTTTATCTTTAGATATCATTTAATTGTTTTAATTTATTAGAAAATGCCAACCCGAATTTAAAATAATCATGTTATCCATAAAATGTCTGCTAAATAAATAAAGATATTCAAACAAAAATATTGGGTCAAATACAAAATTAATGAACTTGGTCTCTTAAAATTATCTTTCGAATTAGAATGTAAAAACCGTGAGTTATTTTTTTTTTGGTCTATCCCAATTGATATTTTACAACCAATCATTTAAAACTTACTGCTTTTTTATGTTCATAGTTAACTTTTACTAGTGCCTTAGGCTATTTCCGGCGGATCTTTATGAAATAAATCTATAGTATACGATACGTCATTATGTTTTGACGTAATGTTAATAGGCCTTAATTTACTGCTCGTTGCAAATTGCCAATTGTGTTAAAGGAATTTTGATTGGCTTGTAAATAAACGATTTACTGGCGTAAATGCCAAGCGCAAGTTTAGTTTAGAACTGGGTTTAAAAAAACGCTCAAATAATAACAATTAAACTTTTAGTAAAGTCATTGACGAATATAATTCTGTAGACAGTTGTTATTAAATTGCAAACATTATCTTGTATTATAGTGTAATAATTTGTAAAAAATTGTCAGTTTGTAATTTGTTACTGTTCCATTAAATTAAATAAATAAATAAATAAATATATATCCGTCATAGTTGATAGCGTAAAATAGACATGAATATTTATGGTTTAAGGTTGACGACTTTTGTTTATGATTATGACATAGCGTTAAAAATATCTGTATTCTTTGTTTTTATTGTATTTTCAACTATCTAGTTATTACAAAGTTTATATTTATCATTTGGATGTACACTAAACATATGAACGTCAGTTCTGATCAAGTATAATTTAAATAAACTATTCGAAAACAGTGTTTTTAGCAATGAATATACGTTATTTACTTTTCTAGTGAATAGCTCGCAAAGTGAAAAGCTCTAAAAACCTAAAAGCCAAACAAACACAAATAAGTTAAATACGAATAAGAATGCCCGCCTGTCCCAAAGATAAACACTACTACTCGTAAAAATGTGATAAAAATAATGGGATAAATAAACTGTTAATCATAGTATTTCCACAATAATTACATTAAACTATATTCAATTATACATCTCCTGTGTATTTAAGGGGTGTGGGGTGTATAGGGGTTTTCATGATCACAAGTTTCACATTGGGCGGCAACTGTGAAACCTGCCTCATATATTATGCGAAGGGCGCGCTGAACAGCCCCACACAGTTTCAAAAACAAATGCTTTTTGAAGAGCTGGTACTTACTGGTAATTCAAAAATGGCTGCAATTATGCAGGGTGTTAGGCAGAAGGTTGGAAAAACTTCAGGGACTAACTCTCTAGGTCATTCTCATCAACTTTTATTATGGGACCAACATACAAATTGAGAAAAAAAAACAGCAGTACCATACAAACTTTGAGAGCTAGACAGCCGAAATGAGTAATGAGTTAGTCCCTGAAGTTTGTCCGACCTTCTGCTTAACACCCTGTATTTTCCATCTAAAATAATGAATACTGAGCAGACATTTAACAGGCAAAAAATCAATCGCGCTGTTGCATAATATACATTCGGTCAAAAAAGTATCGGGAATTGATAATTTGTTTATGGTTCCGAATTCAATTTTTATTTTTTTGCTGGTTTGGCACGGCTGTTTTCCATTTTGGCGCGGAGTTTGAGTTTCATCTGTCAAATAGATTAAATACAGTGCTGTTTTTTGTTCGATCATCTCTAGTGTGTGATGCGAATTTCTGCGTGATTTAATAATGGACAAAAACATCGAACAAAGAGTTTGTCTCAAATTTTGCATCGCAAATGGAATTTCGTGTTCGGAGTCGCTGAAAATGGAACAGAAGGCTTACGGTGACTCGATGTTATCAAAAACACGTGCTTATGAGTGGCACAATGCGTTCAAAAGCGGTCGAGATAACGAAAAAGGCCAGATTGGTGGAAAGAAAATTCTTGGATTTTGCACCACGATAATGCGCCTGCGCCAAGGCCATCATTATAAACGAATTTTTGACCAAAAACTCAACAAATACCATCGAGCAACTACCTCATTCACCAGATATGGCTCCAGCCGACTTAATTATTTTTCCTAAACTCAAATTATTACTTCGTGGCACCCGTTTTCATTCGGTAGAAGAAATAAAAGAGAATTCGCGCCGAGAACTGAACGCAATTCCGGAAAAAGCGTTTAAAAAAAAAACCATGATCGGATTATTCGTGAGCGTGAGTGTATCATTTCTGAAGGAGCATAATTTGAAGGCGATAATATAAATTTGGAAGAATAACTTACATATTTTGTATTATTGACCTTTTCCCGGTACTTTTTTGACAGAGAAGTATAACCTACAAACATCGATATATTCTATATAGGTAGATAAAATAAACATTCAATCACTAAATAAAAAGCGACGTCACTGCGACAAATAACGGGGTCTACTCATGACATAAACATTCACCAAACAAACATTAAAAATTACTGTCTGTCGTTCCTAATTATTTCAGCGTAAACCTACATCTTTGAATTTTTCTGTCAAGTATCAAAGTAACTGGATTGCCAGTGCGTATCGGAAATTATCTTCGTAACTGCCATTGTTTCGGTAATTGCAGATTAAATTAAGAAACAGTTGCCGGCGGATTTCCGTTGAATCCAAATTTGGTAATTTATTAGTAATTTGGTAAGACTGGGATTGGTTTACCGTTGGAGGAAAGCCAGTAAATGTCGATGTCGGTAAATGTCATAAAATCGATTTTTTAAATATTGATAAATCTTTTGCTGATGATGATTAGCTTATTAAGTTTAGTATTTGTTTACTTATTTGACATTTAACGAATCGATAAACATTATTGACATAATTATGATGCTAGTGCTGTAAATAATTATTGTTTTTTTTATCGATATACGTAGATACGGCATGTTTGAACTGCCGCATGAAATTAGGATACTTTTGTAGAAAAATAAAAAAAAATGTTTTAATAATCAGATATTTATTTGGCGTTTCAATGTTATTTCAAAAATATAAAATAGTAAAGTAAGTCAAATCAAGTCCAGAGATTTTGACTGATTTTTAAATAAGTTTAATAAAATTTTCACTTACTTACTTAATATATTGGTACCAATGATTCTTAAAAAATCTTATTAGAAGCAAAAACATATGTTAATACAATCTGGAAATAATTCTCAAAAAAGTATTTGAAGGTCCATTCTTTGTAAAAATATGGAGTGTTCCTATTACCAAGGATGTTAGGAGGTCGCGAACACTGCTGTAGCAGGTAAGTACGTACCTACAAACTACTTATAAGTAGCTTGTAAATTTAAGAAGTTTTACAAGCTGCACTTCCAACACATCCGCTGTCCTTAATACAGTTCCGTTTCGCACATTCTCAATTAAAAACACATTTGGTGCCCCAAGCTGACAATTGTATGTAAATTGGACATGCCGGCGTGTCATTGGCGCCCAATAAAAGTTGGAACGAAATGCGATATTCATGTAAGATGTCTCGGGAACGAATGCTTCCGGCAAAAGTTAAAAAGACGTAAGTCACTGCTAAATAGATTTTAAATTTAGCTTTGTACGTGGAACTTATGATTTAAATTGGTCTGTGTTTTCGTTTTAATTTGTGTTGTTGTAAAGAGTTTACAGTGAAACTATAAGTGCGGATAACGGGGTTTAATTAAGTACTTCCTGTATTGGAATTTCATTAAAAATGTCATTGATAAAATAAGGATCAGGCATCTGGTCGCAATCAAGTGAAATTTTTGGTTTTAATCGTGCATTTCCTGACGAGTTCATTTTCATACATCCGCCTTATTTTTTATATATATTTTTATGTGGGTTAACATTGGTGTGGATATTTTTTTTTATTATGGAAGACATTTTTTTAAATTAATTAAGCTAATTTAACGATACTATAATAATAATGTATATCCCTACTTCGAATAAATCCAAAATTTGACCGTGATTACAGACTTATCTCCTATTTTTTTTATAGAAGCGTATTTTGGTTGCTTACTATAAAATAGGTAGTAAGTAGGTACTTAATTTTACGTGCGTAGACGCAATTATTTTAAACACTATGATATTCTCGTATTACATGTAAATATCTTTCTAACACTTATTTTACATCAAAAAAATATTGTCAGGTGTCATGCGGTCGATAAAACCATTTAACAACGAACAAAAATCTCTATGCGCAGGATTAGCTCGAACTTGACCAGTTTTTCTAGTGAAAACTACTTATCACCTATTATCGGATATTCTTCAGCATGTAGCGCGGAACGGCTAGCCGGATAAACGGAAAATCGTCAACTAACCTTACCCTTCACGCTTATAATCATTATCGACAAAATGTCCCGTCACTACCAGCGTATCATTTGAATTTAAACTTTGTTTCAAAGCTATAAAGACTATCGTGGTAAGCATCGTCCGACCACTCTACTTTAATGCGTGGAATAGTTTTAAATTTCAACTTTATAATAATATAAATAGAAACTATGACAGATGCGTCTTTTAGTGCGATAATGGTACTATAACTAGAATAAATAGATACGAAGAAATATAACTTCAACTCTATTGTGTTAGATATAGAATGGCAAATGCATTTGAAGTGCAGTACCAAGATAACAATGCAGCCGTTGAAAGTTATGCCGCGGAATTCAAGAAATTTCATTGATAGTTTTCTAGATAATATTAGGAGAAAATTGTCGTCAAAGTAGAATAAGAACTAGTAGACAAGCTTCGAAAACCCGACTGACTGCCTTTGTAGAATAATGAATTTAGATGTCTGCTCCTAAGTTTACGTGCGTGACCGTACAAACTAGAAAACATCATATTTTTAATTCTGACAAATGAAGTAAATATGTAAATAATAATTGGAGAAATCATATCAAAACTTTAAAAAATGAGCTAATTCACTTAACTAAGACAAAAATTAATGAGTCACGAATAGTTAACATTCACGTAAACTTAACAAGTTTCTAACATTGCATAAGTTACATAAAACCACGATTTATTTTAAACTAGAATAGAAATCAGAGAAATTATATAAACTGACATACGAGTAATTCACGACACGAAACGATTTCATAGAAAGAAAGTGCGTAATTGTGTGAGAACGATTTGTCCGCTCGAATCGTAACGATTTGTCAAAATAAAAATGGCGTTTAGGTTAATCTCATCACGCTATCATGCGGTGAGATACACGATACACCATATTGTGCTATGCATCGTCATTTAAAAACCATTTCGTGGTATACTGACCCACATTTTAGGAGCGCCGGTGGCCTAGCGGCTTGTATCGACTTGTGATCGTAAGGTACTGAGTTCGAATACGACTGGTGGTGACGTACCAATTTTTCTAACTTAAGTACATTACCTGATACCCTTACGGCGAAGAAAACATTGGGAGTAAACCTGCACGTTCGAACAGCTGAGTGTATAAGAAGGTTAAAACGATATGGTTTGTACGGTCTTGAATACAGGCCCAGGGCCTTATGGTCTAAGATCCGAATAGGAGACGACCATCCAGCTGTTTATTCGATAAAAAGTATTTTATATAAAATTTATATGGTAAGAAATATATGGCGAATAGGTTGACTGAAAAATGTGACTCCAGTACAGTATGTCATAAAAAAAACTAAAAATGAACTTATTTAAAAATTGCCATGGCTTGTTTAATAGACCAATTACATACTAATCGAAAGTATGAAGCCTATGGAATATGCAAACGTTAGATTTAATGCAAATTATTACTACCAACTTACCTGCCTACCCAATGGTTATGATTTGAATAAATAGTCAACCTAAAGTTTGCATATTCTATATTCTTCATACTTTCGACTTCATACTATTAGCCTTTTACGAATCTTTCAAATTTCATTTTTAAAAAACGATTTTTTCTTCTTTTTAAATGTTTTGCAAAATAACGAGCATTCGTGTTTTTGGTAATTAACATATGACGGTCAGACGAAACCCGTGATAAATCACGCTTAATATACATGCAAAAGTTTGTATGTGTGGGTTAGCATATTTGTTGCTCCTTCACGTTAAAACGGCTTGACGGATTTAGATAAGATTTGGAATGGAGATAACTTATACCATCGACAAACTATTTAACACATGGGGTACCTTTTATCATGACAAAAAAATCACTTCCCCTGGGCTAGTCAACGCAGACGAAGTCGCAAGCAGAAGCTAGCTATCTTACGAATAATTGAATGTAAGTTAATCTATTTCTTGGATTGACTGAAAAACTATTATGCGGTAAAAAAAATGGATATTAGTGCGTTACAAAGGGAATTCAAATTTCATTATTTTGGCTGTCACTTTCGCTAAATTATATGTTCATCTAGCAATCATTATAAACACTCTTGATGTGTCAATTTACCGTATGACTTCTGTGGGCCTAGTATGGTTGCGTCTATATCGCGTGCCAAATGTGGATAAAGCATCCGTCACTGTCGTACTTATTTACGTGTCAGAAGGTGACGGATGCCTTATCCAAACTTTGTCACGCGATAAACGCAGCCATTTTAGGGCCTCTGACCCTCGAATCGTGTTGAGAAAATGCTATAACTATAACATTGTAAGTACTATCAGACCATTGGAACCTTGACCCACCATAGAACTGTGTCACAGAGACGTTATGATTCAAGTTATAAGAAGTGTCAAACAAATTGTATTATAATGTCACTGTGACACCGTTCTATGGTGGGTCAGGGTTCCATTGGGCTGATAGTACTTATGGGTATTGTAGTTATCTATTTATGTAGTGTAGTTGAACTGTTTTGTAGCCTATTCGTGACAAACTACCAGACAGACATAAAAACAAAAATCCTAAAAACGGTAATTTATGATTAGTCTTACAAATTAAGTGATGGGGCGCACCTTCGTGTATTAAAACACTATTATCCTTAATAATTGTAGTAGGTAGTGGTAAAGTCAACGCAATAATTTATTCCGAACACAATTAACAAACCTAACTTCATTTTAACGTTTTCTTCAAAACCTAAACCGTATTATTGAATCAACACACATAATCAAAATCGGTCCAGTAGTTTCATTACAACGATAAACAATACTCATTCACACATAAATAACCTCGACTTATCAACACACATAATACATTGGTCCATATCTCGTGAAACCCAGTCATGCAAATACGGTCTCTATTCCACTCTGTAAAAACCTATCGCTTTTGACATGTTAAAGTTTTTTTAACGTTATGATAGCTCCTATTTACTTGGCACCAATGACGGCCGACTTAAAAAAAATATGATTCCATTTCAAAAGGAATATGGTATAACCGAGAAGATTAGATTCCCAGTTGCGAAATATTTACACCTCATAAAAGCCTCTTTCATTGCTTAGATGGAAATTAGAAAGATTACTAATAAAATTGTTTATTGCATTTGTATTTCCCATTTTAATGCTTTATAAGGTTAAGTTATACATTTCAATACTATACTAATAGTTCTTCGGTTATCTAATATAAGGTCGAGTTTTCGTTGCCAAAGACATCCGAATTATCGTAAGTTAGAAATGCCTTTTTGATAGAACCGTTTAACTTTCCAGGATGTTTATGCAAACCTAACCTTAAATAAAGGTTCTTTAGGTGTATCTCTTTAAACATTTTGAAAATTTTGGTCTCATTTTGGCCTCAGCAAAAAAAATATTGTACTTATTTGGTTGGTGGGCCATTCTACTTTTCAACGTACACTTTGGTTATCGTCCGATAAAAAATATACCAAATTATGAATCCGCGTATAAATAAATAACATGAACCAAGAATGTTAGTTTAACGGATTCAAAACAAAAAACTATTCAATTACTACATTACCATTGAAAAAAATTGGTAACTCAGTGGTAAATTGTACTATTTCCATAGAAAAGCGAGGACATCAACCTCCACTGCGTTACTCACTTTAAAGTTAATACAAATAACTTTTTGTAAGGATAATTTTTTATATTAGCTTATTTACGTCACTTTTCGAGTTTCAAGTTAGAACAAACAACACTTTACCGTTTTATTAAATAAAAAAAGTTTAGCGAGAACGTGGCTAAAACTTATGTACTTACAACGAAAAGTAGAATGGCCCTGGTAACGAAAATTTGACGTTGTGATTGGGTTATCTCAGTGAACTCTAAGAACTGTACTCATAGTATAGAAGTCAAATGATTTAAAATTAGTAATCTATATACATAAAAAGCAAACCTGACTGACTTATATATCAACGCACAGCCGAAACTACTGTACCTAGAAACTTTAAATTTGGCACAGGGGTTCCTTTCATGACGTAAGTGAGCACTAAGAAAGGAGTTTCCGAAAATCGTCCCCCAACGGGAAGAAATGGGGGGGGTAGCGGGAAACTAATTCTACGCGTTCGAAGTCGCGGGCGTCCTCTAGTTATAATAATAAAACCCCTTCCATTTCTCAGAAAATTTGTTACTGAGAAAATTATTTATTGCATTTGCATTTTCTGTTTAAACGCTTTAAAATCCTTCTTCAATCGTACATTTGATTGCTTAAAAGCAATTTTCATGGCCATAGTAAAACATACTGCAGTTCTATTACAGCGGGCCTATACTTCAGTTTATTTAGAACTAGCGACCCGCCCTCGCTTCGCTGCGGTTTATTTGAGTTTTCTGTAACACCCGTTCAAAAAACCAGCATTTATTATACATAGAAACCTTCCTCTTGAATCACTCTATCTATTTAAAAAAACCGCATCAAAATCCGTTGCGTAGTTTTATAGATCTAAGCATACATAGGGACAGACAGACAGACAGCGGGAAGCGACTTTGTTTTATACTATGTAGTGATTAGAAACCACAACAACACTATATTGCGGCCCGTGAACTGTAACCTCTTTACAATTTGTACTAGAGTAACAATTGACGACACGCAAATAAAGTGACATTAAAACAATTTTATTTTGCGGCTCCCAGACTATTGTACTGTACTATTTGCTAGGTAATAAACAGTTGACCAGACGCAATATAATGTTATTGTGGTTTCTAAATTAATTAATTGAAGTATAGTATGGTTGCGTTTAACCCCAGATAAAATGTGGATTTAAAGCATCCGTCACTCTCGTACTTATACAGTATGTAAACTAACCAAAACCATCTCTTTAAACCAGTTAATAGCCAAGTCGAGTTAAATGTTTTAACACCTGTTTTGCTCGTACGGGTCGAATATTTTTAATTTTGTCATTGTTTAAAAATTATAAAATCTTACCTTTTTCAAAGTCGGTTAACCCTAAAAGTATCACCCTGTGTGTAATGTTTACATCGTCGTCCAGTGCCCATGATAAGACCCGTATGTAATGTTTACATCGTAACAGATTATGGAACTTGCGTTCAGTGCATTATTTGTTGATTAAAATAACTTCTTTTTTCTTACCTGTTTTACGCTTTTGTTAAAGTCAGTCAAATAAATAAAAAGCAGCCAAATTATTTTCAATTTATCATATCATTATCAATCCATGCCATTTATTTTACTTCAATTTCACTGATGTCACTTTATTGTCAATAGTTTTTTTCTTAATCATTAAAACAAAAAAGTTTGGCTAGCAATCAAATGACAAGACGACAATCAATGTGACGTTTCTTTATTACAAACAAAACATTGTAGTTCATGATGCCGCTGATTTTTAGTGCTGCGGGGATAGTAGATATGATTCTTATTTACGGGGAGTGCAGAAATAATGGTGCGGCATCTCTTCGATTGTACGCCGAAAGATTTCCGCAGCGAAGATTTATATTGTCGTCGATATACCTATGTTAATAATTGACATTTTGCCCTATGTCACCCGGGATGGTAAAAGGATTCTCACGATACCACACACATCTAAATCGGCGCATGCGTTTAGAAGTTACGGTAGAATAAAAAATCGTACATACATACATTACATGAACCCTGAAAACATTACGCTCCTTTTTTTGGGCATTGTATGTATCCAGGGTATAAGCTATCATTTCCATTTCAAATTTCATCCAAATCCGTACAGCCGTTGCAGCGTAAAGGTCTCTGCCCACTACACCGTACCATACCATGACCATACTATGAACATATCAGGCCCGGAAGGTAATTAGTTTTAAAATGTTGGTCGGTGACGGTCTAGTGGGCATAATCTCATACTTTTCAATACAAAGAATATTTTTTTGTCTGACACGTTCCTATTACGGTCATAGTACGGTCATATGATACGCTGTAATGGGCAGAGCCCTTAAAGGATAACAAACTTTCGCTTTTATAATATGAGTAGGATATAATTACACAAAAAATATTTTTCTTAATTAATTTAACGAAAAGTAGAGCTTTATTGGTTTTTATTGCAGGTTGCGGTAACTAACTAAGCGTCTTAAATTATATTTGATCAAAACGTTTTATATTTATGTAAGAAAGCAAGCTCGTACTGCCGCCGTCGTGCTACCAAAAAAAGCAGCTAACTTCAATGTACTAGTCAAAGCATTCTAAACTCTATTGGCAATCACATTCAATTTAAAATGCTTAGACTATTACTATGGAGTTATCCGCTTTCTTTGGTAGGACGACGGCAGCGTAGCATTAATATCTTTTATAATGGACTTTATTAGCATCACAGGGAGTGCTAAATAACTATTAAAACATTACTGAAGGTTTAATGTATATACACTAAATGTTCATGTTTATTGCTTAACACTCTCTGTGTTAATACTATGATTAAATCGCTATTAAAGTGCACGGTAGTGCGTAGGCCAAGTGTTAAGATTTGTAATTTAAGTAGCAGATGGTATTGTACAAAAAGTAATTTAGTTTAAGTATAGGTACTAATGTGGTATACAAGAGTTTGAAAACGCCATCAGTTACTAGGTACATTGAACTTTTATTTTATTAAGAAATGAAATTCGTTGCCGCGTAAAAAAAACCCAAATTAAATTTCATCACGATGTAAAGAAAACGATCGGGAAATAGAAAAACATACTTATTTTAGATTTGGCATAGACCTATTTAACGCTTCCTTGTTACCTCGTAAGGCCCAGTGTACATCACAATGTACAAAACTACTTATTATAAATTATTCTTGGGCCGCAAGTACATGTAGAGATATTGTACATTATCTAGAATGAACATTGGGCGTTTAGATCTAATAGCATAATTTTAGCTTGGGCCTTACGAGGTTAATTACTCAATCAAGCAAGAACTTGGTCTATACTTTACCATTTATGGTTTCGAAGTTATTTAACCTTACCGTCTTAATTTTCTTTAACAGTGGTTCTATACATATGTTTTATAGGTTTGGAGTTTTCAAAGCACTGTAAGACTAACATGCTAGAATATAGGTAAAAATTTAAGTAATCATCTTGCATGTAGTTGTTTACAAAACTATTATTTACGTCAAAATTCAAATATAGAATGTCGAACGGTCTATACCTACAGATGTGTTACAACTAAATACAAGAGGACCTTTGCTTGAGTTTTTTACCTATACAGTAACTAAGTAAAATAAATAAATATCACGGGACGATCTCACACAAATTGACCTAGTCCCAAACTAAGCTCTAGGCTTGTACTATGGGTACTAGACAACGATATAAATACTTATATAGAGAAATATATACTTCAATACATAGAAAACAACCAAGACTCAGGAACAAATACTCGTGCTCATCACACAAATATCTGCTCTTACCGGGATTTGAACCCAGGGCCGCTAGTTTCGAAGGCAGGGTCACTACCAACTAGGCTAGCGCGTCGTCAATTAAGCATATAATATGTGATGTAGCGTTCACTTTCAAACATATAAGAAATCTAATAAGAACAAATCAACGCTGCGGTCGGAAGGAAATCAAACAAAAACCGGCCACTACTGTCAAAAGCATGTGCCAATTTGTATTCTGCCAACCGCATTGTTACTGGACAAGGGAGAGAGTGTTGAAGTTAATTATGTAATTAGACAAATTTCTAATTCGCAATACAAATGTTGGATCTTTTGTTGTTTTGCGGAGCCTGTGGGGGGCAAATTAGGAGTGAATATAAGGTGAATTAGTTAAGATATGCGGTGTTGTGAAAGTAGTACAATTGGGATAGACAAAAAAAACTCATAGTTTTTACATTATAATTCGATAGAATAGGTAATTTTAAGGGACTAATTTCATTAATTTTGTATTTGACCAATTCATTTTGTTTTAATATCTTTATTTATTTAGCTATTTTAATTTTGAGTTGGCATTTTCTAATAAATTACAACAATTAAATTATATTTAATGTTAAAAAGTGATTGTAATAGTGTATTAAAACGTACTGTTTCAAGCGGTTTTCGCCTAACCCGTAAGATACACCTAGGATGGCTTCAAGCCGAAAACGAAAGTCAAACAAAGGTTAAATATACTTTTGTCGAAATATCCGAAATAGATAAATATTTCAAAAACTTAATAACGCAGAACGGCTTTCAAACCCTATTCCTCGAAATGGTTTTCGAATTAGAGTAATTGTAAAAATATGAACAATCCTAATTAGTGTAAACTTTATTGAAACACTACGGTACTTGTGTGAGTTTGAATTTCAGTTGCTGTTAATAAAATGTTAGGGATGGATCAGTAAAATTCATTTATTCGCATTTTATACACTTTCGCATTTCGCCAGCTGAAAACCCAACATAACCTAAAATATTTTTAATACTAAGGGGTGACTTAGGTCCGGAATTGAATTTTTTCATTATTATAAAAACTGCGAAAGTGTATAAAATGCAAATAAACCATACACTTTATTTACCTTGCAAAAGGTCGGGTATTCGTCACTTTCGGATGTTCTACAAGATTTTTCGTGATTTTCGTTGTTTTTTGGACATGATAGAGCCCGCGGCAGCACCCCAAGGTCGAAAGCTTGGAATAAAAAAGCTTCTACCTGTAGAACACATCCAAAAATGGAGGATACTCTTAATTAATACAGATTTACTGGACTAGGTAGTAAAAATCTTATACAAATTCCTAAAATATGCTTTACGCGTGTTTTATGGGTACTAGACAATAAACAAACTTATTTAGACAATACTAGATACATAGAAACCATTCGAGATTCAGAAAAAAATTGCACTTGCCAGTAATTGAACCCGGGACTTATTATATTGTTATTTATTTGTATATGCATGCACACAAAGAATGTCTAGATAATAGATGCCAAATTTGATCGCGCTTGAATTATAATTGTGGGCAACAAAAGATTTTTTGAAAGTCTTGATTTAAGTAGCCTTTGTTTCAAGTCTGTTGTACGATTTAAATCATCAGTAGCAAGATTAATTCATCTATTAATTAACGTGCCAAAAAAGACAAAGAGCACAGTATTAAAAAGTTTTTTTGAATATTAAAAAAACATGTCCGGTGTTTTTTATCTATAGTATGACGTGTGCAATTGTGCATTTTAATAACAACTTTGGCTTTGACTTTATTGGTTGTCCTTTTAGTCAGACATCAGTAGAATATCTACAAAGCAGACTTGGCTGTATAATTTTCTTACCTATACATTGCATTGTATTGACTTTTTATATGTTATTTACAAGTAGTTTATTTTGTTAGTTCATCATCATCATCATCATCATCATCATCATCATCATCATATTGTTAGATTCGAATGCATTGGTTTCATTTAAACTCTTTGTCTTGGACACTAAGTACCTAGGGATCCTGGTTTTTTTTGGATGACCATTGTTAAAATAATTTTCCAATTTGCCATAGATTTGGCATTCGACTTGCGTCAGGACTTCCGAAGATCTTTTCACATTTAATATTTGTACACGGTAACCTTACTCATTGTTATAAACACTTGAGCAAACTTTAATGGTACATGGAATACGGGTCAAGGCTCTGTAGTAATGGAGTGATTCACAAAAATCACACATGTTTTAATTTTATATAATTCCTGGATTACCTAACCTACGTAGCAATAAAAATATTTCATTAGTCTTATGATCTTAACATCTCCATACAAAAATATGATAACGTTTCTCACCCTAAATGAAGTTCGATGAATACTGTCGAAAATGGAATCATGTCCCATTGTAAACTGTGATATAGGCCGAAAGAAATAATGACCATATGTATTTTATGTAGAGTCAGAAAATGACCATTTGTAATTACGTTCTATCTGAAATATGTACATTGCATAATCTATTTGGTCACAATTCGTTTTGAGCCTACATATTATTACATTTTGGTCTTAATTCATATTAGACCACATTCACTTTGTGCGTATTTAATTTTGCTCCTAATTTATAATGTGCAAAATTCGATGCGAGCTTAATTCCTTAACACGAAAAGAAATTTGGTTATTTTTAACCGACTTCAAAAAAGGAGGAGGTGCTCAATTCAATTGTATGTTTTTTTTTTTTAATGTTTGTTACCTCGGAACTTTCGACTGGGTGAACCGATTTTGAAGATTCTTTTTTTGTTTGAAAGCTGGTGCTTCCCATTTGGTCCCATTTTTATCAAAATGAAGATTTGATGATGGAGTCTTTGAGGAATCGACGGAACTCTTTAAAATTTATAGGCACACATATAGCGATTTTGGTATTTTTCATTGTAACTCGTGTATTTGCTCTTGGAAAACACTATTTGGTAAAGTGGAACTGATGATGAAAAACACAGATGGCCACCGGAACTCCTAAACGGTATATATTTCAAGGGAGGCGACAAGATATTTCGATTAAGATAGTTGAGCGACTATGACGAAGCATAATAATATGTATGTTTAAGTATATGACTATGACTTTCCCACGGCGTTGCTTGCGGCGAGATTGAATTTCAATGTTCTATAGTTTCTTATAAATTCTTATTAATTAAAGTGGGACTACATAACAGCATAATTATGATCACTAAAAAGTATAAAATAAAATAAAATTTAAAAAAAACAAAAAAACCGTCTTCAAAAAGCAAAAAATAACTTCATTTAAAATGGTAGGTCAATGGTCAGTCCAACTGAAGTCGGCGTCCAACAATATTTTAACCAAAAGCAGACTTCAGTTGGACTGACCTATTACCTACCATTTTAAATGAAGTTATTTTTTGCTTTTTGAAGACGGTTTTTTTGTTTTTTTTATTCAGCACAATAACATTTTGACAAAATTCACTTTGGATGGTACTTTTTTTTGGTCAAAATTCATAATGGTCAATTCAAGTGAACGATTTTCCAATTACTTAATGACTAAATCGTATTGAACATTACTAAAGACGCGGGTCTTATGTCGGTAGTAAAATAATCTGACGTCAACGAATGCTTAGTCACGTCACATGAATTATTATGAGCAGCTTTATTAGTGATGTTTTGTTATGACAAATAGATCGTGGATAATGGCAAATTCACAGGGCCCATGGGTCTTATCCTGCTTTGTATAAACGCCTATTGTTATTATGGTCAATGTAATGATAGTTCTTATTAACTTGATAGTAAGTAATGGCGGCCGAAATAAAAACTATACGATGATGATACGTATAAAGACAGAGTGGAATAAGGCCCCTGGACCCTAGCCTGGGTCCTAGCCAAGAAGCAAACGCTGCTAGAATCTGACTCTTCACATTCTGAATTCTTCACATGGCAACAAATTTACCTATGAAACAAGTTGTCACATTATGAGTACCTACCTATCCTATGATATTTTAAATTGGCCCTCATTTTTTTTCTCTAACGTCTTTCTTTTCTATCGTTCAAAATGTTGTTCATTTCGAACAACTTATCGGTACCCTCACCATGAGTAACTACTACCGTACTCGCTAGCAAGTCGAATGCTCTGTCCCTCGCAGACCTCGCAGTATTCTTAGTGAGTGAGAGGGACGGACCATTCGATTCGCTAGCTGGTAAGGGGACGGAACGCTCATTTCGGTTAGCAATAGCGAATACTTGAGTAAATGCTCAAGTCTATAAGCGAATTAATAGAAAAAAAAAGTAAAAAAAAATTGAATTTGCAAACGACGACGAACAAAAGGATCCAATGAGCCTATGCCTAAAATTCGTGAGCTCAAAGCAAATGGTACGGTCGGCCTTGTACAGTGCAATAGCTCTTCGAAGTGCTTCGGGTTTGTACTTGTCTGTCACTCGCTCTCACACACTCTTATTAAGAGAGAGTGAGAAAGAAGTACAAACCCGAAACACCTTCTAAGTGCTCACTGACTGTAAGCTACTGCACGCTTTAGTACTCTGTCACTTAAACGTCATATTTGAAGTACTGAATTAATCTGTCGAACGTTTTAAAGTAACGAAGTACAAAGATTTTCAGTTATTTATAAGGCCGACTGTACAGCGTTTTAATTTGCATAATAATAAAGTCTTTCTTCTCTATCCCATTCTTAAGCCTAGGAGGCAACTTCCTACTTAATTTAATAGTCTTGTATAAAATCATGTAAAACAAGTGCTGTTGCATGACTTTACATGTTAAATCATATCAGAATTAATAGGCTCTAATTATGGTAATATCGGACGCTAAGCCACAGACATGCGAAGCTATGTCTAGCTATAATTTATTTATTTGTAACTTGGCACGATCTTATAGCAGTTTATTTTACCAAATGGTTATGAAAATGCTATGTGATTATTTAGAACTATTTTTGACTCTTTTGTAAATTTTCCAACCTAAGGAGCGTTGCTGTTTTCCGTATTTCAATAAAAAAAACACGTTTGAGGTATTGTTTTAATGTTGGTATAACAGAAGAAGTTTTCAGTTGAAGACTTCAACGCTAATAATTATAATATTTTACCTAGGTAATATTATTTCCTAGTTCGTACGTATAAAATTCGGTTATAGCTTTATTCTCTCCGAAGCATCTCAAATTCTGTAAACAAAAGGTAACCCAAAGAGTAGGCTATAAACTTGACTCCTAAACACAATGGAATTATGATAAAATAAAGCAATAAATAAAACCATGAAAGTCTTTAATGAATTTTACAGTTCCATGGTTGGCAAACAGTTTTACGCACAAAATCAGTCCGGTTTGTTGAATAACAAAAAAACTCATTTTACATTAAATAGCAAAATAATTCACCTATTACGCTAGTAAATATCAACTACTAAAACGACTATAATTGACAATAGGCCCTTTTTTTTCAAAGGTGTTCTGAAAAAAAACATGCTTATCAAAAAGCAAAAATAATGTTTTATTCTTTTACATACACATACATTAAATCACGCCTGTTTCCCAGAGGGGTAGGCAGAGACCACTTCTTTCCACCTGCTACGATCTTGACAGATCTCTTTCGCTTCTTCCACATTCATACATCGAGTCATGCACGCACGTCGGTTTCGGGTACTTAAAATTCGGCCCTTTTCCAGTATTTCTCCGATTTGATTCGAAAAAGTACGCCTAGGGCGGCCCCTTCCGACCCTTCCACTCACTTATTCTTATTCTTTTGTTTTTCATTATTCAATGGGAACATAAATAAACAAATTTCTGCAAGTGGCTAAAGAGCATAAACGCCATATGGTACGTCACAGCTAGTTATAAAAATGCAGTTACAAACAAAACGATATCATTCCGACCACTAGTCCAAAGCGGTCGTGGCCAACACATTTTTTTTAATCAGAATTAAACAAAAAAAAAGTGGTAGATACCTATGTTTATTTAAGAAATCTATACATATAATATAACTATGATTTTTATCAACGCCTTTTCAAAAAAACCATGTTGTTTATTGACAATAGCTGACAACTTCCACTGGAACACAAGCCCGGCCTTGTCCGAGTGAGTGGCGCCAAGAGTTCAACGGCCTTTGAATAATACCGATAGCTCTAACGATGGTAATTGCCTATTACGATTTATTATTTAATCATTTCGCTATTACAATGGCAGTTTACGATCACGGATAGTTATTAGAGACTTGCACTTTGTTGCGAAATATGAATAGAATTGTGGTCGTAAGAAAATTACTTCAGTTGATTTTACAATTCAATTGCAACTATAAATATTACAAAATGAAGCCAAAAAAGTGGTGAAATGCGAACTTAAAGTTCAAGTTCAATTAAGGTCAAGTGTTTAAGTAATCTATTTTTTTATGATATTATTGTACGTTTCTTAGGTCAAATATGAAACTTATAGTTATATTGAAACTTATAGATATGAAAGGACCAGCAGCGCTTTCTCCTCCTACTCCTCGTCTGGTTGCCCTGAAAATCAGCGTCACGGCATTTACATGTCTGACAATATGCTGAGTGGCACCCAATTTGGTGCAATATAAAATAGTTTTAAGTTTTTCGTTCTAAATTATTTTCTTACTGTATTTCGTTTTGTTATTATTGTTCTGTGTCTTGCACCAAATAAACGATTTTATTATTATATTATTATTATTATAGTTAGCTGCAGTAATAACATTCATTTATGGGTGTACCAAAAATGTTAAATTCAATCTAATAACACCAACTACACATGACTTAAAAAATATTTCTCATTTTTACGTTTACCAAATATAGCGTAAGTTCTTTAGTTTAGTTTTAAACTGCTACTCGAATAATACAAAACCCATAATAATGCGTACCTATCACCTTTCCAACTATACTAGGTATTTAAATGACTGTACTGTGGTGTATTATAAGCAAATACAATCATAAAACTGACAACTATCCTTTTTTAGAACTCCAAAGAAGCAAGAATTAACCTGACTGCTCAGATCTTCACCTCATAGCTCAAAATTCTTAAAAAACAACAATATTCCAAAGCACACGACGTCCAAATAACATAACACGAAGTTCTTAAAGTAACTATCGATGCATTTTATTGCATACAAACTGCATGCTAATTGAAGGATGCGATCCCCAATTACATAGTTGATTAAGCGAGAAAGTAAAGATTGCAACGAGTTTGTGCAGTCTGCGTTTAGTACAAGTAATAAATATCTACATACCAGCATGGTAATGACATCCAAAGGAACAAGTTAGCCTTACTGTCGATTTCTATGACCCCTACGATTATAGGAACTGTTCGTAATAGGGGATCAATATAGACTTAGACGTTAGCATAATATTACGATTACGATGTAGCAATAACATGGACTAATGTTAATTAAATTAGCGCCCTATCAGAATCGGAACAGACTTTATGTTAAGTCCGCGGTAAGCAGTCACTACATCAATATTAATGATCTGAAACGCGAGCGTGTGAACTGAGAAACAAAATAGCGAACAGCGAATCGAACGTGACAAGCGTCGTTAAATGCGTAACAGTAATGTGATGTGTTGTTATTTATTAAAATTTGCAATTACATTGTATTTGGAATTTGGCTGTACGGGAAATGAAACTACGTTACAATCAAATAAAAATAACAAAAATAAAACCCGACTACAAGTAAAGAAGGAAACAAATTCGAAAGATTGAAATGATTTATACCATTTACAACAATTTGATATAATCTATCCAAGTTAGAATAGAAACCACTTCTCGTACCTATGATGACGAGCAGTCAAAATTTATGAAAATCAAAGACATTGACAGCAGGCATCTCGGGCAGGCAGGCATCTCCTGTGCATAGAATTAAATTCATTACTTCCTGCTAGCAAGCTAATACAAATATATTTCAAAGGCCATCTATTATTACAGCAACATGCAAACTGCAAAATATTTCTTTTTCTATATAGTCGGGTAAAAAAAACCAATTGACAGTCAATCTAACACAGGCGCCGTGACATGGCGTCAATCTTCCGCATTTATTTTAATAATTGGTGTGGGGCTTAAAACTTACGTTAGTTATACGCGGTCACGAAGTCTCAGCTTAACTCCTGTCTAGTAATCGGTTAGTAACTTCTACTATTTTCATTTGACAGCGACAAGATCAGTAAATCAAACAAGATTGACGTACGGGCTGACTACTTATTAGCAACATTGAACGTGTGAAGCTTATCTAGCATCTTGTATCGCTCGATCGCGAATGATCAATAAAGATGTCAGTATTATTGACTCGGTGCCATTTTCATCAGTTCTGTCTGTGAGACTGTCAGTTACTCTTTATGAAGTCTCAATTATTAATGTGATCTGGTTTTACCTGTTTTTTTATTGTGTTTTGTATAGTTAACAAGTGATAAATAATAGGTACTAAATTTAATATACCTACTGCAAACAAAACGCTACTTCAGAGGATAATTTTAAAAGGGTTTAGGAGATCAAGATAGTTCTAAGGAAAATCAGGGAAATATTCGGGACGGTAACATTTCACAGTCCTTTAAAAATCTGTCCTTATACCGTGCAATAATATAAGGTGTATTTTTTTTTTTACTTTTCATACAAGAAATGATGCTCTTTTTACCGAACCATTCGTCCTAATCGAGACTCGTACCAAATTTTATTAAAAGTAATTAAATTACACGTTATATATAACCATGTACTCAAATATATTCAAAAGTAAAAAGTGGACATGTCAAAGTTTTGTTGCTCAATGACCATGCCTGACGCTGTTTCATTTTTAACCGACTTCAAAAAAGGAGGAGGTTATACGTTCCACTGTATGTATTTTTTTTTTTTTTTTTTTTTTTTTTTAATGTATGTTCACCGATTACTCCGTCAATTGTGGACCGATTTTAAAAATTCTTTTTTGGTTTGATAGAGTATACTTCCGAGGTGGTCCCATTGTCAGCAAATCTGAATCTGATGAAGGGATCAGTGAGGAATTGAGGGAACTCCTCAAATATTGTATGCAAACATATAGCGATTTTAGTATTTTTAGTAACAAATGTAGCATTTGCATTCAGAAAGTGTCACTTGGTGAAGCGGAACTGATGATGAAGACCACAGATGGCCACCGGAACTCCTCAACGGTATCGATTTCAAGGGTGGCGATAAGATATCCCGATTAAGATAGTTGAGCGACTACAACGAAGCACATTTAAATGTTTTAAAATGACTATGATTTTCCCGCGGCGTTGCTTGCGGCGAGCTTGAAATGTCTTAAAGTTTCATATATCAACTAAGAAGTGGGACTAAATAAGCTTATTATGATCACTAAAAAGTGTAAAATAAAATAAATGTTTTAAAAAACAAAAAAACCGCCTTCAAAAACGCAAAAAATAACTTCTACTACTAGGTACTTAGTAGTAGGTACCTATCCTATTAGGTTAGTCTAACTGAAGTCGGCGACCACAATATTTTCAACAAAAAGCCGACTTCAGTTGGACTAACCTAATAGGATAGGTACCTACTACTAAGTACCTAGTAGTAGAAGTTATTTTTTGCGTTTTTGAAGGCGGTTTTTTTGTTTTTTAAAACATTTATTTTTGTTTTAAATTTTAATTGGCTGACAACTTTTTAAACGTTCTAGAGCACCATAATGGCAAATTGGCTGCCTTCTCGAAACGACGGCGACTAAATGTCAATGGGTTGTCGTTGGTCCGTTTGAACTAATTGTTTTTTAATCTGAAGATGCTGGCCGCATTTATTTTTGTCATTGCGGCTTTGTTTTGCATTGTATCTTAAAGCAATGAACTTTAAAATTTGCGTTTCTTTTTCCCTTTAAATGAAATGAAACTTTTTTTTATTTCGTTCAGCGATTTTTAGAGATATTTCACTACCTAAAGGATTGAGTGTTTTTTTTAATTAGTTTTATTTTAACATGTTCCTTTGTCATAGTATTTGTTAAATTGAAAACCAAAGAACCAATTTTGATGGAATTAAAAAAAAAAATTAAGTTTAACAGAATTTTGAATCATATTTATATTTAGGAAAAAACGAACAAATTGTGGGAAAATTCGGATTTTAAATAAAAACAATAATTAAACTAGTAAAACTCTATTAATTACGAAGCACTTGTGTGGTCCATTTTAAGAGCTCTTTAATTATTAACGATTATCTCTGCTTTAAGACAAAGCAGCTTGATTACAGTAATGAGTAGCAATTAATACATTTTAGGAAGCCAGTAATTATAGTACTAAAAATATTTGACTGTTCTTAAAATACTACAATTAAAATGGTTGCCTGCATTGTTTATAATTAATTAAAGTCAAATCAATTTAGCCTTGCGTAATGTAAATAAATAAATAACGGGACCATGTCACGCAAATTGACCTAGTCCCAAACTAAGCTCTAAGCTTGTACCTTGCAAGATTATAGAAAATGTCCAAGATTCAGAAACAAATACTCGCGCTCCTAACTACTACTTACAACGTAACACAACAATGCGAACGATACGATACAACGGAACACAACGAAATACGAAGCGCGCAATTGCTGTTCCTGCCAAGGCAAATATAGTGCTTTTCTCCAAAATCGCAAGAAAGAAAATGCGTTGGAGTAAAATCTTCATCGCTTAAACTCATTTTTTGAATTGCATACAAACAGAAACTTCACGTGAAAAAAAAACACTTTTTACCGCCTTTTGTTTAGGACAAGGAGAAACGAAAGCTTTGTATTAAAAAAAACAAGCTATTCCAGACACAGATAAAAAAATTATGTTTCGAATAAAATTTGGATGTATAAGACTTGTGCCCTCATTATATTATGGGCCTTTTCACTTTTTAAAAAGTTACAAGCTAGATAGTAATGGAATTTGTATGCAACATTGCGGGCTTGTGTAGCGAGCACGCAATGTTTTTATTTTTTATTTTGAGTACTGTTAGTAAACTATGTACCTACTTCGCGTCTCAATATGTAGATAGTAATGTCAACATTTCCGGACATTTTTGTGAAAATATTTTTACAGATGGATATTTTAGTCGAGGATAAAATAGGCCTAGGATATAACTTAGTTATAGGTACTTTTGTTTTTTTTACTACGATTGCGAGATATTGCTAGTGAGTAAACTTTACGTATTAATATTTACGTCGAAAACATATTCATCTTTCAGATAAATACGAGTATGGTCCAATTTGAATTGCACTTTCAACGCTTTTTATCAATTTCTAACGACTTATTTTTCCGTAAAAATTAATAATTAGATCGTTATAGAGAAGACAATAAATAATTAAAGAAAATTAAAAGTAAAAAATAACAAATCTTTTATTCGGAGTTTTATTGTGTCTGGATGTTGGGGCATGTCTTAGTCCTAGAAAAAGTTAAGGTCGGCAATACACCTGTAACTTATTGCTCTACGTTTTGAAACAAAGCTATATGCAATAGAGAGATGCAGATATTTGCCAATCACTCTTACCCATAGTTGCGTCTCAAAACTTACAGAAATAACTTAGGTACAGGTGTAATGCCAGCCTTTTACTTTATGCACAAGAGCATAAAAAATCTTACACTGAGCATCATCGTTATTCCGGCCCTTTTAGGTCATTGTTATGTTTGTTTTAATTGGAATTGAAGTCAATTCCAATTATGCCACAAATTGGCGTCAAAATAAAAACGTTTTATACCTAAAGCTGGGCATACACGGACGCGCCGTTTGTCTCGGTGACAGATGGAGTGATACAACTGGATAGGCGTAATATTTTGACCACATTCACGGAGCAGCGGGCGTAGTATGGTTGCGTTTATCGCTTTAAACAAACAAAATGTGGACAAAGCATCTGTCACTCTCGTGTCATATACGTGTCAGAAAGTGATGGAAGTTTTATCCACATTTTGTCACACGATAAACACAGCCATATTAGGCCCTCAGACTCGGTAGCCGGACTGTTTTGAAAATGGCAGCCAGAACATTCACGACGACGCTATTTGGCTTATCGCGGAGGCGGGGCGTGCTCCAACGTTGAATTTCGACATTCACGATAATTCGGATTGCGCGTTGGCACGTTGAGCTGGCTTTCCGTCCATTTGGAAATCCAACAGACCGCGCCAAGTACTTTTAAATTTAAACGCTTTGGCTTGTTGGAGCGGTCATGAATGCCCAGCTTTAGAAGAGTATAATTTACCTATTGCATACTACCTGAGGGGACGTAAAAAATTATTCTACTAGTAATCTAACAAGGTGTGATTAGGATGTAAAAATAAAATTGTAATAAAAAGTACCCAATCAAGTAAGCACTTTGTTCATTCCTTGAAGCTAAGACTTAAATGATCAATTTTATGCCCTGTGCAGATTTTTTTATGGGCAGTTTTTTCCCTAACAGGAAGTCTGTTGTTTAGGTTCTTATTTATAAACCAATAAAAATATATCCTCAATAAATATTTAGATTAAGGCGGATACATTATGTATTTATTAGATTTACCTTGTATTAGATGGCTTTCAGATTATTTTCTGTATGGCCGCTTTTCACCGAACTGGAATAAGGTTTTATACCTAGATTAAACGCCGAGTTTGTATAGACTAATCTCGGAGTAAGTCTTATTCCAAGTTTGGTGAAATGCGGCCTAAGTAAACGATTTTTTCTGTAAAGACACGTGTTTTTTGCGGGTTTTTTTTTTTTTACTGCTAAATGAGAATCATCAAAAGCAAGAGTTAAATGTCGTGTCTACGTGAACTTACAGCGGTATTTCTAGAACCATCACTGGGTAGTGATTCTTTCAAAAGCAAAGGTGAGCAAACGCAGGAGTGATGTCCAAGCGGCGAGTTTAAGTAGTCCCGTCAAAGCGAACAAAACACATTTCAGCGCGTGTATTCAATTTGGCAGCATGGCTTCTCGAACGTATAAGGCTGCCTGATTGAGAATGCACGCGCTAATATGTGTTTTTCTCGCTCTGACGGGACTACTTAAACTCGCCGCTTGGACATTCACTCCTGCATTCGCTCACCTTTGCTTTTGAGAGAATCAATACCCAGGTCCTTTATCACGTCTTTAGGGCGGATTCGACCAAATTGGAATAAGGTCTTATACCTAGATTTAACGCCGAATTTGTATGGACTAATCTCGGATTAAGTCTTATTCCAGTTTGGTCGAATCGGCCCTTAGTCATTTAGAAATTTGTCTAAGTATTATTCGATTTTCAATTCAATGTGAGATTTTTTGAAAACTAAAAAGTATATTAGGTATGAATAATTAGAGTAAATAAATAACACACACATTAGGTACCAACATGCACACAAATTGACCTAATCCCAAACTAAGCTATTTGTATTTAGGTAGGTACAGTTGAGGACTAATTGTTATGCCACTATGGAACCCTGTCGCATAACGTTAATCATTAATTTTGGCGTAATTTCTTTCATGTAGTTTGACGCTGCCATTATGACAGGGTTCCATAGTGGCATAGCATTTAAAGTCCTTGACTACCTACTCTGGGTATAAGACAATGATAAACATAATATTAAAGAGAAACTTACTCTTAAATACATAGAAAACATCCAAGACTCAGAAACAAATAGGTACATATTTGTTATTTCTACATTACACAAATATTTGTCCAAACCGGGAATCGAACCTTGGTGCGCTAGCTTCGTAGGCAGGGTCACTACCAACTAGGCTAACATTGTCGTTAAGGTGATAAGAATTAAGCTGATTGTAAACGAACATAATCCTAATATCTAGATGGATAAATAATAGTTATTTATGTAACTGGTACATAATGAAGCCTCTTAAGGTACGAGAGCCGAGGTTAGAGCGCGAGCTTGCGAGCGCTCTAATTACAGGCACGAGTACCTTAAGAGCTAATTATGAACCGTTGCATACATAACTTTTTCTACAAGCTTAAAATGATAATGATAAAAATAAACAATCGCTAACTTTTCTCCTATACTTTACTCGATTTTTCTGCTAACAAATTACTTGTCATCAAAGACATTTATACTATTCCGATGCGCGTTAATAGTTTGTGAATTTTATTGATAAATGTTAACAAATTTCATGCGAATTTTAATAGATACTAAAAACAGTTCTATCAAATTATCATAAACAAGTTGGAATGCCAAACGAAACGCCATTTTGTTGATATCCATATTGAACGTAACCATGGTAACCAAATAACAAATCGATGGATATTAACCATCTATTTTTAGTAATTGAATAAAAATGTTATTTTAAACACATAATTACACATAAAATTAATTTTGTTTTTAATATACGTCATTGTAATTGGTGTTAAATGTTTTTAACGGTTTATTATACAAATTATTAGGATGTCAAGTGTTAACTAAACGCCAAGCCTGATATCCGGAATGACCGTTACCATGGTAATAACAATGCTATAATAAATTATAGAACTGTTATTACCATGGCAACGCTCATTATTGAATTGTTTTTACTCTTCGGTTACGCTATAGGTGGTATTTTGATACCGTTAACGATATCAATATTAGCGGTTTATAGTACGCGAGTAGAAAAAACATATTATGGTTCTTAGTGTAATTTAACCGAATTAAAAAACATGGCGTACAATAAAAGGGTTTTAACCTTTAATAACTTCATAAAAACTTGGCCTATAATAATTGGATTATAATCCACTCCTGCACCGTGTTAACATTTAAAACCTGACAATTGCAAAGCACTAAAAGGGACAGAGATATATCATATATGACTTTTATAGTTTTACATCTTTTTTAGACTGGAACTGGTAGATTTAAAAAATACTGGACAAGTGCGAGTTAAACATGGGTGGAGAGGATTCCGTACGATTTTATTTTTTCCTATGTTACTTTAAATACCATACACTTCTTATAGGTCTGCGTAACCTAACTATAGGTAAAATACTATTTTCTGTATTTTTATTCAAAATACTAGCTTTTGCCCGCGACTCCGCCCGCGTAGAATTCGGAAAAACGGAATAAAATAAATATTCCCATACAACAAACGTGTTTTTTTTCCGTTTTTTGCTAATGTTGTATAGATAATGGTACGGAACCCTTAGTGCGCGAGTCCCACTCGCACTTGGCCGGTTTTTTTTAATATACTGAAAAGTCTGTTGCTGTTATTTATTATTTGTTTTTTTTTGTTTCAGGTCTTTGGAAGCCCGGCGTTATTATTTGTACTCGACGGTTGGTATATATTTTCTTTCATTCATTCATTCATCAAACCACGGCTGTGTCCATTTATATTTCCATTTCTGATTATAAAAGCGATAACTAGAGTAACTATACGCATAGGTATAATCATGTTTAAAGTGATGTCTATTTATTTAAATAAATAATTAAAGATAGTCTATTGTTAAGCTGAAAATTTCCCACAATAAATATTGAAAGTTGAAATATTCTATGCCGATGTTTAAATTTGGCTTAGGTCCAAAGTCAATCTAACATTCTAAAACAATAAGGTTTATCCGATCTTCTTAAAATATAGCTAAAAACCACCACAATTAATCTAACTTTATTTTATTTAAAACCGCATCTAAATCAATCCATCGGTTTGGAAGCTACGACGCCACAGACAGACAGACGACAGACACATACACAAATACAAAATAAATGGCGACAGAAGAATCAATGGCAAGTGGGAAAACCCGTTATTTAATAATCTATCAGCAAACATAAAACATTGGCTTAACAAATAAAACACCGTGGACGTTAATATGCAGATGATCTTCGATTGATGACCGTTAAGTAGATATAAACACAGTTTAAACAGTTATTTTGTTGATGTAGGTTGTATTTTGCAGAAAAAAAAACCTATTCTTTAATGATTAGGCTTTGTTTGTACTACTAAATACTATAGTTCCAAATTTCAGCCAGAGCTTTCGCCATTTAAAAGAAAAAGGGTTTTTACAAACAGACAGAAAGACCGATAGACGGACAGGCAGACAGACGGACGGACGGACAAAAATTTAGTTCTCGTGCAACAAAATACGAACGTCAGAAAGCAACAAAAATTTAAATTTTGAGATTGTAAAGTTGAAAACTATACAAAATGATTAACGTTTCTCTTTTCTTTAACCTGAGGGCTTATTGTCTAACGCACTCGCAATCACGATCGTTTTCGTTTTGAAAATCGAAGGGTTGTCTGCATACAAATGAAAACAATTGCTCCACTTTGAAGCCCGTTGCGATTGCGAGTGCGTTAGGCAATAGCCCCTTTGGTCCGATTTTTACGCTTCTTGAATATGTTGTAGATATTCTGAAAAACTAGGCCTATCGTTTTCCTTTTCAAGAAAATATTTCTAACCTAGTATTCTTATTGACTACAACATAATCAAAAATCGTGGAATTCAGACTTGATTTAAGGGGGTGAGAAACGGTATCGCCGGGAGCTACATTTTTATGGATAATTTTTGACAGTTAGGTGATTTAAGCGTCGGCCGACAATCCCCTTAAGGGTCAAATTAAAAAATAATTAATAACACGTATGTGAAAAATACTTAATCTATATACCTATATAAAAGGCAAACCTGACTGACTTATATAACAACGCACAGCCGAAACTACACTGTATCTAGAACCTTGAAATTTGGTACAGGGGTTCCTTTCATGATGTAAGTGAGCACTAAGAAAGGATTTTCCGAAAATCGACCCCCAACGGGAACAAACGGGGCTCAAGGTGGCTACTCCTAGCGGGAAACGTAATTTTACGCGTACGAAGTCGCGGGCGTCCTCTAGTAGAACTAAATATTTATTAAATACTTTTCCGTGTTGCAAAAGCCGCCTCAAAACAAATTAACACCGATGAATCTTCGAAAGTAAAATACTTCCCGCGATTTCCTGCCAACCGCCAAGTGAGAGGAAAAGTATCGTTGGTTAATGTGCTATAATTAGTCAGAATCGCTAATTAACGAAGTGTCCCGGTTACAATAATTACACCTCTGCCCTTCTAAAGGAGCGTCCCCAATGAGAGCATTCGCGTGAATATTCGAGTTGTGTGGACGTTGAGCTGTGCCTCGAGTGTGATTTGCCGTTCCCGCGGCAAACCGTCTCGAACGCGAAAGTGACCATGTTATTCATACGATGAACGCAAACTCGATCGATATGTTTTTGTCTGCCTGTGTAAAAAAACATCAAAGGCTCCGAGCGTTACTAAGCTTAAACACTGCTTACATACAACTCGATATTCGCTCCTCTCATTACACGCGAATGCTCTCAGTGGGGACGCTCCTTCAGACAAATGGTGGTATCTCTATTCTATAGGTCTATTAAACGAGCAAAAGTTTTTTTTTAATTATTTACTGTACCTACCGGTCTGAAATTTTTTCAGTCAACCTATTTATTCGCCATATATTATTTACCATATTAAATTTGATATAAAATACTTTTTATCGAATAAACAGCTGGGTGAAGGTCGTCTCCTATTCGGATCTTAGACCAGTAGTTATATTCGTGCACTCGACCGAAGTCAGCGACCGACATCAGCGTAGGAGGAAATCAACCCTTAGTCAGTTGCAATAACCAGATTGTTGCAATTACAAGACCTTATAGGTACTGACCGACGTGCTCATTACTAGCACGAAAGCATGCTTTTATTGAGCAAGTGCTCATTAAAAGCATGCTTCTGTGCCATTGCATGGTGCGACACACGTGCTACTAATGAACACTTGCTCAATAAAAGCATGCTTTCGTGCTAGTAATGAGCACGTCTGTCAGTACTTTATTACGATTTTCTTCGGTTCTTAAGTCTGGCAACCCTAGATGTTTAAAGTAACTGCTTACTCATACAAACAGTCATAAAAGTAACGTTCAATTGAATAATGTGACGTTAACAGTTTACGGCCAGACATTGTCGCTTACCGTTTAATAACTATAACCGTCAATGTGTACCGTAGACTGTTAAAGAAACATTGGGAGGTGATCGTAAAGACACATTGTACACTGGCCTTATTGTTTAGAAAATATAATTTGAGTCGATTATTAAGCTAGAGGACGCCCGCGACTTCGTACGCGTAGAATTAGTTTCCCGCTACTCCCCCCAGTTCTTCCCGTTAGGGGTTGATTTTCAGAAAATCTTTTCTTAGTGCTCACTTACATCATGAATGAACACCTGTACCAAATTTCAAGTTTCTAGGTGCAGTAGTTTCGGCTGTGCGTTGATATATATTTAAGTCAGTCAGGTTTGCCTTTTATATATATATATATAGATTTCTAAATCTTAGCTACCTAAATCGTGATTATCTGTGGCAACATTACTAGTTAATTATATTTTTAAATAATATGTAATTATCAATTATCAATTATATATGTGCTCAAATAAACATTAAAACAAATTTATTACTTCTCATCAGACAGAACCATTATTAGTGAATAATACGCAAAAGCAGCTTTCACTTTATTGAAATATTTATGTTATGTATTAGAAATAAGGTTAATAATAGCCTAGCTGACTAAGTATATAGAATAATATTTAAAAGTTAACTGTTATAAGAAACTGAATAATTTTATCCATTTCGCATTTAAGACTTTTTTCCACATTTATATTGCGCGAATTTCCGATGCATGTAAATAAATACCTAGGTTGGTTAATAGGTTTATTCGAATTTGTTTTTAAAAAGCCTTACACAGGCTTTGCCTAAAAAGAGTATTACAAATAATAATTTTAAATAGAACAACCTGTATATAAACGACTTGAAATGGTTTTATGTTTGTCTATAATTTTTCTATTAACATAGATTGAAACAAACAAATGTAATGTTGTTTCTTATTTGCCAGTAGTACACTTAAATTTATTGTAAACGGCTCACTGTTGGTATAAATTTCCGTAACACCATTTTCATTGCTTTCAAATTTGCTAAACAAAGAGGTAATCTTCAAAGCTATCGACTGAAATTATATTTCCTAGGCTTCGCTTGGATTTAATGTTATTATGGGTGGTATCTACATCAATGATTTACTTAAGGTTTAGGCGTTGGCGTTATAGATGATAACAAACAGTAATAGCGTTTTGTTTTAAACTCGACAAGGCAGTTAGAATTTATATTATGTTTAAGCTTTTGTTAGCGACTGCTGCTGCTTGCGTTGAATTTGTTCATTGTTTTTCTCTCCGGTAGGAACTATAATATTTTTAACCCTTAAAAAAATAATGTATTATAAGCTTTTAAGCAAACATACTCCATGTTTTAGGAAATTATTGCTAAAAAATAGTACATTATTGCCTAGGCAGGGATGTAGGCAATTGCGTACCGAGTATTGGTTTAAACGAACGAGCTTGCGAGTCCGTTTAAAAATACGAAGCCCGCAATTGGGATTGTTCATATTTTTACAATTAGGTACTCTAATTCGAAAACCATTTCGAGGCATAGGATTTTAAAGCCGTTCTGCATTATTAAGTTTTAGAAATATTTATCTATTTCAAATATTTCGACAAAAGTATATTTAACCTTTGTTTGACTTTCGTTTTCGGCTTGAAGCCCTCTTAGATGTATTTTACGGGTTAAGCAAAAACTGCTTGAAATAAATAGTATGTTTTAAAACACTATAACAATAACTTTTTATCATTAGATATCATTTAATTGTGGTGATTTATTAGAAAATGCCAAACCAAATTTAAAATAATCACGTCATCCATAAAATGTCTTCTAAATAAATAAAGATATTAAAACAAAACTATTGGGTCAAATCCAAAATTAATGAAATAGGTCTCTTAAAATTACCTATTCTTTCGAATTATAATGTAAAAACCGTGAGTATTTTTTTTTGGTCTATCCCAATTGCCCCTCCACATAGAACGGTGTCACAGTGACATTATAAAACAATTTGTTTAACACTTTTACCGACTTGAATTATTAACTTCACTGTGACACAGTTCTATGGTGGGTTAGGGTCCTATGGTACATGATATATTTTCACCGTAAAATAGCTCTACTATTCACTTTTAGAAGGAATTTATCAAATAACAATCCACCCAGTAGGTTATTGACATAAATAAATAGATCAAGTGCGGTCTCAGTAAAGAGGGAGAGAACTTGCGCACGAGTGGATATAATCAGAGTGAACTAACACGGAACTGGCGCACCCTGTGTGGTTCTCTAAACCATCCTATCTTGACCCTCAAACTTGTTGGAATAGTTTGATGTTGTGGCTCAAGTGTGCTGTCCGATCAATGAGTTTCGAAAAGCTTTTGTAGTTTATTTTATTCCTTCTTTTTATTCCTTTACATAATGTGTGATGTTTTTACCATGTATTTATTTGTTCGCTTTCTTAGCTTAGTTTGTGTAAGGTTAGTTTGTTTACCTACTTGAAAGAAGTTGCAATCGATTTTATTCTAACTTCCTGGTACCTGTTTTATAAATCAACAAATTACAATTTACTGGTTACAAGTTTCCATTTGGCACAACTCGACCAATGACGACCAGCCATTTGAGCAGTGTTGCCAGTTTAGACCTGTAAAATTGTAACTTGTAGCTTTATAAAACGTGCCCCTGGTGAGTTAAAAATATTAAATAGCCTAGAACTGGATGACAGTTACAATGTAGTCACCTACCTACGTAATAAAAACATTAAAGTGTACCTTAATGTTTCTAAAATTAATTGAAATACATTAATATTAAATCACAATACAAGGAATGATAAGGCTTTTATGAAATCGTAAATTATTTTAATTTAAAATTTATACTAAGATTTAAAAAAAAAAATTAACCTGTACATAATAATATAAACCCGACATAAACAATATTTTTGAATATTTACCTGTAGATACATATCAACAGTATTAAATCAACGTTCATTTGACTAGCACAATCAGACCGCCTATTTCAAACCCTTACTACGAACGTAGGGATCATTTTATAACGGCATCTTATCAAGTCTTGCTGGTAACGACCAGAAATATTAGACCTATAATATCAAGTAACCACTATGAGATTAGGAATCAAGATATAATGGATTTCTAAGTATAACAGTAGTTGTAATAGGAAGCGCGCGCGCCGATTGGCGCGTTCTACGCAAGCGCAGTAGCCGTATAATTTATTTTATTACGGCCATTATGTGACAGGCCGTTTTTTGCCGCACGCGCGAAGTTGAGGCGGAACATCGGTTGAACACTTCATTTGTCAACGATATTTATTAGCCGGAGGTACTTAACTTATAGCTGTCAATTTGACATTGCTACTTTGTTTTATGTTATTTAAATAGCGAATGTGGGAAGTAATCGTCTAATGTCAGTTGCCATTTTTTTGTAATTAAATTAATATTCATGAAAACGGTTTGCTGTGGACGTTATGGTATGTGACCCATTTTAATTGCTCTTTAGTGTACAGTGCACATTTATGTAAGTACAAATTTTAATGACAGACAATAGCGAATCTAACAGTAGTAACATCAAATACAGGATGAATAAAAATGTTTTAAAATTTACAAAAACCTATGTTCCCATTTAAAAAGAGTCATTTCATTAGTTAATCTCATAATCGCATTGTTAGATCAAAACAGCAACAACTGAAAATACAACTGTATTTACAATCAACTTTAATATAACTTCTTTGAACCTAAAACAAAACTAACAAGTTTTTTGAGTTGTTACACAGTTGTTTTGATCTAGCAGTGCGATGGATACCTACTAGTGGATACCCACGACTTCGTACGCGTAGAATATGTTTCCCGTTACTTCCCCTTTTTCTTCACGTTGGAGGTCGATTTTCGGAAAACCCTTTCATATTTCACCATTAAGTTATTCAAGGAATATTCCCTCCAAATTTCCAGTCCCTAGGTCTATTAGTTTCGGCTGTATGTTAATCGATCAGCCATCATCTTCTTTTATATATCTGAGTTCCTAGTGAAAAAGGTTCTAAGTCTCCTGAAGTTCGAGTGAAAAAGGGTGTAAGTCTAACATACTCCGTTTATGTATATACCCTTTTGTAGAACAAGTTAAGTCGACTTATACCCTTTTTCACTACCCCAGATATATAGAATAGTCTGACTTTCACACACTCGTACTTCTTCAGCCTTCAGTTCCAAGCAACTATCATAAACCACGAAACAAATTAAAAAATAACGTTTTACGTTAACTATAAATTAAACGATAAATAAAATGTATAACAAGGAATCGGAAGGCAAGCGTCGCTCCAAATTTAAATTTCCAGTCTAAATTAATTCTAAACATGCATCGCGTATTTATTACTGTTTAAAATACAGTTACATTTGTCATGTGCATAGAAAAAAAACGGAAAACTATAAGCCAATCACTCGATGTATGCATTTTTACGTGTAGTAGTGAAGGCAGCACAATATCGAAAATACGTCTTACATATGTGTGAGCTAGAACGTCAAAGGCGATCGTCATTCATTTCTACATGAACGCACACTTGTGCAAAAGCAATGTGTTGACGATTAAGTTGTTACAGGAATAGAGTAGCTAATCCGAATACATATTCTATTGGGTTTTTGTTCTGACGGACGGATACACCTCGCGGATTCCGACACGCTACTTTACGTGCGGTGCAGCGTTTGTATTAGGCCAGTAAACGAGCAAGTTGATCAGCCAGTGAAATTGCGCCTAGAATCTAACAGACGGTTTTTTGTTTGGAAAGTTTAAAATTGAAATGAGTCGTCAAGACAGAATTTTTGAACAGTGCTGTTAATCTCTTCGAACCCCCGCGGTCACCATGTACGAATGAGTTTTTATAACTTATGTATTTTACCCAATGCTCTTATGATCTGTTCTGTTCTGTTCTGTTCTGGTGACATCTCCAGCCAGCAGTTCTGCTGCAAGGACCCGTACGCGCTGACAGCGACGGAGAGGAGATGTTAGATTAGGCTAGCGGGGAAAAGCACGCCCGCCCCACTCGGTCCGGTAGGAGTAGCGTATAGCCGGCAGAGCACGAGAACCTTAACCCGCACCGACCAGCCACCAATACTAAACCGATTAGGGTAGGCGAGCTTCGTCGCCTTTGCCGCACCAACCATCTCCACCCGCCGCAGGCAGCAGCGCACCTGCCCGAGATACCGGAGAGCCAAGTAGATAGGATAGGAGTGTAGGGTTTGCAGTCGATATGAAGGGAGAGACGGGAGGTGGAGCCAACCCGAATTCAGGCATCGTGAAGTCAGCATTAGGGAGATAGATACAATACTTGGTGTGTAATATATACTAAAGGTATGGACTGCTTAATATTCCTGCTTCACTTGCTGCGCCTCCAGTAATTATTCTAGATCCCGGATGCGCCGAAGCGCCTCCTCGTGCGTCTCGCGGCACTGCTGGAACTGGTCCACGTTGGCCTGCAGGCGGTCCCGCTGTTCCAGCATGTCATCGTACTCTAAGTCCGGCTTGAGGGTTTTGTTATTATTGATGACGCGCAGGACCTCCTTTTCACTCTCATCGCGCTCCTGCAACAGCCGTGCATTGAGCTCGTTGACTGTCTTAAGCTCAGACTGAGTATTCTGGAGTTTGTTCACCAGGACATCCCGACGGGTTGTGGGCTTCAATTTCAATTTTTCCTCGGAATGGCTTCTGTCCATATGGACAACTTTGCCAGTGTCAGGGTTTGAAGCTACAGATGATCGGTAAAAAAAAAGGTGTGGTAGTGGGCTTGGTAGTGGCTGAAATCATGGTGACAGAGTACAGTACTAGAACACAAAAACAGTTAAACAAGATACACTATCAATAGTTAGCCTATGTTAGTTGCCTTAAAAGTGACAATGTCACAAAAATAAACTAATTTCTTATGGAAATGTAGGTATATTAATGACTGCAATAATTTTACTATTACAATACTATTAACTAAAGCTTGAAATAAGCCACACTTTTACCAAAACATTTTAAAAACGAAAACCTTTTCGTGCTGTCAATGTCACATAATTTGATCAAAATACTTTGTTACAACTACAGTATATTCGTTAAAATTTAATGCAGTAGTAAATTTAATAACGAAATTATACAACCCCCCTAATACTCCCCAAAAATAATTATACTCCCCTGGTTTTGTTGATGATAAATCAGTACAGCAGACGGTGTAATTTTCAAGACATTTTCAAATCACGAAGTCGTTGCCCCATTTACTTGTCAAATTTTGCATTCGTGATAATACTTTCTTCACAGCACATATAGTCGTGATAACATGTACACTTAATATTCATGTGTTTATCTTGGGTTTTAGTCCAAAAAATTAACAATTTAAACGTTAAAACTACTTAAAAAGAATTTATCAAAACTGGCACTCCATTTTGACGTCTAAACCGGCTGGTGTTGCCCCATCTGAATTCAAACATCGTGAGGAAACCTGCACACTTGAACAGCTAAGTGCGTAATAGGGTAATTGCATAAAAAATCCTAAAGTGGTCGAAGATCCGAAACCGCCCATTTGTAAGATAAAACGTCTCTTAGGAACCTTGTCGCTCAGTCTGTTTTTAATCTATTTCGATAATCATTACAAAACTGACTCGTTTTCAAGCTATTTATATTGTTGTAGTAAATCAAATGAATGTAAATTTATTGTTGTTTTTTTATATTTCGGTGTCTCATCTTTGTAATATTGTAAGTAAGTAAGTAAGTAGTAAAACATTTATTCACAACAATAACACACAGACAAGAAAAAATAACAAAAAAAAAAAAAAGAGAAAAGGAAAAGAGATGACTGTAATGCTAGTGTTGCGAAACGGTCCCAACTCAGCATGTGCTGGCTGTGAAGCCAACGCTGGTCTTCCGTTGGGGCCGCTCGGTGAAAACACGGAAGGCCATACAGACATTGAGGTACACTTAAAAAAAAAAACAATGAAATAAAATTAAAAAATTAAAATTAAAAACAACATGCATTGTCACTAAAATTTGCTGAAAAATCTTAAAAATTGTATCGTTTAAAATAAGAGCAATTAACTGCTAATTGTGGATGACCTCAATTTAGAAAAAAACGTGGCCACACCGTATCGCAGCGTAACCTTATGTTCATCATCATCATATCAGCCGAAAGACGTCCACTGCTGGACATAGGCTTCCCCAAAGATCTCCACGACAGCCGGTTTTGTGCTACTCGCCCCCATCAGCTTCCCGCGTTCTTCACCAGATCGTCGGTCCACCTTACGTAAGGTCTGCCAACACTTCGCTTTCCGGTCCGCGGCCGCCACTCTAGAACTTTTCCGCCCCAACGGCCATCAGTTCTACGAGCAATGTGCCCCGCCCACTGCCACTTAAGCTTCACTGGGCTATGTAGGTGATTTTGGGCTCTTCTGCGGATTTCTTGATTTCTGATTCGATCTCGCAGAGAAACGCCAAGCATAGCCCTTTCCATTGCCCTTTGGGTGACTTTGAGTTTTCCTATGAGGCCCTTTGTAAAGGACCACGTCTCTATTCCATAAGTCATCACCAGTGTGTGATGTCAAAGACTTTTGAGTTATGTTAGGATGTAACATAAACTCACGCCTTCATTCCCAGAGTGGGGTAGGCAGAGTCACAGACTCACCAACAACTCCAAAAACTTGTTGATAATTCTGTGACCACATTTTGCACGACCAGGCTAAGATGTTATCCAGTGGATTAGTGACAGGTTGCAAACCCATCGCCTAACAGCACTACACAGCCTTTAGTCCCTTAGTCGTCTCTTACGACATCCACGGGAAGACATGGAGTGGCAACATTCTAAATCCGGCACCACACGGACAATGTTATGGATATGTTACGGACGGATGTATTCACTGTTAATCGTATTTTAAATTATTATTATTTTCAAACACTCTCCATGGCGTGCTCTGTTCCAACGCGAGCCTAACTCCCTATTATAATCGGTTTTATTTCTATACAAAAATTGTTGAAAATTGAAAACCGTAAATCGCATGAACATCCATAGCAAATGACCTACAGTTGAGATTGGTTTTTGCTATACCTAAATTTACGCTTTTTGTGAAAGCGTCTGGTTAGAGCGCAAAAAATATGCAGACAATACGGGACATGAATATTTTCTTTTGGGGTTTTAGGCTGTCTATATAAAAGATAAAACCAGGCAACTGCATGTCAGACCATTCTCTATGTAGGGTTCCAAAGCCGTTACTTCAGACAAATAACCCTTCTTCTGACGCAGTCGGGTAAAAACTTTCTCAAAAAGCTGTTATTTGGCATAGTTATTTATATACATGTAAAGCAAAAGCATTTTTTTACATTATCGAGTGAGGTATCATAAAATACCGTAAAACTACACAACTATGGTCCTAGCCTGCAACAATAGTCCAATTTTCAGGACCATAGTTGTGTAGTTTTACGGTAATCATTATGTACATGTTATTATCAATTTTTAGATTTTGGCGTTTAGAAAATATTGACCCCAAAAGTGTTTTCGCTAGAGTTATGCCAACCCAAAACTACAATAATCAAATTTGAACATCCAACATGCATATTTATTGTAACGCTGGGTAAAGGTTGGTTAGACTTTCATGCGAACTATCTCATTGTCATTTTAACTTGGTATTTAAATTTTAACAATGACAAGTCATAAATATGTTTACGCATAAAACAGTATTCCTATTCTAGTGCTAATATGACTATCATTATGACATTCCATCCTTAGTACTTGGGGTTGGCCACGCAATAATTATATGTAAGATATAAAGGGTACACGAAAAGAACATGTCTAAGTCACTTTAATACCTTTTTGAGATATTATTTCTTGAAAATTACGAACTATGTAAATTTGTACGCAATTTCCGATGGAGGATTTTTTTTAAATTGAAAAGTGGGAAATAAGGAGTTTTATTCAGTTTTATACCTGTAACAGAGTGGTAGGTAAGTAATAGTTAAAAGTGAACTCTATATTTTGGAGTATTTTTTTACCTTGTGACTAAGGAGGCATCGTATCATAATATTGTATAAAATTCAAAGTACATAATAAGTCATAATATATAATGGTCATAACATATAATGGTTTTATGTCTGAAACCGTAAACATTTCAGGATTTGTAAAAGGTATAGGTATTGTATGGAACCCATTCTGTATTTTTTTCTAGTAAATAAATAAAGGGTAGTACATATACTTCCTTAAATCTATACGACTTAAGAGTATGCCATTTAACCCATTATGTTAGGTTAGGTTTATTTTATAACAATCCCGAAAAAACCCGTTGTAAGTAATGTTCTAAACAGAAAATAAACAAAAAACTTAACTAAAATGTACCTAATGCAAAACAATATCAGAAATATTTCGGTGATATTTATTCTTCATGTAAGTATGAATATCGTTATCTAATACCTACAATGCAAGCCTATCAGCTTAGTTTATACTATGTCGATTTGTGTAAGATTGTCCCTTGAATTCTTATTTATGATTTGTTTTTTTCCGGGCAGTTTACATGTCCGCATGTGTAGCACTAAATGAAGTAAGCGACATTAACGGTAATAATGGCGCTTGGAGTGTCTCGACCAATTTAACGTCTTCAACTCGAAGCCTTTTGTTTGCATTCAACGCGTTTGCTTTTCATTATGATGGACATTGGATGAAATAAACTTTAGACGTGTAATTTACACGGACATTAATTCTTGTATCAACTTAAAAATCAAGGTTAAAAAAAAACTTTCTTTATTGTGTAGCACAAAATCTCATTTTCTCTCCTCTCAATCATATTTAAACTACATGGCAAAATCACAAGTGCCCAATTTTCTTTTGAAGGCTTCAGTAGTTCTGGTGTAACCGGCTCAAAATAATGAAAATGTCGTTTACTACTTAAAAAACAAAAGAAAAAGAAAGCCATCCATAAAAACCCGTGTCCAGTCATATCATTGCTTCACGAATCTATCCACTATAATTTGTAATGAATCTAATAGTAAGCACACATACAAACACTCCGCGGAAAACATTTGCCGAAGTATAAATCGTCCATTTACCTTATTAAACAAATATAACCAAACACGCTTTTATTTGACCTAGAACTATGAAATTTGGCAAGTAGCACCGTCTTTTACTACAAATATCGGAAAAAATCTGAAATCTGTACATTTTTAATTAAATCACAAAAAAACAAGGTCTTTATGGAAGGACCGGTGGCGGTGCAAATTTTGAATTGCGTTAACCGTGTCATGTGCGGAACCATCGGTGGGCGAGTCCGACTCGCCTTGTCCGGTTTTTAACTTCTCGGTACGCAACCATAAAGCACTTGTTTAAATAACATAATTTATGCAAATTCGTTTAAAAATCACGTAACTCGTGACTCGTGACTTAAACAACTTCACAATTACTTATTAAGTAATCAGCCATCGTATCACACCAATCGAACATGAACACATTGGAAATGCTTAAGTACTGATATTGGTTTTATAACTGCCTGGTTCAGCGACTTTTGGATTTTCCTTGTATGTTAAAAACTATCGATATTAGAATTTCCTTTCGTATTAATTTGCTTTATTTTTCAGGGCAAACGAGTACACGGCTAAATTAGGCCTCTATTCTAGCCGGTAAAACCATATTGCCTTTGACTTGTTATCGTATTGTCAACGTTATGATAGCTCATATTTAGTTGACTGTAATGGTGGCTGAAATAAAAACAATACTACAAGTAGGTCTGTCCTAACCTGTCGCAGTCGCAATATTGCTATACCACCTAGAATAGAGGCATTGATGGTACCTTTCTATGACCCATAATCCTGAGCAATCTCAAGATTGCAATCCCAAGAGCTGTATTAATGAACTGATTTTACCTGACATACTGATCTCAAGACGACAAAAATGACCGTTTTTTATGACATGATGTTTACTTTGACGTATCTTGAGCCAGCCATCTCAGCCAATATTAGTTTATATTAATATGTACTACTCTAACTGCCGCACTCAGAGACGTCGATTTAATTTAATGCTTGATTAAAGTAGCTGCTGTCACATTCTTTGCTACAGCAATAGACTAACTGCCGTACACAGAGACGTTACTTAAATTTAACGCTTGATTAAAGTTGCTGCTGTCATTTTCTTTGCTAGCAATAGAATAAGACAACACGTCACTTAACAAGCATTAAATTTAATTGACGTCTCTGAATGTGGCAGTAAGACAACACGTCACTAAACAAGCATTAAATTGGCAGTTAGATGTCACTTGAGTTGCTAACCCAGAAGATTAAGATGGAATGTCTCTAAATACACCAGTAATTTCACTTGTTGTCTTATCCTCAGGAACAGTAACAATTGCTTGGTAGGTTAATTTATAAGATAGTGGTAGCCATCTGGGTCCTGCCCATGATCCTATCACCACTAATCATTCACTACCCACACAATCATTAAACTACCACACGCAATTTTCTATTCAATCAATCTGGTAAAAACTGGATTAACTATTCCAAAAGAAACTTACGATTGATCTTACCGGTCATGGTAGACATGCGAGCGAATACATTTCCTGTATTCCTTGTAATTCTATTGATTAGCACATTCAATGCCCATACTTGGTTTTCATATAGATTCACGACACGCCGTGGCATCTTGGGCAGTGAGACCGTAAACATATTGAGGGCCAAAGAACACGAAAGAAGGTCAATTTAGTATGGAAAGGAAGGAAAACGGCACTGATTGCGTTGAAACAGGTATTCTAACAAGGTTTCTGTTCTGAAATGTCTCTCAAATATTCAGTTTCCCTTCGTTATAATGTTAGAGCAAATTCAAAGAATATTGGAGCGACATTTGAAAGTGTAATGCGTTTCCAAGATGGAGTTTTGTTTGGTTTGTTTCAATATCCTATGTTTTTCATGAAATATTATTATTGTAGAGCATTTTCGAGTATGTTATAATATACATTTTTATGATTCGTGTATAAACAGAGATGGGTTGGCGTTTTTTTTATTTCTGGTCAAGCACTACACAAATACAAAAGCCATCCATTTATTTTTCATAGTTCCTTGCATGTCAGTACTGCTGTTGTATTACCTCTATATATATAAAAGGCAACACTGACTGACTTATATATCAACGCACAGCCGAAACTACTGTACCTAGAAACTTGAAATTTGGTACAGAGGTTCCTTTCACGATGTAAGTGAGCACTAAGAAAGGATTTTCCAAAAATCGACCCCCAACGGGAAGAAATGGGGGAGTAGCGGGAAACTAATTCTACGCGTACGAAGTCGCGGGCGTCATCTAGTAACTTATAAGCAACATGATCTGTTTTTTTTAATGCTACCTACATTAACCAATTAAAAGATCACAATCACAAATCGACCAATCATTAACATCTCGTGCCGTTTTACATACCTTTTCCTATAATTAAAACAAACATGTTACCTCGATCAACGATCTTCCTAGAACTATAGAATGTAGCAAAAAGACATAGGTACGGTCGGCGTTATAAGTAGCAGCACACTTTAGAACTTTGTCACTATAACGTCATGTTTGAACTGCTGCACTAATATGTAACAGACTTTAAATCGACAAGGTACTAAAGTGAGCTACTGTTCAATGTTATCGCAGGAATTTGCCAAGACATCGATAGCCGCAATTATCAAAGCATTCCTGTTTTTCATGACGTGATGTTATTTTGTATGGGAAGAAAGTTTTTGTCTCATTATTCGTAATTATGGACAATTCAATTATGTGTAAGTATTATGACATTTGAGTTTCACGGCGTTTAATGGAGGTAATTTTTAATTAAAAGCTACCAAAGTGTTTGCCGCACACGAATAAACGTGTGAAAGAAAAGTTCAATTTTAATGCATGGTTTGAATTATTTCACAATTACGAGTGGGTTAAATATCAATACAACTTTTCTCTGACGTTTTCCTGTAAAATTTATTTAAAATTGTTACTTATTTGAGACAGAAATTATTTTAATATAGGACAAAAACTGCTTTTAAACATTTAAAGCGTTATCACAAACTTTTCATTTATATCAAGTTTAAAACATGGTTAAAAAAACATGATATTTTAGCCGCGCGCACCCTAGTTTTTCATGACTTGTTTTAATGCTGCCATCCATGCTAATTTGTTAAGATGGTATTATGCCAACGCATAACACGATAAAAGAAAGCGCCACCGCATTACTAGTAGTTCAAATTTATCGAGAATTTGCAAGATCTGAAAATTCTTTGTTAATATCGCTACTAAAAGTGTTCTAAGAATTCTAAATCAGTCTCCATATACTACACAAACACGACTATAGTGCCGTACAAACCAATATTTAAGCCCGTGTTTATGAAACAAACAAACATACCTACTTACTTTCGAACTTACCTATAAAGTATCAGTAGGGATGATAAAATCGTCAACGTATCCTATCTTCCCTATGTCGTCGCAGCCTTCAACAGAATTTTTTCCTGTTCACATCGTAAATCTCGACCAACCATCTGTCATGATCCAGCGCAGTCCAGCAATGTTCCGTTTTTCTGCCACATCCAAGGCATAGCATAAGTTAATAAACGTTGCTGCAATTGTGTGTTTTATTGATTGATTACATAGATTACATTTTCAATAGGACGGTCGGAAGTTACTTACTTTGTATGGGAAGTGAGTGTGATAAATACTGTTGATTTATTTATTAGAATGTACTTTACGCTATAAATGGTGTCTATAAAACAAGATTTGATTTGATTTGTGTTGATCTATGTGTAGTAAAAAATCTACACGTTCTTTTTTAGTGGTTTTAGGCACTATGTATTAAATCTGAGCTAGAGTAACCTAGCTATTCAACTTGGTGCCTAAGAAAATGAAGTATAATATACGTAAATGATTATTTATGATTTATAGCTCCACTCTGTTGGTTCTTGCCTTGACGTATTTAATAATATTTAACTTTAAAATTAAAACTGCACGGCACAACGCAATGTCAATAAAAATATATAGCCATTGAGGAAATAACATACCTAAAAAAATAAAAAATATTTGAAAAAAAAAAGTTGGTCCAAAAATGCTTCTACTCACTAAACAATTTTTTAAGTTAAAACTATATAAACCTGTCTCTCTCTTACCTACTATTGCAGTTCTCAACAGGATTTGTATGTAAATAGTTTATAAGTAACATGTAATTTTATGCAATAAAATATACGGAATAAGAAAATGAGATACCAAACTAATAATCAAAATTCTACATTTTTCTTTATACTTCCATAAATTCCCTAGACTATTTTATAGCTACCTTCCATGCACCTGCCACAGACTAACCGCGCTACATAGTAAACTTACAGCTATCTGCACAAAATAGCAGTTCACAAACTATATTTACATTATCCTACGTGTTGTGGTTGATCTCAAAAGGTACGGCTCCACCTTTGTCCTGTCAGCGTGTACTTGCTTCTGGGTATTGTGGAGTTATTAACAATTTTATGACCTTAATTATGATCTCGGCAATTGTTTAAAATTATAATGTAGCGCGTGTTATCATATGAGGAATATTGATTATTGCGTTTTTTTATTTAATTATTAGAGTTCCGTGCCCAGAGAGTGTTAACGGGACCCTTTAACTAAGCCTTCGCTGTCTGTTCATTTGTCTCTCAGCGGCCTAAATCTCATGAATTGTATTAGGTAGACAGTTGAAATTTTCACAGAGTCTGTATTTATATTGCTTGCCGCTATAACATTAAAAAAAGCGTCTCCCGTAAAAAATGGTACGGAACCATTCGTATGAGAGCCCGACTCGAACTTGGCCAGTATTGGCGATAAATATAAAAATGAATTCTTTTAACTAAAATTATTTTGCAATGTAATTGTTTTGTATTATTTTACTTGACTCGATGCCCTATAAATCTCTTACAAAAACGCACGGGGGATTATTAGATAAACATTACTAATAAAACTACACATTATAAGCCAAATACTGAACTAACCTCATTGCCCAAAGTGTTTGTTGGTTGTTTGTTTGTTTGTTTATACGTTAGAGTAAACCAGTCTCTGTCTAATATACGAGTATGTATTAGAGGTTTCCTCAGTAACGCGAATATTTTGTAGATTATTAGAATAGTTATGGTGCTGCGATACATGCCAGTCAACCAGTAGGCAGAACATAAAAAAAAATATAAAATTAGTGCGAAGGAAAAAAACACAGTAAAATATACACAAGATACTTAAAAAAAATGTTAAATTATGTAGGGATATTTTTGATCCTTAGATATTTTTAAGTTACTAGCGACCCGCCCTTGCTTCGCTTCATGTTATGTGAGTTTTCTGTACCCGTAGATAAACGAGAATTTATTTAAACCTTCCTCTCAAATCATTGTATCTACTATTGATGAAAACCGCATCAAAATCTGTTGCGTAAGTATCTAGTTTCAAAGAGGGACAGACGACGGCGGGAAGTGACTTTGTTTCATACTATGAACAGATAGTTACAGATAGACTATATTCAAACCGCGGATAGAGGCTTACTCCAGAGCTAGAGGGGTTATTGTCTAACGCACTCGCAATCACGATCGATTTCAATTTGAAAATCGAAGGCTTGTCTGCTTACAAAATGAAAACAATTGCTCCAATTTGAAGTCGGTTGCGATTACGAGTGCGTTAGACAATAAGCCCTCTGGTTAAAATTTGTCATTTGCCCATACAAAATGTGTCAAATTTTAATTCGAGGTAAGCCTATCTATCCGCAGTTTGAATATAGGGTTCGGCGATAAATTAAATTGACCTATTACGCAAGCAATTGAAAAACAAGTAATGGCTTAAATTTGCACTAATTTCCTATAAAACTGTTACAATTTTACGTAGATGATGGCACCCCTGGCACCGCTGTCATGTGTCGCTCACTAACTATTCATAAAGTCCATTCCACCTTACTCGACTTGTTTGGAAACACTTTTATAAGCTCAATTTTTGTAGCTAAAACAGCGATTTTTCCCAACTAAAGACATCATTTTGCTCAATGTTTTCCCGATTTTACATCATGAAACATGAGTCAATTGTTTTTATGAAGAAATTGTTATTTTAAGCGAAAAATGAGCATTTTGAATAAGACAAATAAGATTTCATTTCGTGACAACAGATATTTAGTTTATGTCAGTATTTTGTTGAGTTTTGCTTGTCTGTTTTCAAAATTCAAATTCAAACATGAAACATTTCCATATTGCACACAAATTTAAATAAACATTATAATTTAAATTTAAATTTAAATTTGTCACGAATAAATGTTTTTTCTTTCTTGCTTTTTTTCTTTCTGACATATATACGAACTTACCATCTTTTTCATAAAACCACAATAGCTAAAATATGCTTAGAATATGCTTTGTCTTTATCTATCATTGTGACATTTGCATCTGACAGAAAGTGACAGCATACTTATACTAAAATAGGTTTATAGTGCGTTTATGAATAATGTTAAACTCATTAACCTTCTTTTATCTTCAGTCAGTTGAAACTCCGTGTAAACTCCGCATAAAGGTGGCTACACACTGGCTATTATGCGGCGTCAGAAATTACAGGCGACGTGATACGCCGCATGCCCGCGGGCAACCTTTACGGCGCGTACGCATGCTGCGGTACCGTTTACATTCCTCCATGCTCTAAGCTAGACGATGTTTGAAAGTCTTTATTATTATCGGCTAGCTTCAGCCCGCGAGCTTGCTTGACTTTAGGTTTGCGGTGTATCCTCGTTGGTTCCCAAATTCATGGTTAAAAAAACCATAAATAACAAAAAAAAAACATTTTAAAATTAACAACTTCTGATTAACCACAACATTTTATAAATACAAGCTGAAAAAACGCACGAAAATCGATTCACAGTTTAGGTTTTAGGCAATAATGGACAGACAAACACATAACACCCTTATTTTACGTTGGGGAGATGAAACGAGTTGGGTTGCTTGAGGTACTGGGACTAGCACCTAAAACACAAACTTTTCTAAGCTTACCAGAGGGCTTATTGTCTAACGCACTCGCAATCGCAACCGGCTTCGAAGTGGAGCAATTGTTTTCATTTTGTATGCAGATAAGCCTTCGATTTTCAAAATGAAAACGATCGTGATTGCGAGTGCGCTAGACAATAAGCCCTCAGGTTAAACAATTCAGTTTACGGTGAGAAAAAGTGACAGAACTACTATTAGCTCTGTCCCTTACACTCATCCTCACCCCCCATTATAACCCCCATGACGCTAGTTTTGCAGACTCAGAATGCAAATAACCTAACATCTAAACCATACCGTTTCGACGCTGCCACCGTTGCTGCATAAAAAGTTAAACAATAACTGCTCCGGCGCATAAGAAAGTCTAAGCGATTTTTTCCCTTTCGCCGCGCTACAGGAAATCCGTGAGGCTGATACTCACGCTCACATCAATCATTCGTCAGTAATTTCGTCAAACGTCCAACTCTATGCATGCTAATCGACTCTTTCTTATGTGTAGAAAAAAAAACGTGATTTCGACAAGGGAATAAAATTAAATGCTTCTAGGGTTCCATAGCCAAAGGGTAAAAACTGGAGCCTATTAAGACTACTACTCCACTGTCCGTCTGTCCGTCTGTCCGTCTGTCTGACTGTATCTCCGTGATAGCTAGACCGTTGAAATTTTGACAGAAGATGTATTTCTGTTGCCGCTATAACAACAAATACTAAAACAGAATAAAATAAATAATCTAAGGTAGGCTCCCTTACAATAAACGTGATTTTGCCGTTTTTTGCTAATGTTGTACAGGAAGATAATGGTGCGCAAGTCCGTCTCGCACTTGTGCGGGTTTTTTGATTTTATTGTTGACTAGCAAAGGGGCATTACATCTTAATTCTGAGGGTTAGCTACGCAGTTGCAGTCTTAGGGCCGTAATAATAAACTCATCTTGGCCGAGATGCCCGTCACAAGATATGCTAAGTAAACGTCAAACCATAGAAAACTGTCATTTTTGACGCATCTCGAGACGAGCATTACAGTTGAGATCAGTTTATTAATACGGCTCTTAGGATTGCAGTCTTGAGATAGTAGTCTTGAGAATGCAAATGTATGTCTCAGATCTCACTTTCCATTAGGTGGCCATACGAACTTTCGCATTAATAATATTAGTAGGATTAGTCATATTTTTGGCCTTAAAGCTTCTTAGCTACTTAGGTAACGTAGGTACCCATACCCTAAAGTGAAAAATAAAATAAAAATAAAAATATCGGTATATTTAGTTTTTTATAAATGCGTTTGAAAAATATTTTGTCTAAAAGAATATCAATTAAAAAAAAAAAACTCTTAATTGATTTTATAATTAATTTAGAATAAGTAATAGAAATCGCACCCTTACTGTGGTTTTGTTCTACATTTATTCATCTCTCTATTCGGTAAAACAATATTCGTTTTGACATATCATAATGTAAGCGTTATTTATTTACTTGTCAGTGATTACGGCCGTGTTATAAACAATACAAAACAAAAGCATTATGCTTTTACAGGTAGAAATAAGTCACTAATAATTTCGCCAACCATAGTATTTTACTATAACTTTTGAATAATATACCGTTTATTCGTACAACACAGCGAGACGCACAAACGTCATAAATGTCTTAATACACCGGGTCACGCGCCGATTCCCTAACGACAATACCGCTAGCGACAATTATATTCACATTAGCTTATCTAGATTATACGAAGACATGGATTCGGGCAGGATATAAACTAAAAATTAGATAATTTGGAATAAGCTTTATCAAAATTGTGATTTTTTATAACAAACTTTATTGCCGACTGTACTTCTCACACTAATTAAACTCGCTATCAAAAGACGAGTCAAATAAGTAAGTAAGTAAGTAATGATTTATTAACAAAAAGGTACATTGTTCTTAAAAGTAATATCCGGCGGACCCCAAACTAGGCAGAGCCTGTATCTTGGGCGTCCAGTGAGTGAAGTTAAGCACATATTGACATTTGGATGAACGAAACATAATAAGTAGGTAGGTATACTTTTTTTAAACATAGATACAAACTTAAGCTCATTGTATCAGCGCTACGTACAGATGAGTACCAAAACAAGTAAAAATAAAAATACAATAAAAGGAAGCATGCAAGATCTGATTGTGTGTGCGCGTGTGTGTGTGTGTGTGTGTGTCCTTGTGTCTGTGTGTGTATGTGTGTGTTTGTGTTGTGTTGTGTGGTTTTGTGTGTGACGACGTCCAAACTCCACATATCTACTATGCACCATTGAGGAGTTCCCATGGCCACCTTCCGCATCCATCATACCACCTCGATGGTACCATATTATTCTCTTGTCATCGGTACTGCAAAAGTATGCCAAATTTCAAGTCTATCCGATAGCTACAAGTAGGTTTTGACTTCCAAGATAATATTATGATTACATTGTTAGTTGTTTTAGTTACAAGTGAAGTTAATATGCAACGGGTTAATAAAAGGAGGTGTGAAGGCCGCCATATACGGAACGATCCGTCGTTACGATCGATCTGAAACGAGATCGTGACGATTCATATTTCTATTGAAATTTTGATGCGATATTGCCACACACGTACAATCCATCCCTCGATTTCAGTCTGAACCTACGGATCGTACCGTATTATGGGGCCCTTAAAGTTTAGTTAGTTTTGGTTTTAAAGAGCTGTGCTAGTTTAAAATGGCAGCCGTGTTGTAATTTTTGTGTTCCGATGTGGGTTAAGGCAACCGGTGCAGTAACTAGTATACCTAGACTAGTATTCCTTCTTAGTCCTCAGAATTTTCAACACATTTGCAGTCTTAGGATAGCAGTCTGAGGCGAACATTTCAGCCGAGATAAGTTTACTTAAGTTTAGAGATGCTTGTATTGAGATGCTAATCTTGAGATTGTGTCTCAGATCCAACTTATCATCAGGTAGCCTGTGTTTTAGTTCGTTTTTTTTTACCCATTTTAATTATCTGTCTGTTTTCACAAGGGTTTTTATGGCAAGTTTCAAGAACACTCCTTGCATTTGAGTGCATTCCACGTCGCAGGGCTAACTATTAACTTGTGTTGGTAAAATCTTGTTAAAAAACTTGTAAACAACGGTTAGTTAACTCGATTTGTTTGGAATGCGATGATTGCTTCCGTTCTTGTACCGCATATTTATCGACGATTAAGTCATTTGTGCAACCGATCGATGCGGGACCGTTGATCGATAAATCAAGTGTAAAGGGCCTTGTATGATCTCGGTAGTTGAAACATTTTTTGAAGTTACCGCCGAGCAGCTGTTTACGATAGCTGTATTCCAATATGGAGATAAGACAACCGGTGAAATGACTATATAGAGGCCTTCCATCTAGTCCTCATGGATGCCACTGCAATGTCAGTCTTAAGATTGTAATCTTGGGATTGTAAATGTCTGTTTGCCTCAGATTGAAGAGGGCATGCTTCGATGGTTCGGTCATTTGGAAAGGATGAATGAAGAAGAAGGTTGACGAGAGATATATACAGAGCGAATGTGAGTGGAAGAGTCGGATGGGGCCGACCTAGGCGTACTTTTTCGAATCAAATCGGAGAAATACTGTAAAAGGGCCGGATCTTAAGTCCCCGAAACCAACGTGCGTGCATGACTCGACGTATGAATGTGGAAGAAGCGAAAGAGGTTTGTCAAGATCGTAGCAGGTGGAAAGAAGTGGTCTCTGCCTACCCCTCTGGGAAACAGGCGTGATTTAGTGTATATAATGTGTATTTATGTATTTGCCTCAGATCTCCCACTTTGCATCAGGTGGTAGGCCACCTGATGGCAAGAGGGATCTGAGAACCATAGACATATGCATTCTTGAGATTACAATCTCAAGACTGCAATCCTCAGACTGCAGATATGCCAGCCCTGAGGACTAAGGAAAGATTGAATGTCAGTTGGGATTGTTATCTATTTGAACACGCTTACGCACATGCGCAAGCGCAAAGCTAAAGCGTCTTACCTATAACCCTTTTAGTTCTCTAATTTATTAATTTACATATTGATTGTTTTGTATCGGCTGTCAAAACAACATTAGAAAGTGACGCGTATGAAAGTGATGTCACGTTAAGTAACTTCTATCATTAATCGATTTCAATAAAACGTTGATATCGATTTTGGATCGATTGCAGGTCAGTTATTGTAGCCGGATATAGGTTGATCTATTTGGAAAATGAAGTAAATGAATAAATTGACGATTTTCTTACGCCAGTTCTTCTCGGGGCAAAGGTTTTATTTTTCGAACCGTTGGTAATGCTTTTTTGACATTCTTAGGTGCATTATATTATGCCTAAATTGAAGAATAAATAACTTTGACTTTGACTGTGAAATAAATATCAGGGGACAATGTCACACCAATTGATAGTTCCAAACTAAACTCTAGGCTTGTACTATGGGAACTAGACAACGATATAAATACTTATACGATATAAATAAATAAACATCTATGACTTAGGAACATTGTTTGCGCTCATTACACAAATATCTGCCTTTACCGGGATTTGAACCCAGGACCGCGAGCTTCGTAGGCAGCGTCACTACCAACTAGGCCAGCGCGTCGGCAAGTAGCATTTCGATTGTGTACAGGGGGAGTTAAAACAAAATATATATATATTTGATGAATTTTTATTTTCATGTTATGTTATCTTTGATAATTTCGTAGACAAAGACTTTTAGTTTCTTAGGTATGGGTAAATAAGCTAACCACGGAATAATTTACAAATTTTACTAATTAACCTTAAAACAGCGTAAATTAGACTAAACATATTAAAACAAACGACTTTCTCATCTATTATGGAAAGCCTTATTCACTTTCAAAACCGTATCCCACTTTCACATAACATTAGAAAAGTCACTCTGATGGCATCACACAAGGTTGAAATTTATGTGACATGAACTAAGTGACTTACGGTTTTGGATTTTTTTAGAATTTTTCCTGAGATCGTGATTTTGTTCAGTGTATAATAGACTATTGTTGAATATGCTTATCTTTTACAGATTCAAGATACGAAGAACGGAATTTACACTGCGCTGGATCTCAAGAGACTTGGTGAGATGTCTTCTATATCTTAATTGTATTAAAACATTCACTGTTTCTGTGTTTTTGTTTTGTGTTTAAAAAATATTGTTATTTACATAAGTAACAATATAACACGGGGCAATTAAGTACAAATTAAATAAATGAATAATAAATATCAGGGGACAATGTCACTCCAATTGACCTAATCTCAAAACTAAGCTCTAGGGTCTTGACACAAAGACAGACGGACAGACGGACAACAAAGTGATCCTATAAGGGTTCCGTTTTTTTCCTTTTGAGGTACGGAACCCTAAAAAGGTACATACATCCGAAAACAGACATATTAAAAAGTTATAATATCTGCTTAATAAAATACAAACATACGTAATACTTGTACTCATCACACAAATATTCGCTCTTCAATGGTATTGAACCCGGGAACGCTAGCTCCGTCCACACAACCTACTAGGCTAACTGTGACGTCATGACCACTTACGACATTGACTGTACTTACCGTACATTATTATTAACAGCTGTGTAATTTGACCATAAAAATCGAGTCCTATATGTTATCACTACAATTTTCAAGTTGTTAACATAACGCACTCTATCTTTTTAATAGTGCTTATATCGCGTGATGGAAAATGATCTTTTAAAGTAAATATAACTTCGATCCTTCAAAAAAAACCGACACATCTACGTTGGTAACCTTCGTGGTAAAAAGTACCTTATGGTTACTGAGATAGAGTAGATATTTCTTCGTTTTTTTGATGGCACTTATGCCGTTTTAACTTGACAGTCGCAGGCGCGTACCTAATCAAAAGGATTAACGCTTCCGCTGTGGATGAAATAAATCTCTTCAGCAGAAGAAATCTTTAAGTTTAGATTCAAGATACGCGATTTGCAGCTTTATTTTTTTATGAGTCAGGTTGTAAGTGGTAGGTTTTCAATTTGAAGTTATATTGTTATGCTTTTGGGGAAAGTAAATTTAGAATTGCAATGAGTAAAGGGTTGGTGCTTGGGTCATATTATTTATTTTAAGTAGGAAGTTTGCAGCGGTATTAAAATTGGCTGCTTTTAAACGTTTTGCGATTTCCACATCATCTAGCAATATTGGTTTTAATGTTGTAATTATTGTTCTTATATATTTTTTTCTTGACTTATGCACTTATTTAATTCACAATAAATTTAGGTGTGTTGTAGTAGTTTTTAAGGATTGCAATATTATTTAAAACAAAACGAGCCAAACCATTACATTTTTAACTTGCTTCCTAAATGTTAAGTTGATCTTAGAAATAATTTATGCAACAAATGGTTTTGGATTTTTAATGAAAGGGAGACAAACAAACAACAAAATTAATAGCAATTAAAAAATATCTTCAACAATTAAGTACGATTTCTCAATATCAAAAGACAAGTATTTTTACCAAGTAAAAATACTACCAATTTATCAAATCACACTAGTAAAAAATACTACCTAGTTGAATTAGATCTAGTGTCCTTAGTTTTATCTAAGCCTCAAGTGGCTAATTAATCTCTAGGATGAGGCTAATTATAGCCATTACGCATGCGCGCTAGATGCATGAAGCTCGATATTACATGGACTTTAACTAGGCGTCATCAATCAACATTAAGTGCTTTTAAAAGATTTTAACTGGAGAAAGAGTATCTTATACTTACGTCGTTTTGCTAGAGAAAGGGCATTTGTACGGCGGTTGATATGCGATTATATTTTAGCACTTAGGGAAATAAAATCGTATTGCATGTTAGATTTTTTTGTAATTTTTTAGAACATCGTGAAGGTTTACATTTTTTACCTTTTGTGAATGAATTTTGATGTAAGCTAACTTTAATTTGTCTAGCTTGGAGCTAGCGCCATCATCATACATAGGTAATTATATTCTTTCTGGCTTCACTGAAAACCAGCGTGACGAAACGTTGGTAACGTTACATTCTAGCTGAGTAAAGACCATAATGGCGGGCTTTTTGAAATTTCAGTTTATAATTTTTTACATCATGATTATTGATTAAATGAATACAATTAAAAGTTAATACTAAACATATTTAAATTAAAATAAAACAAAGCTACTCAAATATTAAAGACGTAAATAAATTATTTTTCTACATATTAACTTAATTATATTTGTACTTTAGTGTAAAATACCTGCCAAATTAACTTATTTTCTTTCTTTCTAATTTGTAATAATTATGAAGTTGTTATCGAAACAAATAAGTAGAAATCTTATCTTATTCTTTCGTATGTTTTGAACAAACAACATGTACAAATACAAACTCATACACATAAAACCTTTACTAATTTTCTAATTTTTCATTACGTCATTAAACTATTAACTAAACCTAAAATAATTAAAACTTAATATTTAATCACCACTCCAGTTAACAACATATCATTCAAACCTCTGTTCAAAGAGGCGTGAAACGCAGTTTATTTTGATAAATGACTGCGGCGCGTATCAGTTAGGTAACTCGAGCCTCTGTCAGTCAAAGACCAAAGTGCGTGTAAGAATTTGACTAGTTGCGAGCAAGTGGGTCGAATGCTTGTGCAGCAACTGGAAGTGTTAAACGTACTTAATAATTTATTTATTTTAACTTCATTGCATAACACAGTACGTACAAATGGCGGGTTTGAGGCATTCTAGACCAGTTAGAAGTAATGATTTAGATTCTATAGTTGAAATTCAGTTACAATCGAGAGGGCGGGACTAGAAGTTGATGTTAAAGGACTCATTTTAGCGTTGGAATTTTTACAAAAGGGTAAGGCCGCGGAGCGTTCGAACCGCTCCGATTTTGTGTTACGAAAATAGTCATAAAGATTTATGTCTGTGGCATTTATTTTTAATTACAATAGTTAGTTGTGATTAGGTTCTTACATGATACGTGGAAAATAAATGCTTTTTGTAATTTTATATTATTTTTTATCGTAACACAAAAGCGGGGGCGGATCGAACGCTCCACGGCGTTACCCAAAAATGCGTGATGGAGTTTCAAGGTTCAACATGTACCAAAGTATAGAATAAAATTCAAAATTCATGCATTTTAATGATGTTAGGATATACATCAATATAAATTATTAAGAAGCTATTATTATTCACCAAATTTTAAAAAGTTACCATTCGTAGCAAAAAATTAATTAATTATGTAAGTAGCTTACTTATGAAGAAAATTTTACAATAATAATGAGACACACAGAGCTGCATCGAAATATTTATTTTTCAATTTTTAATTTGTCTTCTTTTTTTGATCATTTTGAACGCAACACAAGGACCAAACATAGCAGTTCATTTATCGCACAGACAGTGTTAAATATAATGACCTGCAACAGTTCAGTAACTTGTAAAGCATAATCTTTGATATACGACACGCCATTTATTTTACTCTCCCACAGGCTCCACGAGGAGTAAAATTTCCATACAAATCACGGGTAAGCGGCTCGATTACATCAAATAGGAAACTTAAAAAGGTAACGGAGCTTTATGACGCAATATAATTAATATACCCGGCTCGATCAGCAATAAGCCTTTATCTTAATATCTGCAGTCTATGGCCCATCAAATACCTAGTATATATACCTGGTATACGTACTAGGTATACCTGTTTAGGAACAGGTAGATATACTAGTTAGATAGGTTATGTTATATTGATGGCTTCCTCTACTAAACCGTCTCTAACCACGCCTATTTAAACCTGGAACAGTGTAATTTGTCCTTTTAGATCACACCAGATGATATATTGAGATAGTGATCGATCGGACAGTTGCGAACATTGAATAGTTTATTGATGGGAAATACTAGGTATTATCTTTATGGCGCCTGTTCTGAAATGTGAAAGTTTCTGTCGTTGGTTATATTATTTGTTTTGTTTATTTTAAATGTACTCTGGATTAAAAAATAATAACATCTTGAAATACAGTAAAAATTGTGATCACGGTAGCATCAGTATACAGGGTGTTTCGAAAAGCTTCCTTCAAGCAAAGCACAATTTAAACAATGAAATGTTCTCCGTTATAGTCGCTCAACTAGCTTAATCGAGCTATCTTATTGCCACCCTTGAAATAGGTACCGTTGAGGAGTTCCGCTGGGCATCTGTGGTCTTTATCCTCAGTTCCACCTCACCAAATGATTCTTTCTGAATGCAAATGCTAGACTTGTTACTATAAACACTAAAATCGCTATATGTATGGCTATAATATTTGAGGAGTTCCCTCAGTTCCTCACGGATCCCCTCATCAGATTTGGTGACAATAGGACCACCTCGGAAGCATACTCTATCAAACCGAAAAAGCTTTATAAATCAGTTTATAATTGATGCAGAAAACGGTGAACATACATACAGTGGAACATAAAACCTCCTCCTTTTTTGAAGTCGGTTTAAAATAACAAAACCTTAACATAATAGGGATAAATGACTATGGATATATATTACCCCAATATGCAGGTTTACGTCCACCCTCTGATATGCAAATTCACCATCATCGTTAGCATGCATCTATCAAAGATGATTTAGCAGCGGGCGTAAACTTTTATACCTTATTTGGTTTGTAAAGTGATAGAAAAATGACAGACCGACCGACTACAATCACACTAGTGACATAAACACGTGCCCTAGGATGTTGAGATTGATGAGCTTAGAGCATCGCCGGGACCATTTGGCATGCTTTATTGCCAAGTACAAGCAATCTGGCCAACGATCTACCTAATTGAATTAGATAAATTTATGAATGAACTTTTTGCAACTAAGTGGAATAAGTTTAATCCTTATTTCCTCGGAAACTATCCAATATGATAGGATGAAAATGTCCTTTATTTCTACACTCATATCATAAGTCCTCTATAATGCGTTCAGAATCCGTAGACAATGACCAGCATTACAAGATACAATTTTACTATGATATTATGTTGTCTTATCTGTAGCTGTAATGAAAAGTTAAAATTACAATACAACTTTTGATAAAATAATGTTATTCAAATTTGGAACATCTTCCAAAAATAACACAATTCAAACAGGGGGCCAATTCTAGTATGAATTAAACGTCGACTCGGTATATTTTAAGTAAAGTGTCGTACGCCATTTTGATTTCGAATGACATTAGAATAGGGACTTTGTTAGTTTGTCTATTATGATTAAAAAAAAAAAACATTCATATTCGTGACACAGTTTAGCTTTGCCGCCATTTGTTTGTTTAAAACCACACTCGTATTTTAAGGACCCTCTTTATGTATCAGTTACATAAAATACTATTATTAAGTTTAGTGTCAAGGACAGGCGATCGTCTACTAAAACATGCAGTGTATACGTACAGTCTGGCCAGTCAGTTTAAATTCGTTAACGAGTCCAACAGTGAGTTATTTTATAATATTATAACACGCCTAGCTTTATCAATGTAATATTGGTTATGTCTTTCGCGATATAATCTGCAAGAGTAGTTTCATTTCAATAAATGCATTTATTTAGCATGACCAAAATAGAACCAAGACCAATAATGACCAAATTCCTTGAGAGCCACAATATAAAACAACAGTCTTATGACATTTCAACACAGCACAAACATGCGCCTCAGGTATTCAATAATGCCTCTTTGCTTAGTTAATATGCTGCGCGCACGCAGGATTAAACGGTGGCCATTTATTTAGTTCATACCTCCGAGCGATGTGAAGAAAAATAGAATGTGGGCCAGGCAGATTGTGGGTTCCTTTCAAAAGTATTACATTGATTTTGTGTAGCATCCTGTAGTTTTCTCGTAATATCGTTTCAACGACAATGTCGAAATAAAATTATTGCACAACAATGTCTATAACTTAATCTTCTTAAATAGTATAAAACAAAGTCACTTTCCGCGTCTGTCTGTCCGTATATTCGCTAACATCTCCTAAACCACGCTACATATTTTGATGCGGATTTAACCATTAGTTAGATAATTTTTCACGGGTTTTTTTTTGTTTATAACTTCTGATTTATGTACGGGTCCTACAAAAAATTCACATAAGCCGAAAGGAAGCGAGGGCGGGTTGCTAATATATCTTAACATATAGTATAAGTTTTAAAAGGTAAGACTGTTTTTAATAGCATAAGTTAATTTCGATTTAAGGATTCAATGACCAACTCTAGTAGAAATTCTTATTACGATAATTTTAACAAGAACACTGATTCCGCTTCCGTTTTCTTATTTTTTTATTAAATAAGTGTGATGACGATGACGATGCCAAATTTGAGAAGAAAAGTTTAAGGCTAGTGACGAGCTACTTTTAAACTTATAAAATAATATTGTCATTTATAAATTATTTCCAAAACATCCTGTATAAAAACCTTAATATTAACAACGCATTTGAAATTGTATTGTTTCAAACTAAATCTTCTTGACAAAGTTACTGTTAGTTTTAACTGGCAAGTAGAAGTAATTGCAATTTAAATTGAACCCTGAAACGAGTTTAACAGATCGGCAAAACAGCGCCAGTTATAAATAACTAGAAGGTTAATAAGACCATTATATGCAGTGTTAAGTTGTTTGTCATAATAAGACCTAGTAAAGGTATACTGTGGTTTAGTATACCTAGTTTAGTTTCGTATAGTTAGTAATTTAATTTTAAAGTGTTTTATTTTGATAAAAAGAATTTATTAACACTTTTGTTTTAAAATATTGAATTAATTATTTATTAATTTCAACAGAAACGTCCATTACGAAATTCAAACTATATTAAAGCGAAAAAATTTCGTCCTGATTGGCCCGGAATGCCAGAGGAGATGTAGGTACGAAAGGCTTTATATAGTATTGAATTAATATAAAAAAAAGTCTCAAATCCAGAGAAAAAGCATAAAACAGTTTATTATGTCTAGACTGTTTCACCAGTATTTATTTTAGAAGTAAAAATAAAATCAAAACTTAGTAAATGTCATGATCTTACTACATTCATAATAAAATCACCCTTTATATGGTCTAACACGCAAAAACCCATCATGATGTATTATACAGTGAAAGCGAAAACTATAATGGCCACTAAATTTGAAAAATAAAAAAGTACAGTCGCACTAAATTTGTAAAAAGAACTCAATTGTAGTAGACACATAATTGACTGTGGGCGGGCAGCGGCGTCGGCAGAACAATCCTTAAAAATATTAGAATTATTGAGAAAATTTAGTGAATTTACATTCGCATATTTCAAAAGCGAGCGTATTTCTTGACCCCTCAGTGCGTTTATAGTGCATGTTAGAGCATGTTTCAATGTTGGCCATACTTCGACGCAAAATGAACCAAGTCGTAGGTAGGTAGTCGTATTTAACGCGACATAACACCTACGAAAGGATTTTGTAAACATAGGCCGACCTATTTGTTTCTTTCGTAGGAACAATTATTTGTGAAGATGGAATATTAAATTCTTATAAAAGAAAGTATAATTTTATAAGTGTTTGTTATTCATGTTATCATATCCATAGGTTCTGATAATGTTAATATGTAACTTTATCTTTCTAATTGTTACATTTCACGGCTTTCGATTAAATTCGGTATAAAAATAGCTTGAACTGCGGAAAAAGATATAGACTATCCCGGAAAATTTAATAGTTCCCGAGGGAAGAGCGATAAATGACTAATGTATCCCTTATATAAATAAAGAAAAATAAGAAAAAAAATGACATAATTAAGAGACAAAGAATCTTGATCCAATCAAAGCCAACTTCTCCAAAAATAACAGATACAGCATGCTTCAAATTGTCGTATCAATGTAGTAAAGTCTACGATTACTTCAAAATAAACCAAACATTAAACTGCATTGCTAACCGTACGTCTAAGAGCAATGTCAATTGAGTTAACTTTTTTCTGCCTTTTTTGCCTTGAGCAGTGTTGGGCTCACACTTTTTCATCGAAGAAAGTGTTCAAAAAACCATTATTATGTTAGAAACGTTTATTTGTCGCTTAGACGCGTGATGGTGACTGGCACTGAAATAAAAAAAATACTCGCGTGCATATAATTTGCGAAAATTACACATACACCGAAAAATTGTTTTGCAGAAGTGTTGCTTTTTAACGGTGTAATAGCGTATGTTTCCACGTAGATTATTAGACAACGTGTTTTTTTTGTCGTTCGTTTTATACATGGGGATTGTTTTTTTGACTAATTTCTGTTACGGAGTCTACTATGACCGCTGATTTACAGTAAAAATAGTTTAATGTAGTACTAAGTATGTCCAAAAATCAGACACATTTTTTTTGTGAATTATAATAGGTTTTGCGAACTTTAATAGGTATGGGTTAGGTTAGTTTAGATTAGTAATTTTAGAGTACATTTCGATTACGCTAACTATGGAGTGAGGTAAAAAAACATAGAAACGTCGATAATATTTTAATAATGAACAGTATTTAAGATTGCTTTACAAGTCTCCCAAATAAGTTAGAAAAAAAAATCTTTTTTTTCTGAAATTTTATTTACAATGTTACCTAAAAACATAACCTTTAAGGACATATTTATAATATAAGACTTTTATTAATATAAACGAGTTCTTCAGTCGATTAAAAATAATACGTCAATTTACCGATCATCCTGTATAAATGTTACGTGTGCATCAATATGTCTAATTTGTATTCACCTAGACTTTGCTTTAAAACTGCTACAAAACTTAAATAGAATTATAACCGCTGATAAAAATAATGTAACATTTCGACTGCGTTCTAGTCTCATTGCAGTTCTATTGCAGGTGATTGTATAATTAGCCTATTATTGTTTTAATTGATTCATTAATGAATATGTATTGCCGTCATTAGACTAACCAGTAAGTATTAATACTCTGTAATTACTGGATCACTACTTTTTTGCATTAAGACGATAAGTCGAACGGAAATATTACGGTTTAATTTAGTCGTTAGGAAAGAAACACATTTCGCATGTTAGTAATAATAGACTGTTACATTCGTGTCTTGAAGTGTGAAATAAAAGCTAAATAATAAAATGTGTCCGCGTACAAATTATCAAAACATTATCCATTAAAAATGTCAATTTTCCGAGATAAGATTTTGTCTTAAGTCTTAAACCGTCAACTTGAGATCTTGAGGTACCACTATGTACAGTACCCCAATAAAAATGTTAAGCACTTTAGTGCGATGTCATAGTAAACTTCAAACAGAACATCAAATGACCCGCATGACAATGAGAATGACATTCACTATGACAAGGTTCTAAGTATGCTCAACATTTTTATTGTGTGACTGTACGTTCCTGAATACCTACTGGGTACTGGTTGATGAGTGGATCAATGTATGTGTGTATGTATACCCTTTATTGTACAAAAATAAATACAAACTACAGGCAATATCACACACTATCACACTCAGGGACCGGCCCGCTATCCCATTTAAATAAATAAATAAATAAATATCAGGGGACAGTGTCACACCAATTGACCTAGTCCCAAACTAAGCTCTAGGCTTGTACTATGGGTACTAGACAACGATAAACATACTTATATAGATAAATATTAACTTAAATACATAGAAAACATCCATGACTCAGAAACAAATATTCGCGCTCATCACACAAATATCTGCCCTTGCCGGGATTTGAACCCAGGACCGCTAACTTCGGAGGCAGGGACACTACCAACTAGGCCAGCGCGTCGTCAAGGGGTTTCGAATGGGTTTTTATAAAGATTTATTTAGAAAAGCCGTCTCGCTTGACAGCCGTTCGATTTGTTTTTTAAAGCGCTACCCTTAGGGGTTACCCTAACCAATCCGTTTCGTATAAGTCTTGTTCGATTTTGCTTTGAAGGCGCTATATTTTGAGTGATACCAATATCCCTTTAACTTAAAAAAGCCGTTTGATTGGCTTTTTAAGCGCTATTTATAAGGGTTACCCATATAAAAAGGCGTTCGATTGGCTTTTTAAGCGCTATTTATAAGGGTTACCCTTATAAAAAGGCGTTCGATTGGCTTTTTAAGCGCTATTTATAAGGTAACCCTTATATTTGCTTATCAATTTACTGCTGACAATCTGAGCTAAAGCTCTTTAGGTTTCCCTTATGTGAATGTTTAGTTTATCGAATAACTAAATCATATATTTCCAAAGGGGTTATTCTTTTAGTGGGTTATACTTCGAGAGGTAAGTCTTTCAAAGACTTTTATCGGGAATGGGTGGTCAGGGGCTCTACTTTGATGAAATTAGTAATTCGAACTTCGAATCGCCCCGTCACTTTCTTGCGAATTAGTGATGCGTCGGGAGCAAAAGGGATAGCAATAGACGAAGTTCGAATTACGGATTTCAAAGTAGAGCCTCAGGTCCCTGATCACACTATCACATCACATGACACTTTTTTTAACCAAATGTTTTTATCTGTAATTTATTCCTTTTTCACCTATCATTTGAAGCATGACCTTTTTTTATGTTCCTAGTTTACTGAACCCAACATTTTGTATCAGTTTGCGACCGTCCCGTCTCTAGGGACCAGTCTGAAAACCAGCGCCAGGCATCTCTGCCTGGCACATGCTGAGTTTGGGACCCATTGCTCAACCTAGTTACTTAGATACATACCCCCTTACTAATAAACGTTGAGTAAAGGTGGTATAGCTATACAATGTTTTGTCCTTATCTGTCATTGTGACATTTGGATTTGACAGATAAGGACAAAACATTGTATAGCCATACCACCGTTACTCAACGTTTATTAGTAAGGGGGTATAAGTTTTAATTTTTTCTCACGTACTAACTTTATTTTTATTTACTTTTGATTCTTTTATATTTGCTAAATTTAAGGTTGTGGCAATAAAGATTATTCTTATTCTTATTCTTAATATAACAAAAAAAAACAAGTACGAAGGCGAACTTATCCCTTTAAGGGATTTCTTCCAAATAACCATTGTTAAAAAAAGAAAAATGGTTAAATAAGTACATTAATGACAAACAAACCGCCATGAACCTAAAGAAAACCAGTAATAATAGCAAAAAAAAAACAATAGGTAAGTATACAAAACATCTAATAGGACCTTTTGTCTAAACTGTCTACTTTCCTCACTCAATTTCTAGAATACTCCAGTCAATAATGACTATGGAGGCGTGTTCTTTCCTTTACTAAAGTCTAAATAAATCTAAATAAGTCCCATTAAACACTAAATCTAATGCCGTGTCATCAAATGCATCCGCAGTCCCGGTGCAACTTATAGTTCACGTAATCCGTGCAGCGCCCCGCCTGCAATACAATGCAGTTTGTAGACCACACACAGCACAGATAGAGAAACTATCTAATCACATATGTAAATATAATTTTCAACGACAATATACAGACTGAACTAGTGAAATATACAGGATGTGGTTTTTTTTCATGGAAAACTGTCTTGGAAGCTAATTAGACCTTTTTTGGAATACACATTTTGGCGTACAAAGTTTTTTGGTTGGTTGCTTGTTTGTTTTTATACAAGCGACTCACCCTTGCTTCGCTTCGGTTTATTTGAAACTGTAACGTCCGTACATAATCCAGAATGTATTATATATAAAAACCTTAAATGAAAAATTACCTAACTAATGGTGAAAACCGCATGACAATCCGTTCAGTCATTTTTGAGATTATCACGAAAATACAGACAGAGACAGCGGGGGATTTTCTTTTAAAATATGTAGAGATAATACCTATACAATAGTAGAATATATATTAGTAGATATTCCTTCGATAAATACCAATCCAACTAGTCGTATTTTAGAATCCATCAGTTCAAAAAGAAATTGTAAATATAAAAACTACTTAGCAATTGCAGAGTATTTCACTAACCCTAGTCTATTTTAGCGGACTACATGCTAGGGAATAAACCACTTTACGTCCAAAGCAAGAACTTACTATTGTTATACAGGCTGCTGTTATTTTCTCGCGGGAGGCGGACTTTTCGATACTATTGTTGCGTCTCACTGATTTATATCGTTGATCCTTTTTGACTATACCGACGCTTTGTGACAACTCTATGCGTAAGAATGAAAAATAAAATAGCAAACAGCCTCGGTTAGTGCGCAAGGCGTACAGAGTACGAATAAATTGTTGAACGTACAAGGTTCTGTAAAAATAACGTCTCGTTTGGAAACAGTAAATATGTTTTTATTCATTTACAAGAGTAAGTTTCTAGAACATGAACAAGTTTACAACCTTTAAAATATGTTTTGGGTTTGGAAATGACATGACATGCTGCAAGTAATTAATAATATTATATAGCCGTAATTAAATTGCATAAAAGGTAACAAGAGACAAATAAAAAGATAAAACATACGTTTGAAATCGACCCGCAATAACCCAGTGTTTTCTCTAAAAATTCTTGTTTTTATCTGAAATGTATAACTTATTTATAAATTGCTACCTAAAACAAACAAAATAAGTATTAAAAATACCGTTACACTAAATATACTACTTACTATACTTAAACTAATTAACTTAATCTAAAGCAAACTTCTACAAATGTCGCATAGATATTTTATGTATGAGAGGTGTTTAACAAAGTAAATCAATATTTGATTTGTACTTAAACATCTTCTGAACCAGTCCATTTATATCTTAGTTTAGTCCAATATTCATAAAATACAATGCAATCACTTCTTCCATGTTATTGAAAATGCAAACGCACTGAATATTCAAACAAGCCTGTTCCACATAATCCACTATGGTAACGAACTGTATAAAAGTTAGGTTGCTCTGGTACAACGGTTGCCCTAAAATGCATAGAAAATATTTCTCTAAAGCTTACTATAGGGTCGAGGACTATTTGACAGACAAATATGGCTGGCCGAAACCAGATATCCAAATAACTTAATTATGACTTAGATAGTCATAAACACTTGTTAATGTTGTATCTTGTCTAGGGGACATGATTTCTGTAGAACTTACCAAAACTTTCTTTAATGTGGTTGTCTTGCACCGTCATAGGCTGTACATTTTTTTTAATTTGCTCTGGTTATTCTAAGTTTTTACACGATTTTCTGCTTAACTACGTATGACATTTTTATGTTATATAATGATGAGTTAAGTATTATTATTGCCATAAGAAATATTAAAAAAAAAACTGACTGTCGAGTTTCTTGCGGCATTTCTTCTTAGCTGTGGTCTCCTCTTTGGAAGCGTTGGTAGATTTTCGACATATAAAAGTGCCCGTGCGGCCTACTAACTGAATAAACATCTTTTATCTTATCTTTATCTCATTTATTAAATCGCTAAAAATCTTACCTCATGCTTAAAGCTCAAGACATCATAAAAAAAAACTAGCAATAAAATTAAATCAACCTGTAGCTATAACAGATTGCGACGGCATTTTTAATCTTAAAAAAAACTGATTAGAAAATGGGTATACATTTCTGAATTAATAATCGCAAATAAATTTTAAATCGAACGACAATCTCCCGAGCTATATTTTGCAATGGCTCCAATAGAATGAAGTGTATACAGACTTTTCAATGGGACATTTGAATTAATTTTGTCACAAGTTTGCGCGCGGCTGATTTTATTGCCTGGTGTATGAATTGACTGGGCTGGATTGATATATTGTGTCGAAAGACACACAGGGTGTCTCATTTTTTATAACATATAAACAAAAAAGGTATAAACACAAAGTCTAAGAATGTTACATCGTATGAGCCACAAAAGATCATATTTTTGCAATATAATAATAAAAAAAGCGCATTAAGTTTTAGAATGTGCTCTGAAAAAAAAAACAAGTGCTACTTCGTTAAATTATTCAGTTACTTATTAAGTAATTACAGGATATCCCTGTAGAGTTGAATCTAAATCAAATGATGAAAAAGTGTTTTTAATAAACTATTTAGATTTTATCATTACATTTTATATTCATATAAATCATTACAATAATTATAACACGGAAGCAGAAATTTTCAACTAAAACTGCATAACATATTCACAAAAATAACTAAATTTATAACTTTACACGTCGTACTAAATTAATTTTAGACTAAACTTTGACACGTGAAAATAAAGATAAGAATACTGAATTTTTTATTGCTACTTACGCCACTTTAACATAAATAATGTATGTCGTAATATAAATAACTGGTAGTGTAACCGTTGACGTATCGAATAAAGATTTGAAGCATTTTAAACGATCTGTCAGTTTTAGTTTATCATTCATACAATCATCACGGCTAACTGGCCGCTGCTTACCGGTAAAGCCTTGCCTCCACTCAATACTTAAGTTCACTTGCGCGATAATTAATAATAATAAACATACAAACGTCTTCACTCTCTTTATCTTTATATATTAATGTAGTTTAAGCCTTTGTATTAAATTATTAAACTTTTTGCTACAAGTGGTCCTTAAACTGCGGCGAGATTAATAGATACAGTGTTATAATAGTATAACTGAAGTTCTTTTTTCTCGATAAGAGTAGGTATAGTATTTTAACCGTTATAAAACCCGAAACTCAAAAATACCTAGGCTACTTAAGGTTTTGGAAAACAAAGATAAAGTTTAGATTAAACGATTGGCGGTTGAGGCCAAGAAGAACCTAAACATCCCTTTAACTTGAAAAGGTGTTTTTTTATACAAATGCAGACTATGCCAATCTTTTATTACACTTAAGTACTTACTGTAGGTAATTTAGTTTTGACGCACCTAAAACATAGTTATACATTTACCACATTGTTAGTTAGGTAGTTGTGATAGTCGAAATAAATTGTTCTCTTGTCGTTGACTAATTTTGCTTTCAACGCGCTGCTAAATGTAACGAACTTTTTCAACGATATTAGCGATTGTATTGTATCGACTTCATTTGAAGATTTTGAAGGAATAGAGAGAATATGGGCAAAATAATGTACCTATATTTATGTAAATTCTTTATTGCACAAACAGAAAACAGCAAAGTTTATCCCTTGAAGGATCTCTTCCCGTTCCAGTAGTTAACATCGCGTACTTTTTTAAATCTATAGCATAGCACTGCTTTAGCTGTCAGTTAAGGTTAAATCCCTTTGTCAATACAGATTAAATTCTATAACAAGATTACGAGTTATGCAACATGCATTCTTCTGGTTTGTTTTTATACGATACGGAAACGATACAACTACGACGAGCTGACGATCTTTTTAACGATATAGCAGTGTTTTTTTTTATTACTATAAAATAGATGAAAATTTCGAGTTATAATGTGTAATGGCGACCCTTACTTTCAGAGCTTATATTACTTAAACTGAGCAAATGACTAAAAGGCACTCTAAATAAAATGAAAATTTGCCTGCCGCCTGTTGTATACCTAAAGTTAAAATGTACTGTTCCATGTTTTTTTTTCTGGTGTTTAATAAAGAGTATTTGTCTTGTATTGTATTGTATTGTTATCTACAATTAGGACCTCTACCCAAAACATGAGTTAAAAAAGCGAGTCAAATGCTCTGTTAGTTTTAACAAACATATATGTACTTACAGGTTAGTCATATTGTCATGTCCACAACAGTGAGACCAAAACAATTTATCAAATAACCGTTAGAATAATTATAATTAAAGCAAGCGCCCATAATTAACAAAAGAATGCTTACAAACGTTATACATAGAATTAAGTCCGTTTGTCAAGTACTTGGTTGTTACTGTTAAGTTCCAGTCTGGTTCCTTCGGATTGGATGTATCATGCGATTCGTGCGTTCACACTTCGGGCTTATCTTTTAAACTAGCGCAAAATCTGGCAAAATATTCACTTAATTATTATAATGAGACAAAGTTGATGATATCTGTTTTACACTAACTTCATTAAAAATCTGTTTTTATCTTGCGCGCAACATGCACAGTCATGTTTATAAAGAATGATTATTTTTATCTTATCGCATCTTTTACAGAAGTATATTTAATAACACCCTGTAGAAACTTTCGCGCTTTTCCTCTTACTCTTAATATTTATATCTTCTGTCAGTGTCATGAAATGAGCCTGTGCGCTTGTTCGCCTTCTCCAAATAATAAAAAAAACTTCTTTATGCTACATTCAGAACCCGATTATTATTTTTACGAAAAATGTACTACACAAATTATCCAGGCAGTAACTTGTATGTAATCTGTGGCTTAGGTTTGAAGAACTTGTTGATTAAGGGCGAGTTGTTTGATCACAAGTTAACTTAGTTTAGTTAAAATTAAAAAATCCAATGGAATATGTGACACATTTGGTTCAGATTTAACAAATGGTTCCGATTTTTAACTATTAGTATGGAGACCGCTAGGATTTAAACTCGGGTACCTCAAGTCAATCACCTAAACCTCTACTTTTTTGTTTAATATCTATAATATAACTCACATTTTTTGTTGTTTACATAATAATATTACCATGAAAGGAATGCTTAGGGATGTCTTAATAAAAAATCCAAGTGCCATATTAAATCAAAATTCAAGAAATTGAATTGTCAAAAAAAAACCATTTAAATAACCAATTATTTTTGAATTTCACAACCAATTTCTGAGAAGTGTCATGAAAGATATATAAATAAATTAAAATGGCAGCTTAAGACGAAAAACTTGTAACTGGAAACGAAAGCAAAGCTAAGCAAAATGTGTCATTAAGTTATTAAACAATATTACCGTGTCAAGTACAGGAAACAGTAAAAAGACTAGAACAACACCTATTCTAGGAATAAGGCAGTTGACAAAGCCTCTGGGCTATAAAGCCCGACCAGTTCATAACACTTGTCAAGTTCCAGGGAGCAAAAGGGACGCGGCTATATAACTACTATAACTGTGTCTCTTTCACTGCCTATAACTTACCATAATACAGTTTCAGATAAATAACCATAGTATAAAGAATGTAAGTAATACCATTAATTAGCTAGGGGTGTCGACGAATTGTTAAGGTGCTCCGCTTGCTTGAAATACAAGAAATACAAACCCGACAAGAGCATGTCTGACCATGGTCAGTGTAAGGGTTCCGAAGCCGTTACTACACAAAAATCTCAAAAATAACAAGTATGAACTAATTCTGTAATTATTTAAAGTTATTTGGTGCTGTCGTAGGTGATTTTATTAGGTATAAACACTTTTGTCGCCTGTATCTCAGGAATCAATCAAGCCTTCTTAGTAGTGATAGTTTTCCTTTAAAATTTGTTATATGTGCTTTAATTTAAAATATTTTTCAGATTTTTAGTATTTGTAGTTTTAGCTGTAGGGGAGGGAGACACTTGACTCTAACAAAAATTAGCGCTTTAAAGCTTAATATTTAATAAACGGATCCCTTAATCGAAAAATTGTTTACAGAAACCCGCAATATTTTTCAAAGACCTATCCAACGACACCCCATGCTATGGGGTAGACGAGAAAAAAAAATACATCGCCACGTTACGTGTACCGGAGGTACATTAAGAAAAAAAACAAGATTTTATTTTACCACTCTTTTGGCGTGATTAATATGTATATTCATGCTAAATTACAGCTTTCTAGTACTAAGAGTCTCTGAGCTAGGCTTCGGACGGACGGACGGACATGGCGAAACTATAAGGGTTCCTAGTTTGACAACAGAATCCTAAAAAATGGCCTAGTGGCTAAGTGATTCGCAATTAAGTTTTCAACTCGACGGATGAATTATTAACCGACAGGTTTAAGTTGACCCGCCGTTGCGTACAAACAATATTTTAGTTCGTGCATTCTTAATTTAGTAGCTTAATCATCAAGTCAGCTTGCTCGGATTAGCTCGCTCGTATGATTGACCTAGTGATGACGCCATTTTTAAAAGAATAACACCAACCTTTGTTGACGAAATCTTTATTCAAAGTAAAAATACTGGTATGTTATGAATACGCTCTCAGTATTGTATATGAATTATAATATTAATCAAAAATCTCATATAAAAAATATGCAATAAGAAATACAATACTACTGGAACAATATTACAAAAACAGAATTAGAATTAAGACAAGGATATATAGAAAAACATATAAGATGGATGACTTCGCCTTTACCTTAGTTAAAGTTTTGTTGGAACAGCCTGTAGATACGCAAATACGAACCTAAAATTTAGTTCTCAGCATTAAGAGTTTAGTTTTTTTCTCTCAAACGGAAGTAATTATGTACTTAATTTGCAATACAGCTGTGTTAATGCGATGGAAGTGTTACAATGTTACGAATTATACACATAGAAGTTTGTAAAAAAAATATGTTAGAAAACGGATTGCTTAAAGTAGTAGCCGTGATGGGAAGTAAGGTGTGAAGATGTTTATAATGATTTGGAACAAAATAAATATTAGTAAAAATAAAAATATCTTGAACTCTGAACATTTATTTCTTAAAAAGGAAAAATATTCAAGTACGTAAACAAATAAGTATATTGAATCCTAAGGATTTCTTCTCCTAAACCATAGTTAGATAATTTTTTATCAAAGGTTTTTATGTATAATGAATTTAATGAATTATGGTTATGGTGTACGCGTGTTACAGAAAACTCAAATAAACCGGAGCAGAGCGAGGGCAGGTCGCTATTAAATAATAACAATAAAATACACCTAAAACTACACTAATCTAATAGACCGCTACAAATGGGCATCATAGCGGCCTGCACACGTAAAGTTCGGACCGCGGGAAACGCCACGCGCCGTTCCAATCTTCGTTCCGAACCGTAGGTGTACATGCAACCGTAATAGTAAAATAGTAAAAAAATTACGGTTCGGAACGAAATTTAGAACGGCGCATGGCATTCCCCGCGGTCCGAACTTTACGTGTAAAGGCCGCTATTAACTGCATCATGTTATTTAGTTGTTCGGAAACAGTTTATTTGCCCGTTTACTAAATTAATAAATTATTGTAAGCATGTTTTACGTTTAATAATGTTAATTTTCTTTGTTACAGACTTTGTGAAAGGCGATTGGCAAGAAATTTAAACGGTAAGCTTAACATTTAAATTTCTAAATTAATGTCTACTTACTTGCTAAATAATATCTGTTAAATTAAAAAAACAAATTTTAAAAACAAAAGCAAAGATTTTTTTGGATTTTATGATTAATCGAATTATATCAAACGAAGTGCATCCTCCGATTTCAAAGTAAAATGGCTGGTACAGAACAAAAAAAATATACTTTTAAACTCCTTAATAACAAACTGAAAACCAATTTTAACTTAATCCCTAGCATCTAAAACGACGCTTGACTTCTTAACAGCACAGTCCCAATGTGGTCCCAATTATAATCATCCTCTGTCTTTCTTGTCACCCTACGACACGCTAACCACAGTTCTGCAAAATCAACGGACAGCTTATACAGGGGGTCCTGTTTTTTTACTTCTTAAAGTTCTAGTGAACGAAAAGGACAGAGTTATAGTACTTATACAGCTGTCTCACTGAACTTGGTTGGTTTAATAGTTCAAAATGCCTCAGAGCTCGGTAAAATCAATTACAATGGAGGCATAATTACATTAATTTAAGGACTTATAGAGCAATTTCAAGAGGGTTTTGTGTAATTTTAACAGCAGCATTGTAAGTATAAGGGTTTTTTTGTATTTTTTCTGCGATTGAGTTTGGCTTGCGGCATTTTGATGATGTTGGTTTCTTTTGTTATATTTTTAGTAATTGTGAATGAAATTCAACGTTTGTTTGTTATCAACAACAACAAAAAAATAACAAATGTGGTTCTTACGCTATACGACGATTTTGGACCAAAAAAAATAAGAAAAGGTTATAAATAACTTTTTTTTAATAATAATATATAATAAACTATAGTACTTACTACTTATATTATAATAAACTATAGCAGAATATCTTACTTCGTAGGATATACTTTCTTAATATGTCACTGGCATGCGTAAGTTTTTTTTAGTTGATATTGAAGATCATACTGAACGCTGTCTTACTTTTATTTGGTCCCTTGTATCACTATAAACTTTCCCTTGCGTAATTTTTGCCATAAGTCAAGTATTTATAAAAAAAAAGTTTACTAATAATTAACAGAATGGATCTATGGATCAATTGAGTAGGTAGTTGGTTATAATTATATACGTAACAGAATAAAAGATTACGTGCATAAAATATAGGAAAGAAGATAAAAAAATACATTTTAACATTTTAAGTACCTGGAAGACAGAGCGGCGCTCTCGGTTGAAAACGAATTTTCCCGAAGATGACGAACGTGAACGTGATTACAAACATATGCGTCTACATACAAATATAGCTCGTTTAGTAGTATAGGAAGTTGTAACAATATAATTTATAAAAAGAAATAAATAAAAACCCTCTAATTCATCCCAACAGTCACAAATAAATTGTCACAACAGTTAATTTGAAACTGTTAACGTACCATTTATAAATACAGGTTGACCTTTTAACCCTATCTATAAATTATATCAAGAATTATTACAATTAAAATTTATACCTCCAATAAGTCAACAGCATTTATATCAATATTGCTTTAGGCTTAGCAATTATTAGGATCTATGGCGATATTCACACGAGAATAGTAATTTATTCAGTGATCATGCTAAGTTATTGGTAAAGAAAACATGCCCCTAGGTACCTGTCATGTACCTCACGTTATAAAGTATATATGTACAGGGTGGAAAGTCGAGAAAGGTTAGTGATGGTGACTACTGGAATCCAAGCTCCGTAAATTATAAATTTACGAATTCAAAAAGCTAGATCAATCGACATGTAAAGATTAGAGTGTGAGAGAAAAACGTCAGATTTGGTAAAAAAAAACAATCCTATTTTCTTCCACCATCTAACAACAGCCACAAATCATAAAACCTTTTTCATACAATTCGTAGGGACATATTTAGGGATCCCTTTGAAACGCATAATTTTTTTACGCATAACGTATCTTTATGCATAATTTTTTTTCGCATAAACTCCCTTTAGGCTGACATTTCGAAATTTAATAAACGTCTATTGTGTAGATTAGGTTAGGTAAGGTTAGGTTAGATTTTTAAAATAATTAAAATAAAACTGTTTCTATTGTAAAAACCGTTTTAGGTCAAACGATTTTATGCGTAAAGATACGTTATGCGTAAAAAAATTATGCGATCCAATAGAGACCCACATATTTACTTCATGTCATGACATGATCTTAGTCTTTCTAAGCTTACTTTCAACCGTTGTACAAAAAAATATATATGAAAAATCATTTGTGCCATTTGCAAGATTAGGTCAGGACCTATATTTTTTCTCTTGTTATTTACGATCTGTCGTTTTCTTTAAGACCATAAGCTCTATATCAATATTGCTTTAGGCTTAGCAATTATTAGGATCTATGGCGATATTCACACGAGAATAATAATTTATTCAGTGATCATGCTAAGTTATTGGTAAAGAAAACATGCCCCTAGGTACCTGTCATGTACCTCACGTTATAAAGTATATACAGGGTGAAAAGTCGAGAAAGGTTAGTGATGGTGACTACTGGAATCCAAGCTCCGTAAATTATAAAATTACGCATTCAAAAAGCTAGATCAATCGACATTTAAAGATTACAGTGTGAGAGAAAAACGTCTGGTTTAGTAAAAACAAAAGCCACAAATCATAAAACCTTTTTCATACAATTCGTAGGGACATATTTACTTCATGTCATGACAATCTTAGTCTTTCTAAGCTTACTTTCAACCATTGTACAAAAAAAAACTATGTAAAATCATTTGTGCCATTTGCAAGATTAGGTCAGGACCTATATTTTTTCTCTTGTTATTTACGATCTGTCGTTTTCTTTAAGACAATATGCTCTATTTTTTCTTTAATGATCCATTCAGATGTCTCCCATTGGAGCGTCTCACTTTTTTTAAAGCCAATTCAACCAAAATCGACTCTTTGGAATAATAAATTGCAGTTACATTACTTTTTATAAGAGTTGATGCCCTTTACGATCATATAAATGTTTAAAAAACTCAAATCTAATAAAACGAGTAATTACAACTATCGCAAACATAATAAATTAACAAAAGCCAGGCCTATAATCGTGTTTAACAACTTATCAGAATGGTCGGGCGCACAAACTAGAGGCAAATTGCATAAAAAAGAGAAACAAAACGCATCACGTGCATCGTCGAATGGAAGGCCACCCTTTATAAAAACAAATGAACCAATTTGCATTTTTTTCCCTTAACATTTTTTTATGTTTAACGACATACTTAAGAAGCACTTTGAATTTTAAACCAATTGAGTAGTAATATTATTTTTAAATAAGTTAAGGCTATATAAGGGTGTCATCGGGTCTTATTAAAAAGCTATTTTAGCACCTTTATACGATTCATCGAAGCGCTACTAGCAGAACTAACAGGGCGTTGATGTCTTTAGTTTGAACTATCTTAAATTATTGACGATTAGTAATATTACACAAACAGTAAAACAATTATTAATATTCTTGTGAATTACCGTTACCAGGCCCGGAGTACCTACTACTCTCTTTGGGAACAAATCTAAAGTTCCAATTCAAATGGTCAAATGTCAACCAGTTAGTAACTGTTTGACATATAACCTCAAATTTTCATCGGGTGTGTTTTTATTTAAATAGAAACGTAATTAATTTCGTTATTTAGACACACACACAGACACAAAGAGACACCTATTTTACTTTTATACTTACTTTTAACTTTTTAATTTTTAAACAAAATTCTTTCAGCGACTATGTAGGAGCTGGATCTCCTGACACAGGTTTCTTTGTAAACTTAATAGGAGGTCTCACAATGTTCTGTAATTTTCTTGTGATTCATAAACTTTTTTTTTAATAACTAATTGCAAATTGGTTCGTTTAATTTGTTTGATTAAACAACTGCATCAGCTCGCTTCACCAGGGGTGATATTTATATGGGCTGGCTTACGTACGATGCGATCTACGAATTTATGTGTTAGAAAAATAAGCAAAGAGTCTCTACCTAAACGACCAATCTAAACGTTATTTTGCATAGTTACTTTATTTTATCATCACCGTCCATAAAGACAAGAAACAAACGAGGAGTTGTCGGTAGGCTATGGCTGGCCTTTTAGGGAAATATAAAGCTCTTTTCTTGAAGACCATAACTGTTAGGAACTACTGCAGAGAGCAGTTTGTTCCGCAGTTTCACCGTACAAGGCCAAAGTGCCTTGTAAAACGCCAGTAGAAGAATGCTATAAAAAATGGTTGTTGTTGATAAGGCATTGAGCCAACAAGCCCATAGGCTACTTTATGGTTCATCTAATTAAAAAAAAACTCGAGACTCTAAATAGCAACATTGCAAACCTTAGGCCCGATTTACATTGGTCAAGGGCAGTGGCAAGTCCAATGACAAAGACAGTGAGGTGAAGAAAAAGAAAGCGATTCTATTTGGATCCACTGGCAAGGCAACTTGACTCGCTACTGTCCGATCGGTTTACAGTACTGTACTATCCACTGTCATTGACCAATATATATCGAGCTTGAAAGACCAAAATGGAATGCATTTATGCGAGTAATCGACACCGAAACACAACGCAAACACTGCTGCTTTGCTAAATGAAAGGACAGAATTTGGAGGCTGTACAATTAAAGTATTTATTCGTCCTTAAAACGAATTGTTTTAATAATAAATAATTTACATAAAGACTAACCATTCCATGAATGCCACTAAGCTAGTAATTTATCTGGTCTGCTGTGGTTGTCTGATCTCCACAGCGGAACACAACAATGCAAACACTGCTGCCTTGCTAAAGGAAAAGGACAGGCTATGGAGACTGCACAATATACCTACTTAAGCCCTTATTAATCCTTAAGACGATTTGTTTTACTAGTAAATAATTTGCGTAAAGACTAACATGGAATGCCACTGTGCAAGTAATTTCACCGATGTCTGATCTCCACACCGGAACACAACAATGCAAACACTGCTGCCTTGCTAAAGGAAAAAGACAGACTATGGAGGCTATACAATTTAAGCCCTTATTTATCCTTAAGACGATTGGCTTTACTAGTAAATAATTTGCATATCATTCCTACACCACTTCGAGGCGCTATAAAAAAAGTAACCGAAGACTAGGCCGTGACAGTTGTCAAATGCCTACCCCGTAAGATAAAAGCCGTGAAACTAATAAATTACTCCAAGTGCGATCTCAAGAGGCATGCATCACTGAAGGTGAGATTTATTTTATTTACACAGCCTTAATACAACCTTGATAAGTCAGATTATGTGCCCGTAGCGACTTTTTACTCTGGTAGCTGTATAAGGGCTTTATAAATTGCTATCTTGAGATAACGAGTATTTCTTATGTCACGCCTCGTCGTTTAACACCTGGAGGGTTGTTGATTGATTGTTATTGGGTTAAATAATTGTAGATAATTTTTTATTAGTACATTATATTCCAATACATCAAACTGCAAAACATTTTTCCTACTTTGACCAAAATGTATAATTATTTTTTGTTAAATTCAATTATTAATAATGCCCTATTCTTCTGTTACTTTTAAGTTATGCAAGAGTAAAAAGTAATATAACGATATTGTTTCCACAAGGTCTGAATAGTTCACGTGACCGAAATATATAACTTTTAGGAGTAAACGTACAGTCGGCCTTATAAGAAGCTGCACACTTTTGTACCTTGTCGCTTTATCGCCTTTGACAGATTAGTGCAGCAGTCCAAACATGACGTTAAAGTGACAAAACACTAAAGTGTGCAGCTTCTTATAAAGGCCAACCGTAATATGTTCATTTATCGTGTATAGCTTCTGCCCGCGATATCGTCCATGTAGATTTCGATTATCGTTATTCCTATGTGCTAATCCAGGGTATAAGGTATTTCCATTCCAAATTTCATCCAAATCCGTCGAGCCGTTGCAACCTGAAGGAAAAACAAACTAACACACACACAAAGTTGTTACATTAAGTTGGAAAAGCGCTAATATCGAGTTTTTAAGATGCTTGTAACTTTCAGGAATATTCATGCCACAATATATCTCGAAAAACGTATTCGAAAAATAAACTCGTCGGATTTAAACTCCAACCCTTTCGAAATTATTTCGCGGGGACCGAGGTATTAAATTCTATTAAAAACTTCTTATGGAGCGAGATTGTATTCATATGAGCTTTTAAACTAATTGAAAATGGACGTCCTATGTTTGTACGCTCTGAAGGGACAACTTAAAGTCGCTGGTTTATAATTCGTTTGTCTAGTTATAAAGATAGTATTGTGTGTATGTAAATTCTTCATTTTACAAAAACGTTTACAATGGCGAACATATCCCTTGAAGAGATCTCTTCCAGTTAACCCAAGCATGATTGAGGAAAATGCTTGAATACAATTAAACATGCTAACATTTCACAAGATCAGATGGTTTCCAGCTGTTTCATTTCATACGTAGGTACGTTACAAATGCATATTTTTCTGCATCCATAAACTTGTCAAAATGTTTAAAGAGATACCTATAGAACCTTAAGGTTGGGTAAGGTTTGTGTTACAACAATCTTGGAAACTTTAATCATTTCAGAAAATGCTTGTCTAACCTATTATAATTGTGTCAAACGAATACATAACAAAAATAAACAAGAGTATAACCTATTTACCAGTACCCTAAGGGTGCGGCTCCACTGAGGCGGAGATGAGCGGAGTGGAGCGGAGATGAGCGGAGTGGAGCGGAGATGAGCGGAGTGGAGCGGAGCTGTGGCAATTAACCAATAGAATCTAAACTAACGTGTACAAGGCGCGCTAGACGTGACCGCATGCGCCTTCTATTGGGTAATATTGGCACAATTCCGCTCCGCTCCGCTCCGCTCGTCTCCGCCTCAATGGAGTCGGACCCTTACCATGAGTTACAATTACCGTACTCGCTAGCGAGTCGAATGCTCTGTCCCTCGCACTCTATAAGAATACTGCGAGGTCTGCGAGGGACAGAGCATTCGACTCGCTAGCGAGTACGTTGATTGTAGCTCATGGTAAGGGTGCATACAGATTTACGAAGCTTATTTAAATTGCGTAAAAAAGTTGACAACCAATATTTGCCGTTCCATTCGTCACGGCCGTATCGTAAAAACGTCATCAGTGGCGTAAAGTTATATGTATTTTCTTTCACGCGTACTTTATTACATGATTTACGATGTAATGGTAATTTACAAGTAATATTGGGCTGTTTACTTTATATTTTTAATGTGATATCTCGCTATAGTTCGGTGTCCTATCACCTAGGCTTATTAACCAGCTTGTATCACTTTACAAGTTAAAATAAACCTGCACAGATGCATTAAATATTCATGGAACATGGTATTTAGTAACGTGTTTGTATTTATCTTACTCTCTTAGTTAATTTATTGATAGGTACTAAGTTTACTGAGAAAACGAGATAAATACGAAAATTACCGATAAAATGCGATGTTTAATTTATTAATTTTGTACTTAGTTAGTGTTATGCAAAACGAGAGTAGCATGTTTATTGAAAACTGCAATTTGCAGCCATTTTAAGATAACTATTAAAAGTTTTAGCTATAAAATAATATTTTTTTAGCATTCCGAAGTCAAACAAGGAACCCTTAAGCTGGACATTCACGGACGCGCCGTTGGTCTCGGCGACAGATGGAGTGATGGGCGTAATATTTTAACCACATTCACGGGCGCGCCACGCCTCGCCTCAACGGTGCGACATCACAGAGCAGACTGATTAGATAATGGCAGCCAATGAAGCCTTCACGACGACGCCATTTGGGTTGGCGCGGAGGCGTGGCGTGTTTCAACGTAAAATTTTGACATTTACGATGGTTCCATTCGGATTGCGCGTTGGCGCGTCGCTCTGGCTGTCCGTCCATTTGGAAATCCAACGGACCGCTCCAAGTACTTTTAAACTCTACAATTTTGACATTCACGGAACGACAGTTTTGACATTGGCAGTTAGACCATTATTATAATTTCGCTAGAGTTGCGTGTCCCCCCCTCCCTCCCCCTCAAATAACTTTAAAAAGAAAATTTGTTCTTACATGACGTTGTTTTTAGAGATAACCCTACACTCTACACTACTGTTGCCCAGTTTTTAAACATGTTGTACAAATTTGTTTCTTAATTACATTGTAAAGAAAAAGATAAGTCTTGCTGAAGAACAAATAATTTTACAACCTTAAACGGAAAAAAGAGGAGGTGGCTAGTCGTATTCATTCAATCATTAAAAAAACTCAGTACAACAAAACAAAACGCTTCGCAAAGTTACATTTTAATGAACAAGTCGTATCTGGCGTATATTTCATGCCAATTAAGATACTTATAATTAAGATTACTGAGCCCTCAATTCCGAAAAGGTTACAATTTAAAAAAGTAAAAAAAAAACAAATGCCACTGGCTGAAAGGCTAAATCAATCGCCATTTACATGAATTTCAAATAAAGAACGCATTCGGAACAATCTCGCCAGTATATTTTTTATTTTTTTCCGCGCACAGAATGCATACGTCCAGTGGGTTTACGCTACTAGAATTGATGTGCGGGTTGCCAAGGTAGTGAAGGCCGCGGTAAGGCCGGTCGACGACCGGGCTATTTTTACACCTGGCAACCTGTCGCGCGTAGAGTAGCACGTCGCAGAGGCGGCGGGGGCGTGGCGGATGGTGGTATGATAATTGAAGTTTGATTGAGTAACTCTGGTGCTGTGTAATGGGTTGCAGTGTGATAGCTTGTCTTGTTTTCACTATGCATTAATCATGATATGGTTTTTAGTGTTTTCTTGAGTGTCGCGATGTTGTGCAAGTAATAAAAGTAATTTTAGAGCAAAATAAAATAAGAAACGTTTGTGAAAATAAAAAATGAAAATTTAACTGTTTTCTTGTCAACGCTTTTTGTGATTGTATTATTGTGACAGGTACATTTAATATGAGCACAAGGTTAAATAATAAGTAAATACATTGAATAAGTAATTACATATTTTAAAGTATTATAAAAAAATTACAAGCTAAAGTTAAATGTATTGTTACTTTTATTGTAATAAAAAAAGTTTTAAGTTCATTACAATCCGTTTATTATTTTACATTTTACTTGATTTTTAATATGCAAAATCGTTTACTACGCATATGTCAAGGCTTTCATCCAAAACCTCCCACCGGTAATAAATTTGCTCGTTCTGTCATTAAATTTTAATTTATCTCACTACTACATAGTAAATTAAAATCAACAGACTACCTGACACCTAAATGACGTCTTGATTTATTCTCAACCCTCTGTACCACCGTACTCTGCGGCGGAATGATACGTTTGATCGGATAGCGATCACGTCGGCGCCTCACTTTCCACCGATCGCGATTCACTCATTATGGCTTACTGTCTTTTTCTCTTTTGTGACAGGTTTTTTTTTAAATATTGAATAAATGGCGTGAAATTTTATTACTGGCCAGTATTCAAGTTTGAAAGATTAGAGATCTTTGAGTGTGCATATTCCAGAGGCTCTGTTTCAATTTATTTATTGTTAACGTGATGAAAACTTTTAATGCCAAGTATATAAGGCGCTATTTTAACAATTATTATTACGATATAGAAGCGAGAGGGGCTAAACCAAAGTGTGATAAAAGCTTAGAATTTAATTCAATAGTCTAAATTGATAGAATGTATAAATACAAAAACAAAGCACTGGCACATATTTTCGTAAAAATAGGTCGATAGTAGAGTAAAAAACGGACTTTTTCTAATACTGATAAATGAGACTATTCCCAATAGAAGGAAGGAGACAAATCGCTGGTGAAAATCGTTACATTCTCACTAATATTATTAATTCGTAAGTGTGTTTGTTAGTCTGTTCCTATCACCATAATTTAACGCCTCAACCAATCGATGCGACCATTGATATGATGCTCTGAGATGTACGATAGGTACTTATTACGAAAAACCGCTCAGTTTCCGACGGAATAGCGATAAATAACGCGATTCGAACCGAGTCACGGACAAAAGCGTGAAACATAAATAATTAAAAAAAATATCTTCACGAGCTTACTGACATTTAAAGTATTCTTATCTTAATTAAAGATTAAAGTAAGTACCCAGTTCAATTTCAATTTCATATACTAAATGATCATCAGCCCTAAAGGGACAATTCTCATTAAGTCAAAAGATCATAACTGTAATTTAAAATACAGAAAATACAACCTTATTCGGTTTGTAATGAAGCCATTTCTATAATATAACTTACATGGCAAATGTGACGTTTTAAAACAAATTTAATTGTAAAGTTAAGTTGTTCAAAACCTTTTACTTCCCAAGCATGTAATTAAGTTTAATTTATATTGGAGTATAAATTAAATAATTACAGTTTAAAATTCTTATTGTTGTTTGTGATACATATCTTGCATTAAGTATAAAAAAGTAGTCCAAAAATAAGAACAAGTGCTAGGTCTATCAGATAACGAAAGCGCTTTGAACACAACATAATATTATTACAATACAAGCACAATATAAATTATTGTGTTGCTTTTATATTGGATTTTTCTTTGCCTATTTTTCACGTTAATAGCAAAAAATATAGCCTATAATACTTCTGGGATAAACACCAATTAAACTATAACTCGCCGTTCAAATTCCATCAAGTTCTTTAATATACAGGTGGTTACAAAGATGAGACATACATACTGACGATACTACAATTATTTATATTCATCCGAAAAAATGTTACTACGTCCTTCTTGTGCAGTATAATAACTTAAAAACCGGTCAAGTGTGAGTCGGACTCGCGCACCAAGGGTACCGTACCGCTGCACAATTTGGTATTATCTTCCGTTTAATTCGATTTCGAATCGAAACAGCGCGGACCCAAATTACAATTGGCAATTTTCTTGTATTTGTTTTCTTTTTTCAGGGTCTGGTTGTAGTATAATCATACCAAATCTGACGCTTGTATGTTTTACTGTTTTTATGACACAGTCAAAGAATTAAATTGATGTGCCACTACGGAACCCGGTCATAATGACGGCGTTAAACCACATAAAAGAAATTACGCCAAAATTAATGATTAACGGTATGCGACAGGGTTCCATAGTGGCATAACAATTAAACTCCTTGACTGTCCAACCGAAAAAAAAACCTATAAAAAGACGTTCTTGTATGAGGATTCCTCTTATTGTTAAGAAATCCGGCATAATAACAAATGTTCTTTACATAGTACAAAACAAAGTCGCTCCATTTGTCTGTACGCTTAGATCTTTTAAACTACGGAACGGATTTTAATGCCATTTTCAGCAATAGATGGAGTGATACCTGAGGAAGGTTTTTATATATTAAAAATTCTGGTTTATTGTACGGATGTTACAGAAAACTCAAATAAACCAAAGCGAAGCGAGGGTGGCTCGATAGTATCTACAAAAGATACCGCTATCTATTACAATTTAAAAGATCTCTCTTTAAAGTTAGGACAGACAGACGAACGGACGGACAGCGTAGGCTTTGTACGGAACCCTAAAAAGGAATAAAAATCTAAAATTACAGTTATTAATGGCATATGAAACTAAAGAGTGCATTCAAAAACAATAGAATTACACGTTGAGTTAATTGAAAATGAAAATAATTACGTGAAACTAAATTAAAGTGAAAACAGACAATTTTACGATTCTAATAGTTTAGGTGGGACGGTTTATGCATTGTAATTTGAAAGAAAATTGATCTAAACAAAAGGCAATAATTTTAAAGAAAGAAAGCTTGAGCTTTCGATTGTTAAAGACGAAAGCTTTGCAGCTTTAAAGTAAGCTCCCAGTTTATTGCAAGAACATTAAAATATAATAATTAAACTTTGTTTTAGAGCAAGAATTGGCACGGTTTGTTTTAAATTTCTGAAAAGAGTACCTAAGTATCATTTAGAGGTGTTTTTTTATTATAAAAAAAATATGAACAGTAAAGTACTCACTTGACGCTTTCATGGGAAAAAAACAAAGTGCATTTAGAAATATTTTTACTCTAACACTTTTTTTTTACCTACTCGACACTAAAGTGAGAATGTTACAATTTTGTTATGAAAAAAAAAACAATTTTGGACCACCAAAATTGGATTCGAATTCGCAAACGATATGTTACTCAAGAAAATAGCGCCCAGGCCAGGCTATCCTGTTAATTAAAGGTGACAGGTGAAATTTTAGTGAGCATGGCGCAACTTATATGCATCCCAGTAATGTGAAAACTTGCTAACTTTGCAATGTATACCGAATCATCACCTGTAACCTATATGTCAGAATGGCGTATAAGAGGGCGTAGCCAAAATGTGTACGCTGCTAACTTTTCTATTTTCTATAGACTAGAAATGACATCGACATAAGCGTCGAGCGATCTATCACCAGTGAGGCTAAACAAGTTTCTTAACGCTAACGTAAACGTTGTTCGAAAACTGACATATGGGCGTTTGTTCCGAATAACTTCCTTGGTCACATTTCTGTATATAGAAGTGGCTGCAGATTTCGATTTCGTTTTTGGCTAGGTTTTTAAGTTTACCGGACATCTAACAAATATCCAAAAACGGTATCAAAATATACGCCCAATTCTTTAAAACTACGTCCACAAAAGTGAGGCGGTTGAAACGCTCGAATAATGACCCAGGCGTTCGACGCTATACATTTTTGACAACGATAACGAACGCCGATGGCGTCTTGTCTAGGGTACCTATCTGCTTACGTCAATCCTATTACATTTTGTCGATTTTCGATAATCGCTAACTTAACGTTTTACATCTTAATTACGCCCCGTAATAGTCATTGACAGACGTGATGACTCATACTGCCATTGATGTCGTGAATCTATTGTTTCCCACGAGATCGCCGCAGTCACGTGGCCAGTGATAACAGTGATTCGCTTCGCTTATCAACTTTCTGCACTCTCACTGTTAGGCAAACTAGCGTTTACTGTCGGAGAAACTTATGGTTATGAAGAAATCAAACTAACAATAGCTTAGAGCTATTTAGGTGTGTTTTGGGTTCCGTACCCAAAAGGAACCCGATGAGACCCTATTTATATGCGTACGCTGTCCCTCCGTCCACGTCCGTCCGTCCGCTCCGTCGTCCTAACTTATGCTTGATTTCCTCCTATGCTGACATCGATCGCTGACGTCGGTCGAGCGTACGAATATACACCATGTTCAATAGCGGCAAACGCCACGCGCCGTTCCAATTTTCGTTCCGAACCGTACATGTAAAGGCAACTTTAATAGTAAAATAGTAAAAAATGTACGGTTCGGAACAAAGATTGGAACGGCGCGTGGCGTTTCCCGCGGTCCGAACTTTACGTGTGAAGGCCGCTTATAGGACACCGCACTGCGACGCAACAAAAAATCTGCCGCGGACGTCAGCGTCGCTGTGCGGTGTCCCATAGAACATGGTGCATATTCGTTAGGGAATGCAATTTAACCGGTTATTAACCGATTTTGTATGAAAACAACCGGTTAAAACTGGTTATAACCGGTTATTTGCATTCCCTAATATTCGTACGCTCGACCGACGTCAGCGACCGACATCAGTGTAGGAGAAAATCGAGCCTAAAGAGAACTGTATCTTTTGAACTGTAATAGAGAGCGTTTTTCTTCAGAATAATGTTTTATTACGGCGGATTTACTAAAAAAAAATGTGAAATAATAAAGGGGATCCCCATGCAAGAAACTTTTTTTTGCCTTTGAGTTCATAACGAAGAAAATTTGGCCGACTTTTTTACCCCTGCGTGTATCCCAATGACACCCGTTGTTCTTTTTACCCCACGAAGAAACGAGGGTAATGGTATTAAATGTGCATATACCGACCTGCCCCACAAACGGCTAAAATACTGCGGTCAAACTATTCCGCGAAGACATCTTCCAAAAAAGGTAAAACACATTAGAGATCTCTTAGTATTCCAAATTAGAATAACTGGGTGAAAGCTGTCTTAATTCATTCCATGCCGCGGACCGTTTCTTCGAAGACATTGAGTCGAATTTGTATAGAATCTTGCCAACCGGGTAGTGAATGTTAATTTAAGATTCAGCCTAGAAAGCACCATGAAATTAGCTTCCTATAGTCCAATTGCTGATTACTGCAACGTCTAATTATCGGAATAAAGAACCAATTTGTATTGAAAAACGTGTGACTGCTCTTTTTGTTTTCGTTTGATAATTTCTTGATAAGTTGGGTGTGGTTTCTTAGGAACCCAATTTACTTTGCACATGCTGTATGTTTTAGGTTTTTTACAAGAATGTAATTATTAAGATAACATATAAAATCTCGTTTTAAAAAATAAAGACCCTATAATATGCCTCCGCTGTCCGTCCGCCCGTCTGTCCCAACTTTAAAGAGCTGTATCTTTTGAACCGTATTAGGTATCAGGTTGATTTTTTATCAGAATATGTGTTATTGCAGTGGAATTACTAACATTTTTTTTAAAGTGAAGTAATATAGGGGTCCCCATATAAGAAACGTTTTTATTCAACATATTTTTATTTTTGTTGTATCTTAAAAACGGTACAACATAGAAGCGTCAAATTTGGTATGATTATAATACAAACCCTGAAGAAATACTTATACAACAAATAAGATCTAGCAAGTGTGATTTGGACTCGCGGTGTTTAGATTCGAAATCGAATTCAAGTCTGAATATAATAATACCTATTGAGCGGCGGTACGGAACCCTCGATGCGCAAGTCCGACTCGCACTTTACCGGTTTTACTTTAATGATTTTTATTGGCAGGGGAAAATATAAGTAAGTGCCTGTCTAACTCCAATCTCTAACACTTAAGCACTTTGCAAATTGTCATGCCTTAAAATAGTATTAAAAAAAATCAAACCGCAACAGCCACAGCGTGGCTCTTCCCCGGATGGATCTATAATGAATGAGATTAAAGCCAGATTAGCGTTTAATGCTCCATCAGTCGCGCTATTCATTAGCTTAATGACTTACTGGGAATTATGAGGAGTCTTGGTTTTATACCTGTTTGCTGATAGATTTTAAAAATATAATTTCAACGTTGCGTTTGAGCTAATTCCACTTTTATTGATATCAAATAATTTAGGATAGCGCCTTAACTGTCCAGAAAGCCGTGTAATATTATGATAACGATTATAGTAAATAAGATAAAGTGGAATAGAAACGCGGCAAAAATGTGCAAATAAACTAAGCTAAATCGACTAGGATATGTGGAATGAAATTTATTTAAAAGGTTCAAAATCGTAATTGGAGTGAATGAATTCATAAAATAAAAAAATAAAATAAAATAAAAGAAACGCCTCATTATATTCCGAAGTAAAAATGAAGGAAAACAGTTTTATTTAATAATTGCGCTAACGACAAAAGCGATTTATAATTTTACCTCACTATTAAAGAAGCGGATAATGTAAAATAAATAAATCATCACCATCATCATCATCATCATAATCATCATATCAGACGAAAGACGACATAGGCCTACCCCAAGGATCTGCACGACGACGGCCAATTTTGTAAATAAATAAATGACAGAGGACAACGTCAAGGTTAAATACTTAACCCTCTCATGTTGCTATGCCAATGGCGTAACTATACCAACTGAGGCCCGTGTCAAATTCGTCAGGTAGGGCTTCCTTTCACCTTTTATGAAAAATTAAATAAATTTTAGGTTCCTCCTGTGCTCACGGCATTTCGGACCGGGGGCCTCTCAAGGCCGGGAGCCGGTAGCATTTTACCCACTCTGCCACCCTATGGTTACGCCACTGTGCTATGCCCTATGTTTACATGTCAAAATGTAATGTGGCACGCCACAAATGATTTTGATCTGGGAGACGTGCGTGACTTGGACTTTAATAACAGATTCGCGCAATTGTCAGATTATGATTAGGGGTCGAAATTACCATCGAGAACAATTCAGATAATACCTAACCAACGTTGACTCCATCTTTTTCTCCCAAATTATTCTCGAATGTCATGTGAAAGGGACATCCAGAATTTTGAATTAAGTGCTTCCTAGTAACCATGCAAGCTGTCATGCGCCTTCGCAATGCGTCTTGAAATGTAAGCAGCCTTACACGGCGAAGAATTGGCAGAAAAACTGGCCAAGTCCCGTCGACGGTTAAAGCCTATAAGGAGGATTATAATTGAATAGAATAACCTTTTCTGAGGAATCCAGGATGTTATCAGAGAATGCACGACATTTCTGATATTTTTTAAAGATGAGATGAAGAGATGTTACTGCGTGGAATTTTTTTTCACGCTTTTAATGCTCGTGAAGCACAAAAAATGTACAAGTTGATTCTATAGAAAATAAAAACATAGGTACGTCAGAAGTCTTTCAATAATATCTGTACCAAATACCACAATGATTGGTTGCAGGCGTAAAACAAGAAAAACTGAATAAACCTAGAAACCACTTTGATTTACTACTTTGTTTTTTTTTTCAATATCCCTACGAAGTCGAAAATAACAAAATAAAACGTAAACCACCGATGCTTTTAAAGATAAATCATCATTTTAAATGCAATTTACAAAACAAAGTCCCTGCGAACTAGTGCCCCAATCAACTTCTTAAACAAGTTCGTAAATTCAACATTATCTCCCCGCTCAATGAATAATTCAGCTTATTTTAATGTTTTACCCATAATGTACCCTTAGACTTATATTGAAAACACAAACCAAATTGCAATCTCGTTGTGAACTCTTAAAGTTGTTAATGCCTTGAAGTTATTTATTATCAGAGGTACTGTCGATCCGACGATTCAAAAGGCGTAATAATTTTGGTCTAGAAAATGTAAGTCGCAGTAGGTGTCCCACTGTCTTGATAACAACGCAGGGAGCCATTACTTAAAGTATTTAAATAATATATTTATTAGGTCTCGGTGTCACTGCGTAATGATACTTCTAAGTACTTTACTGCTCTTGGGAAATAAAGTAAAGTGGCAAAGCGCGCAAAAATAAATCGAATGATTTTATAGGTAACCTTTTATTTTTATTTTATCATGAGAATAGTAACTTGTCGTGTTTCATGTAAAGAATTAAAGACTATATTTTATGGTGTATGTTCAACTATTTGATTTTAATTTAACTAGAGCTACATATGCTCCTATCGGTGGAGTAATTACCACTTTTCTCCATTCTCTACTAGCTTCTTCACTACACGACACGACTTAGGCCTTCAGTTTTATTTAGCTAAAGGCTCAGTTGCAGCCCGCATGCTTGTAGCAATCCATTGACGAGTTGTTTTGACATTATCGATCCGGGATCTATTGCAGCTATGCAATGTATCAAGAAAAGCAAGCTATCGAGCAATGAAACTGAGCTTTTAAGTAAGTGAGCTTAAAATCGACCGCCAGCCTGCTCCGGCCGGGCGTCCCCTCCGATCATCATCATCGACATCATCCAGCCTAGGTCTTCCTTTTCCTCTTTGTTCTTCGACGTATTTATATATAACACAGTTTTTACAATAAATATATATTATCTTATCTTAATAAATAATTATTCTTGTTACTTGAAGAAAATAAATATAATATAGACTTGAAGTATCATTTACTATTTTATTTTAATTATTTAACTAACGAGAAGTATACGAGTATAAAAACAGTAATCCTTCTAATAAAAATTAACTGTTCTTGAAATAATTCAGACCGTAAATAACTATTTTTTATAGTGTAGTATTAACTGATAAGCTACTCAAGTGATCAGGTTAATAACATGTTTTTATAACTTACACGTATTAAAATAGAATCAATATTAATAACAGATAAGATATAAGATATTGCTCTGCTAGTTTGTATTCTCTGCAACTTTGTCCGCGTAAAACTAGTTTATTCCCTAGAGGAAAATAGCAATATTTCGCGACAATAACTACTATTTTGCGACTGGGTACATATTGAGGTACATGTTTGTCAAAGGAGAATGGGCAAATCAGCCTATGTGTGATGTGATATGTCACCGGTTAGGTTATTTTACAATGGCGGGAAGCCCCAAACCTTTGTTTTAAAAAAATCTACACATAAAGACAGTGCTACAGTGAGCGAGTTTAGGTGTTTTTGGATCTTTTATTTCGGCCAATTAAATTTCTAACAGATATTTTACCTAAAAATGTTACCAAACCGATAAGATATCGCTAATTCCTATTGATCTTAGGCTAGGATCCAGACATAATAGGCTAGTTGCCTCTGTTTTAAAGTAGGTCTCAAGTTATTAATTATTGTCCGACTAGATGAAAAAAAAAAACCCACATTTTTTTAGGACCTACAAAACCGCATAACTTTATTTTAAAAGTTTAGTTTTCGTTAACGGGCGAAAACGCTTACAGCCATATTAGTCTATAGATTATCTGTGCTGTGACGTCATACGGGCCGAAAACAAAAATTTGTTTGACAGTTGACGAGAGCATTTGACATATAGATAAACGATCATAACACAACCTCAAAAGTCCATGAGTCATAAATGACAATGTCATGTCACAGCACAGAATACTTGCAGAATATACCATTGCGAATTTCACTCGTATAAGAACCGACATGAAGTTTGCTTAAGGTCCTATGACGTCACAACATGCCCGACAGCGTTTTCAGAGTTCAAAATAAAAAATAAAAACGATCAATTTTTAAATAAAAAATATGTAGCCATCTTACACTTTTAATATCTGAAATCGATAAATATTGGTTTCTTAAGTCTAATACTAAAGAAAATATTAATTTATTAAGCCAAATTTAATATGAGGCAAGTAGCCTATTACGCCCATTCTTCTCCATTAGAAATTATCTAAAATCTTCACCTTATTTAATTGATTAATTCACTATATCAGTCATATAAGAGTAATGTCATTTCTATTATATTTTCAAAACTTATATTATATGTTCAAAACAAATAATAGAAGATTGTTGAACAAAGGCATTAAACAAGACTTTATGTCCGTGACGTTTTTAAACCCCCCGAGCCAATAGTGAGAGTGAATATAAAGCCCCATATACTCGTAACTGATTTACGAGTATACTCCGATTGAGTTATTTGGTTTCACTTCGATTGCCAGGAAATAAAACAGTGAATTATTTGAATTGAAGATAATTTAATTAAACGTGGACATAATTGGTAGAAGCTTGGAGGCATATTTACGACACTGAAGCCTAGTTGGTAGTAACCCTGCCTACTAAGCTAGCGGCCCTAGGTTTACCTAAATCTCGTTTAAGCTGGGTATTCATAGACGCGCCATTTTGACCACATTCATGAGCGCGCCACGCCACGCCTCAACGGGGCGATATTACGGAGCAGACTGATGAGAAAATGGCAGGCAGAGCACGCATTCACGACGACGCCATTTGGCTTGCCGCGGTGGCGTGGCGTGTTCCAACGTCGAATTTCGCCATTCCCGATAATTCCATTCGGATGGCGCGTTAGCGCGTCGCGGTGGCTTTCCGTCCATTTGGAAATCCAACGGACCGTGCCAAGTACTTTTAACGCTACAGTTTTGACATTCACGGATCGATTTTGGCGCGGCGCTGCTCAATTCGGCTTGTTGGAGCGGTCGTGAATGCCTGGCTTAAGGGCGCAGATATTTGTGTGATGAGCACGAGTATCTTGTTCCTGAATCTTGGGTGACTACTTCGTATTTAAGTATGTATTTCTCACTAAAACAAAGTTTATATTTATATAGTACCTACCCGTAGTACAAGCCTAGAGCTTAGTTTGGGACTAGGATATTTGTGTTATTGTATACTGATTTTTTTTTATTTACCCAACAGTGGGCATTCCAATAATATAGTAGTAACTACTGCTGACTGCTGTGATTAAAAAAAAAATTTTACATTGCCAAGACAAAATAAATTGCATTTTTTTGTCGCATCATTTTTTTATCCCCCTTGGTACTTATTTACTTTTTATAATTGGTTACACAGCATATGGGAGGCAAATTGAGTAATGTGAATGAGATATAATTGAAAGTTTATGCTATGGAGTTTAAAAAGGTTAGGTTAGGTTTAAAAGTCTTAGTTTAAAAATAAATGAATATTTTTATGCACAAGTGCATGCAAAGCCGTTTTAGTACCAAGTGTAAACAAGAACATTAAAAGCATGTGTAGTGAGGAATAATTAGTTCCAACTGATAGTAATTTATTTATTTTTAATTTTACAGTACATAATTGCAAATTGTATGTTTGGTTAACGCTTTTTTAGGGTTCCGTAGTCAAACTAGGAACCCTTATAGTTTCGCCATCCGTCCGTCTGTCTGTCCGCAGATTAGCTCACAGACTCTTAGTTCTAGAAAGCTGTAATTTGGCATGCATATAATGTATATTGGTCAAGCCGAAAAAGGTGATGAAATAAAATCTTAATTATTTTTTATTGCACCTCCCCTACACGAGTAACGTGGGGATAAAATTTTTTCTCGTCTTCTCCCTTTTTTGCGTAAACCGTGTCATTGGATAGGTCTATCAAAATTTTGCGGGTTTGTGAAAACAATTTAACGAACGATTTTTGTTAGAGTCAAGTTCGGACTTAAAAATAAGTATGTATGTATGTAGTTGACATCTTTAAATACAACCAAATTCTTGTAATTTTTTGACTAAGGTCGTATTTTATAATGTTTTATAACCACAGTATGGGAGTACCGTATCGCTAAATAGATAATTTTGGTCTAAAAACCTTTAAAACAACATGATAACTTTTTAATATTTTAAAAAGTAGGCGGTGCATACTATATTGACGATACATTAAAACGTTATTATTATCATTAAACGGAATTAATCAAAACTTATTTTACCCACGCGCTACATTTTTTATCACATAATTCTATATATTTTAGATAGGATGGCGTCATCTTAAATGCAATAAAGTTTGTAAACTTTACCACCCTAGGGCAGTAATAATTTTTTCACTCCCAAGACCTCCATGACAGCAAGTTTTTATGAAGCAACATTTGATTATAAGTGGTCTACGTGTTCAATTACGATAGAAATGGCAGCCCTTTAATAGAATTAAATTGCGCTGCTGTTCGACCGAATTCTAAATGCAATGACCACAAATTACAAGTCGGCGCAGTAATTCAACTGCTAATCGACGAAGATATACGAAAGACGAAACAGACGCAAGACCATCTTTAAAATAACGGTGCTACAGAATTTATCGTAAGTTTTATTCGTGATCAAAAAATTTTGAAATATTTTTATTGACTTATGAGCAATGCAAGCAGGGAGAGTTCGCCATAGACAATAAAGTGTGAAATTCTCTTTTTTTTTAATAAAAAGATTAAGTAAAAAAATCTTGCAGACCTAACAGATTTCTAATGTTTCTATGATATAAAGACACAAATAAATAAATCTGTATCGTTTTACGTATCATACATACATACATACATACATACATACATTAAATCACGCCTGTTTCCCAGAGGGGTAGGCAGAGACCACTTCTTTCCACCTGCTACGATCTTCTATCTTCGATCTTCGATTTTACGAATGAATTATCGATTAAGTCGTCATCATCATATCAGCCGAAATAAATCCCCCAAGGTCACCATAAAATAAATGGTCGGTCCCTGACCATTCTTCAACGAAAGCTAAACCGGCAAGTTTAAGTTGCCCCAATCTCATTGGTAAGTTAAGGCAGAGTAAGGTACACACTTAAATCATATGTATAACTTATACGGTGCCGCTCCGCACTTGCTTCCAAGTACAGTCACCAGCAATAATATATTATTAAACACTGGGCTCAAAAATATCTGACACGCTCTTATGCCTCTAGTAATAGAGACGTGTCAGATATTATTGAGCCCAATTTTGGATAACATATTATTGCTAGAAAAGTTTTTGGATAAGTTGTAGTTATGAAAAACTAGGAGAGGTTTTTTAAAAAAAAAAAATCCAAGAAGTATTTTTTTAGACTTCTTTTTTAATAGTTTTAAAACGTATTTAAATATTATAAAAATTGGACTAGGTTTAAGGGGAGAGAATCGTTACCGCATTTTGAAATCTTCACGTCATAAAAATGTTCAGCCTCATTTATTTATGTGGGCATTCATTTTGAAAATCACTGACAGAGACTTGAATTCGACTGGTTTAAAATAAGCATAATTCCTTAATTGTTTAAAACTAATCGATGAAATCGGTCCTAACAAATACATACATTAAATCACGCCTGTTTCCCAGAGGGGTAGGCAGAGACCACTTCTTTCCACCTGCAGTGCTACGATCTTGACAAATCTCTTTCGCTTCTTCCACATTCATACATCGAGTCATGCACGCACGCGTTTCGGGTAACTTAAGGTCTTTATAGTCCTAACAAATATCCATAACTTTACACCCTTTTCCAACTCCCATTCTAACCCTTCAAATGCTAAATCAAATATAATTTGCATGTAACATGTCGATTAGAAATGCATATCGCGAAGATTACGCGCCAACTGTCCCGCCGATATCTGGAGCATTATTTTACGTTCTAGGATAGATTTATCTTATCTCAGACCTGGTCTAGACTTAGGTCTTGAGACGCTACGGGGGGCGAAATATGTTGATGTAGGAACGTTTAGAATTGGACTTGTCTAAACTAGATTTTGTTTTTGACAATGCTCGGATTCCTGCATAAGACAAAAGTTATTTTTAGGATAATACGAGTTTTTTTATGTATCCGTAAATCAGCAAAACATGAACGTACGTTGTGTCGTTTGTTTTCATGTGAAAGACGTAAAACAAACAGATACAAAAAAAACCCAGTAAGTAGGACTACATGAATTTAAAATTGAATAAAATATTTTTGTTCCACATTTAAATGGATGATTAATTTTTTAAAAGATTTTCTAAAAAATTTAACAGATAAAAAAAATGTGGCGAAAAAAAAGTAATTTAGGCGCTACTTTTAGCACAATGCCCTCATAATTGATCTTAGCATTTACGCACTGCACGTCATTGTAACAGTGCAGTGTTACATATTACGTGACGAGAACGTAGATCACCATCTGGCGCCTCAGCGGCCCACATTAATTTACATACGTTTTCCGATCAACCCAAATACAAATACAATTTAGAGCATTAACATAATAGTACATTACTTAACAAGGGCTGTAAAAGAAAGAAAGCCCGAAATCGCAGGTATTTGATAGAGGCTTTCTTTTTTACTGCCCGTGATGAGTACACAATTTTACGTCTTCACCTGGCCACAATGCGAGTTTTACCGTGCGCGCAGCGTGCGATAAAACTCACATTATGGCCAGGTGTGACGTAAAATATTATTATTAAGAGCTTGACCTTTAAAAAACATGGACTAAACTAAAATTCAATTTACATTATGTACTAACTTAACTAACCGCACGCGTATCTTAAAATGTTTTAAATATCGCCACAAGACATCAATCCGATACTAAAAATTGATAAATCCATAAAAAATTAACACTTTGACAGAAAATATTTATTTATTGAACTATGACACATAGTTTTGTAAGGCGAGAAAGAACTAATAATTAAATGGTCACATTTTTTTATACCTTTTGTTATTAAGAGCCTAAACATGATTATTTGAATCCTCAATCCTGAGTATTCTATGCATTTAAGAGTTTTTTTTGCAACATAATTATTTATTAATTTATTAATTCTCTTGATTATTTATTTCTGATCTTTCTACATATTCTCTACTCTGTGGCACATCACCACATCGTAAATAAATCCTATCCAGGCCTCGCGTGCACAGTAGCCGTGTTAACATCGGTTTTAACCCTAACAACACCCGACAGGGAAACCATGGACAATTTAAATGTAAATATGCCCATTACACACTCCTGGTCGCAGCCCAATCTGCAGGGCAACCGTTACGCAGAATTAATGTCATTAAGGAATGTTTAATTATAGAACACGCGAGTTTGTAAGTGGCCAGTGAGATGCCATTAATTTTCTAGTCTGTGTATGCTGAACTAATTTTATCGCGGAAGTGCCATTTCATTTAATCTTTAACCAGGCTATGACAGGCCCAGTTTTAATTTTGCCCAGTTACTTTTGTGAATACTGTATTTTTTACAGTGGATTGCAAGATACGAAACGGCATAACTCTTAAAAAAATAACTTCGCAACATCAAATTCACACACAAAGATAATTATGCTTTCAAAAAATAATCAGCAAGTACCACACGGAACTCATAATTTTATGCTAGTAGATAAGTCAGTGGACTCATCTACTAACTCAACTGCTTAATTTTAGCCTGATTATTTTTTCAAACTTACTGTCAATCTCCCAACAATTCTCCTGTCTCAAGTGTGACCATTCACTTGCCTACAAATCGGCTCCCGATCCTGCCCATTTCCGCGTTCTATTTTTAAACCATAGAACGGTTAAAATATACGCGGACCGTTGTACAACTATTGTGCCAGCGCTAATGGCCAGGCTTGTTGGATTTATGTATAACCTATCTGAATAGATTGCCCCTAGATTGGTGTTATATGCCTGATCTAGGCATGCGCTTTGAATTGTAAATGAGGGCGTCAGGTGGGTTACTTTTAAGTACGAAGGTGTGATTGAAATAAATGGTATTGTGAAGTTGGTAGCTTCGCTTAGTATCAGACCTGTTGTCGCCAATACTCAATCTATCATAAAAACAACACGCCACCGGTTTTTTTTTTTGGTGCGACTCTCGTTTTTACATTCCAAAATAGCACAATAAGGCATGCTTCTGGATTTATATCCTATTTTAGAAATATCTAAATAAGCGATCGCGGCAAAAGTATGGCAGGTTGCGCGGAACTCCGCATAACCATGCCACACGTTACACGCCCACTTGACACTGTTTTTTTCTGTTCTGTGGTAGTGTCGATGCACGACGGAGTGTTGTCTCATTGGGCGTGGTGAAAAACATCGGAATTCCTATAAATCCTACAAAGATTATAAATGTAAAAGTTTTTTAGATGTTTAAATGTTGTTTAAAAATAATTTGAAAATAATTTGGGACATGACCTAGATTTCAACTTAGGAAACTAAAGTAATTCTAATTTCTGCGGTATTAACCCTACAGGGACAAAGTGGCGCTACACTAATTGTTAAGTTTTTTTTATCACTTCAGACAACTAAGTAACTTAAAGTATGGTTATAGTTCGTAGTTTTTTTAACCTGTAAAATTGTGCGGCCAAAAAAGTTTTACATACATACATACATTAAATCACGCCTGTTTCACAGAGGGGTAGGCAGAGACCACTTCTTTCCACCTGCTACGATCTTGACAAATCTCTTTCGCTTCTTCCACATTCATACATCGAGTCATTTGTTTAGTTTTTTTTTGTCTATTATCTTTTGATTGACAATATAAAGTAGAGATATGCTGTATCTCGATTATAAAAGACACAAATGCGTTTTCTAAATAATTCAGCTACAACTTTTAAGCTATGTTAAATTACCGGATGTTACCGATTAAATATTTGTTGATATTAATAAAATATTTATGATCCCATCACGTATTTATGGTTCACACTTTTAAAATACTTTAAAAGGTTTTATAACTAGAGAGTAGATTATTAACGTTTAATTGAGTTTCCTTTCCACTTTCAAATCGATCGGATATTAATTGAAAATTATCATTTTAATTTTAAAATTGAGGTTTTAATTGATGTTACTGGAAAAATATTTTTATAGGCCTGCAAGTTTTTACGCAGTTACTATTTTCTACTTAATTTAACATGTTTTTAAGGTGGACCAAGGTGAAAGTGATGGGACGAATAACGACTAGTGAGAGATTCCTAAGATCAGACAGAACTGGAAATCCGGATATTCCCGGGCTTTAATACAGGCTAGTAAAAAAAAAACAATATCTCTAAGGTCGCTGTCAATAGAACTTGCGAACTATGTAAACAAAACCAAAGGAACCAATTCACCATGATTACTCGATAATCACGTACTTTTAAGGATCAGGTGAGGTCTTTGCAACGATTTATACACTAAATCATTATATTTATAATAAGTTAAAGATGAAATAACTATTCCTTATACGTTATTTTTAATAAAAACACGCGTGATGAATATTTGAGGTTATGTGTCAAATAGTACTAATTTGTTTACATAGTTCGCAAGTTCTATTGACAGCGACCTTAGATGTGTATAGTCTATTATACATGGACGATACGTTACAATACGTTTTCTGTAGGACTGGAAGATAGCTTTATGTTTACTACCATAAATTTGGCACGCTATTAAAAAATTTGGTTACAACGATAAACATTTATATTCTTGTAACAAAGAAAACTAAACATACAAGACTTAGGACAAATGGTGTAGTAGGTAATTATGCGACGATGATGATTTTATTTACTACTTACCCACCCGGTGGACAATACTCCCGCCCATAACACAAATGAATGATACTTACACGTAAATAACATGTCTAGTTCACCTTAATTAATGTATAAGATATCGCGATTAAAAAAATTAGTAACCATTATAATTTTGTACTTACGTTTTTTTGTATACAGGACGTAATTACCCTTTAAATATTTTTCGCTACCGGAAATCAAGTTCGGGACCGCTAACTTCATCAGTAATTAACCAAAAACCAAACTAATCATTGGAATTTGTGATAAAAGCAATTTGCTCAATAAAAATCAAAATAAAATCCGTTAACGAGTCCCCTGGCGGACTTTCAATCGTGATCATTCACGCTTTTATTTTTACTGCCAATTTCGAGCGAATGCATTTCAAATCAATTTGACTGCTGCCAGACTCACGAGCAAAAAAAACCTGGTCATGTTGCACTGAATTCGTTCACACAGTGACCAGTTATCATTGCTCGCGAGTGTGTCTGCTTACCGTATTTAATTGATTGTGTAATATACTTTCTTTTTATCCATTAGTAGTTTTATAACACCTATTTAGTTGTTATGAAGGGTAATGGTACTGATTACGGGATGTTATTATTTGAAATGAACTAGAAGTTACGTAGGTAGTCGACTCGGTTTAATTTTAGTACGCTGTCAGTTTAAAAAATGACTAATATAGGTAAAATCAAGGAGTTATGTTTTTAATACAACCGGTACGACTGAAGGACGTTTTTAGGGTTCAGTAGGTACTCAAAGGGTGTCAACGGGACCCTATAGAATAGAATAGAATATACTTTATTTCAGGCTACGAGGCCCATATTTACAAATACCTACCTTACAGACTAACATACATAACAATATATAACATAAAATCAATACGATTCCTGGTACACTTTCGCGGTGTCCCCTATTCCTCCTTTAAAGAGGTCGACAGATCTTTGGTCGGTACTCTCACCACAAATGACTTAAAATTAACGCTCCTACCACTCGACCCTAGGAGTACCTAACTCCGGTCTTAACTCGTACATACTCTACGTCTACGAGATCCTTCGCCTCAGTACAGTAATGTAAACGGGACACGTACAAAAAAGCCTCCACTGTTTGTTTCTTTTGTCTGTCAACGGGCTGTATCTCACAAACCGTAATTATTCAATAAGTTGAAATGTTCATGGAGTGTGTATGTTTATTACTGCTATAACAAGAAATAATACAAGAAGGGTACGGAACCCTTCGTGGACGAGTCGCAAAGCAACCTTTATCTGTGCCTTTATTCTATTATGGTTTAGCCTTAACCCATCTTCCTACGATATCGTAATTCTTTGATTGACATTATGAGTCAAGTAACTAAGAACTGTGATCATGTCAACATAACCTCTGAACTTGTTTACTTTTTTTAGAGCCTAAACTCAGCTGAAAAAAAAAACAGTTCTAATTTTATGATGACCCCATGTTTTTTGTTTGTTTCTAGGTATTTATGTTTTTAAGTTCTTAATAATACTTACTTTTTTTTAGTTGTTTTGCTTATCCCAATCATAGCGGGTGGCCAAATCATACTAAAAAAAACCTTACATCATTCGAAAGGCATTCATATCAAACGCTCATTTGAATAAAAATGGCGTATTCATTTAAATCAAATTCTCGTAAAACAATCAAATAAATAAGATAAACAATCTGTAGCGAATCGAAATTGCCGTAATCTCAAATCGTTTAAAGCTAACGTTTTCGTATGTGTGTAAGCGTGTACAAATAGAATGACAATCGCTATAGACATTCAACAAAACAAGAATCGTGCCGTGTGTGCGTCAATTTAGTTCTCTGTTCTCTTGACACACGTAGACCGTCTCCCTTAAGTGACTTACCTTTTACAGTAACAGTGCCGAGTGTTGTATTATGAATACAAATTGAACTCCTTATGGAGTATTTGGCTATGAATGTGATAATAGAAACAAATTATGCGAAATTAAAAACCGTTAAATGATTTGTTTGTTTTAGTGATTGCTAAATGAAGTTAGTCTGTGGGCTTTTAGAGATAACTTTAAGCACAGGTGGAGATAAAATTACATTTTATTGCTTATCTTATAACGGTAGAGTAAAATGATTGCTGTCAATTTGGTCTATGATATCACTATAATACAATTTTATGACTCACGTCAATGACACTTCTACCTTTTCTCAATTCGAAATCTATAAATTCCAATTTAAGTGGTGGGTGGTAGGATCTTGTGGTAGGTCCGTCCGGATTGCTACCACCCTATTCTTTAACCTATTGTCAAGCAGCAGTGTTCGCATTATTGTGTTCCGGTGTGGGGATCAGACAACCGGTGAAGTTACTAGCATAAGCGGCCTTTACACGTAAAGTTCGGACCGCGGGAAACGCCACGCGCCGGTTGAATCTTCGTTCCGAACCGTACATTATTTTACTATTATTTTATTTTACAGTTGCATTTACACGTACGGTTCGGAACGAAGATTGGACCGGCGCGTGGCGTTTCCCGCGGTTCGAACTTTACGTGTGCAGGCCGCTATAGAAGCATTCCATCTTAGTCCTCAGAGTTGACAACGCAATTGCGGTCTTAGGATTGCAGTCTTAAGATTGTAGTCTTGAGAATGCAAATGTCTAGGTCACACCCACTTACCATCAGGTGACCTGTGTGCTTGTTTGTCTTCTCCATGACATGAAAAAAACTAAACATCGTTGACGAGATATGCTGTGTTACATATCCTCATTAGCAAGTGGTCCGCCCTAAATGGTGGTAGTTCATAACTTATTTCACAGCTTCAATAAAAGCTGTTTCATGTAACAAACAGTTAAGATAAATATATTTTTTAATAGTTATAAAAATAACCAAGATTAAGGCGCTTGTCCAACCGCCGACGATGAGTGAGAAACTAGTTGAGCCAGCGATCACTTATATATTAATATTTGTGTCTCTTTTATTGACATGGGATCTATATCTTTTATTCGTTTCTTGAGCGAGATAATAGTCGACAGTTAATCGCTTCCTTCCAGCAGTGGGACAAGTGCCATAACCAAACTACGATTTGTTCCTATCTCTTTCTAGCAAAACTGAATTTAGCATGGAGTTTATATGGCCGACCTGTTACATGACGTTACAGTGCATATCGGATCTTTCTGTCTAATCATAGTCTAATTAGCAGTTTAAAATGCTTGTATCATCCGTATTTCTCGGTCGATTTTAATTTTTAATTTCACTTTTGGTGATATTACGGTATTTTCATATTTTGTTGAGCAATGCGATATAAAATTCCATGCTATTTAGCTAGCTAAACCAATAAGCTACGTCAATGACTTTAGTTCTTCAAATAGCACGTGCCAACTTTTTTAAATTGTTGATTTTAATCAATATGTAAGTTTTTACTGACGATTGATCGTTGTTCTAACGCGTCGACTTTTTGCCTATAGATTAATGATGACGATTTATATCATGTAACGTTGGATCAGTAACTGTTTTGGATTTTTGCGTGAAGTAAAATCAAGCGTGAGCTGGTCTAGATCATTTAACACACATAACATTTATTTATTATTATTTTATTTATTTATTCATACAAAAATAAAATAAAAATAATTAATACATACATACCTTCACGCCTTCATTCCTAGAGTGGGGTAGGCAGAGCTACAGAATCACCAACAACTCTAAAAACTTGTTGATAATTCTGTAACCACATTTTGCACAAACAGGCTAGGATGTTTACCAGTGTTTTAGTGACAGGTTGCAAGCCCATCGCCTAACAATAGTACAAGCCTAGAGCTTAGTTTGGGACTAGGTCAATTTGTGTGAGATTGTGCCCTAATATTTATTTTTATTTTATTTTATTTACTTAAACAAGTTTAGTTCTACACTTTCATTTTTTTTTCTTATCTTCTAACACCAACAAGATCTCAATTTTTTTTCATTTTAAAATATCCCTTGTTATTTATTTACAAGAAACTGATAAATAACATGCATAAACTTAGTCAGGGCTTACTATGGCATGCCGAACATAAAAGCAGGCAATGTATGTAATGGCTGACTTCCTTTATTAAGTACACTAACCCTTTTCATTGTAAAAGTGGTTTATAGCTTCCTTTCTTACGATATATTTCTGTGTAGGCCTTTACGCCCTAGGATAATAAATGCATCTTTCGAATTACGATTGTGGCATTCTTCAAGTCTGTGCTGTGCTACTCAGGTTAAAGGTTATTGGTTTTTACGTGTTATCGTATTAAATAAATAAATATCACGGGACAATGTCACACCAATTGACTTAGTCCCAAACTAAGCTCTTGGCTTGTATTATCATACATACATACATACATGAAATCACGCCTGTTTCCCATAGGGGTAGGCAGAGACCACTTCGTTCCACCTGCTACGATCTTGACAAATCTCTTTCGCTTCTTCCACATTCATACATTGAGTCTTGCGCGCACGTCGGTTTCGGGTACTTAAATCAAATTAAATCAAAATATATTTTTTCAGCCATCTTTGGACCATTAGGCTGCCTAATTGAGAATGCACGCGCTAAAATGTGTTTTTCTCGCTCTGACGGGACTTCTTAAACTCGGCGCTTGGACATTCACTCCTGCATTCGCTCACCTTTGCTTTTGAGAGAATCACTACCCAGCAGTTGAAACGTGACGTCTGAGTGTATTTGCTAGGACCCCAGAAATATACCTAAACTAGCTTCTGCCCGCGACTTCATCCGCGTAGAATACGATCATAGTTATTCCCTCGGGAAGTTTTAAATTTTCCGGGATGAAAAGTAAATATGTGTTAACCAGGGTATAAGCTATCTCCATTCCAAATTTCATCCAAATCCGTCCAGCCGTTGCAGCGTGAAGTAACAAACTAACACACACACACACACACACAAACTTTCGCATTAATAATATTTTAGGTTTAGGTTTTAGGTTTTTTTTTCTCCAATGTACCGCTTTGTCAACATTGAAAAATATCAAAATGATTTAGGAATGTTGATCCTTAGACATTTTCGATGAGTTTTTTAAACTAAAATACCAATAGTCTAGTATTTCGCGTTTATTTAGACATTATTTTCATCTATTACAGTTTTTCCTCAACTCCCAAGGATCCCAAAAACTCAAGAGCGAGCAAAACACATATCAGCGCGTGCATTCTCAATTAGGCAGCCTTATACGTTCGAGAAGCCATGCTGCCAAATTGAATACACGGGCTGAAATGTGTTTTGTTCGCTTTGACGGTACTACTTAAACTCGCCGCTTGGACTTCACTCCTGCGTTCGCTCACCTTTGCTTTTGAGAGAATCAATACCCAGGTCAAGGGAATTATGGTTTTATCGAATTGAATATAGCCCAGGGCCTCTATTAATCTATTGGATAAATCCATATTGCCTTTAACATGTTATCGTATGGTTTTTAACTCGGCCGCCATTACTGTCAAGTAAATAAGAGCTATTGTAACGTTGACGATACGATAACATGTCGAAAACGTTGAGGTTTTACCGAGGAGATTAGAGATTTAGAGACAATCTCACACTAAACTAATACGTTAAACATACGGACATAGAGAGAAATAGATAAAATATCTAAGAATCAGAAACAAATATCTCATGCTTATCAAACAAAACAATTGCCCTTACTGGTAACTAGTAATCGAATCCGGGACCGGTAGCTTAATAGATGTAGTAATATAAACTTTACGCCCACCTGTTATAAAAATAGCAAAATAACATTACTTGTCCTATATTTTTCTTCTATTTTTTCCTATATTAATACATTATCGTTTTTTTTTTAATTCTGAATTGTTTTTTAATATACTTAGTAACATATTTCTTTCTTTACTTTCAGGTGCAGTTTATTGTGGATAATAGACTGACTGGATCCTGCCTTTAAATTACCCAAAAACACGTAAGTTTAATGCTTTTTTTTTAATTGTACAAAAGAAGAAAATCAAAATTCAATTAATGATTTAACAAAATACAATTAAACTAAATGTAATAAAATAAATAGTGGTTTTATTATGTCCAGCTGTCAGACTACCTTAAGCTTAGAAAAAATAAACACTTTTATGCACAAGACGATAAAAATACATTTTTGTTCGTTTACGTAAGCGTAAAAAGAACTTTTAAGAGCGTGAGAAATGCCAATTTTTATTTAATTGATGCCTGAAACGTATTTTTACTTGTCTAATTTAGTTCTTTTCGTGATCAAACAGCTTTGCATAAATTAAAGTAATGATTGCGGAACAGACGGACACGTAATGGTCTGTATAAGGGTAACGTTGAAGAATAATTAGAAAATCGATTAATTAAGTTTTTGCTGTAATAAACAACATAATCACAACGTCATTTATAGTGAAATGGTCCGTTGGTTCATATTGGAGTTGTAGTTTTTTTTTAAGTTACAAAATTGAGTGTTAAGTGTTTTTCTATTAATGATAATAGAGAATATGCATGGATTTTTTAAATCCCATTTCTCAACAAAATGTGAAAATACCGTAAAAGAGATCACCAAAAGTGAAATTAAAATTAAAATAACTAAGAAATACGGATGATACAAGCATTTTAAACTTCGAATAAGACAGCGATTAGACGGAGAGATCCGATATGCACTGTGACGTCATGTAACAGGTTGGGCAAATAAATTGTATGTTAAATTTGGTTTTGCTGGAAAGAGATAGGAACAAATTTTTGTTGCGAGCTTTTAAAACCCGACAGCGTGTTTTCATATTGTCGTCTATGTATGTATGTCACATTCCTATGATAAAAAAAAAATTCAATAAAAAATTGTTTATTCTTCTAAATCAAAACAACATGTCAGAACATGTTATACACCGTGTTTTTTTTTTAATAACGTTAATTTTAAGGGAACGTTATTTAGATCAAATAAAGTAAATTTCTCGAAGACATTAAAATGATGAAACGTACTGTTTTAAATTTAAACATTTAATCACGTTAAACTAGCGTTAAAGGCTTTTAAACGTCGTGTACCTGTCGAGTGTTATGTGATACCAATATTGGGTCCAATTCGGATGAGTGTCGTATAAATTTAAAAAAACACGGTGTGTACTTTGAAAAGTTGGTAAAAATCTAATACGAAATCGAAAGCAAGGTGGGTTAACAGAGGGGAAAAGAGGTCTTGTGCCCTAGCCAAGATGCAAACGTCACTTTTTTTCTTTTCTATCGCTCAAAATGTGTGAGGTGACATTATCGTGCGTTGGGATAAACCACGTGTTCAACTGTCATCCTATTTTGAGTGATAGAAAAGAAAAACCTTAGTTGCCTTTTTATCTTGGCTAGGGCCCCTCGTACCCAGTTGTGACCATTTCTATTGATCAGTTTTTTCCCCTTAAATTATTCTACACTCTGACCTGTTTTATTACTCCGCAGTGTATATTAATATTGAAGAGATAACTGCAGTCATTACGACGTATTAAATACTCATATAAAATGCTTCATTACTTTGTACCTACCCTTTATGTTCCGTTTATGGCAATAGTCGCGACTGGGGACCATAAAGGTTAGTCTTTTTTAATTAGTAAAGCAATAGATTGCGTTTTTATACGATTGTATAACGTCGGAGAAACTGTAGGTAATGCTGCGTAACTAACTAATTGAATAAGGAGCAAAATACACCATAGCAAGTATGTCAGTAAGGAACATTTTGCAACTTATTGAATTTGTTAGTTACGCGGTATTGCAGGGCCACCGACGATAAGGAAACTTCTTTACTTTTTTCTTTAGCTTGGATACTTTTAAATTACTATTTTCCTTTTTTTATTCTAAGCAAAACTTAGGGCGTGTTTTATGCGTAAATTTTGTACCTTGTAGGTTATATTTGGCAACGCATAAGTAGCACCCCTGCGCCTGTTATGGTCGTTTTTATCGACGTGGATAAACGTGGATAAAACATCTGTCACTTTCTGACAAGTATGAAAGAGCAAGTGTGAGGGCAGCTTTATCCACCGCGATAAAAGCGATCATAATACGGGCCCAGGAGGGCTAGCACGACTTGCCCGCGACATATTTGTCGCTCGGATATCCCTTTCTAAATTGTCTGTTGCGATGGAGATAGGCACTGAGCTGAGGGACAAGCGAGAAAATACAAGATGTGCTGGTGTTGCAAATGTTCACAGGCGGTAACTACTTCCCATCAATGTTCCGACTGTTTGTCTTCCGGTCTTCGGTAAAAAAATGTACGCTTTTTATCTGAATGCGTCAGAAGGAGGATTTTATTTTCGAGTATATGCATTTATCTATTTCTGTGTCACGCTCTGTAGACTATAGTTTGATGGATTTTAACATATGAGGTGTCGTTCGATTCGTCTTAGCTGTAGGAGTGACATAGGCTATAATAGTTTAGTCAAAAAATGAGAGGGGTTAAAGTATTGAGATTTTACTTTAACATAATTGTGTTGACGACAATATCTAAAAATATAGTCGGGTTTTTAAAGCTTGCTTTTATTAGACTTGTTGCTGTAATAATTATAGTATTATAGTAGGCTGGTTCACCATAAAATCAGTCAAAGAAATCTTCTTTTGTTTTCGTTTCTTCGTAGATAAAAATCACAAACTGACATGAAATATAATAAAGAAAGAAGTGACGACGCACACTGACATGTTATAGCGTTTATGCGAGATTTAATGATTTAATATCAGCAATGCGTTTGTCAACAATAAACAATACATTATAGCATTACATAGTATTGTTCCAAACAATAACAACACCTCTATCTTCAAAGTAAACATAATTATATTAATTATATTGGGCTTATTCGAAGGCGGTGGTGTGAATTAGATGCTTTTATCTCGACTTTCCAACAATAGAAAGACAGGCAAATCGACCACCTAATTGCTGAAGTAAATTCAACCTTCCACAGATAATAATAAGGTTGTAATTTCATTAACAACCCTATAGTAGATGCAGCATTTTTACTACGAAGAGTAAATCTAGATCTCAACGCTCAGTAGTCTAATACCAATTAAGATGCGTATCAGACGGTCGTATTTGTTTCGTGAAATTAATCGCAGTGTGGAGATGTCTTTGGATAGTCACAGCCTGGATTTAGGACCGGTACCGTTAGATAAACAGGCAGATACGATATGAGAACAGGGCCTCTATTTCGCTCGGTTTTACGATATGTTGAGTTTTGTTTATGTTACCACCACTGATGGACTGTAGACGTCAGTAATGCCAGGGGCATAGACAAATTAATGCCCTTCAATTCGTGTTATTTTAAAGCCACGTTTACAGATGGAAATATCATATAGAGCTAGGACAACACCTTGGTTAAAAGTTTTTCTTTGACCATCATAATTATGAATTCTGAAAAATTGACATGTGTGCGATATAACTGTAAATAATATTATGAAATTAATAAATATAAATCAAATTCTAAATTTAATAAAGCATTTAAAGTATAAGTATCATAAAAAAACAGCAACGCTAATTTATTTCTGCTGATGGTACTACTTGAATTAAAACTTTATTTCATGCTTTCTAGCCCCATAGGAGATGGAAGCCGATTTATATCATTGTTTAGCCGTAATGGGGGAAATTGAGATGAACATCTACATATATCAAAAGTTTAGCATTAGTTAAGAGATTTGAGTTGGTGATTACTGCACTTGATGTGTTTGTTATGTAGTAAGACAATTAAACTCTCTGTTACATCAGGTTTGCATTGTTTTTATGAATAAAAACGTTCGTAGTTACTTTACATCAAAATTTTACTATGAGTAATTATTACATAAACTAAGTATGGACTTTTATTCATTAAATGAGTGATTTCTGTCAAAAAATTCATTTAAAATTATAATAATTAAACAGAAAACACTTTTTGAAGATAAGTCTAATTATGGCGTGCATGTTTCTTTTTTATCAACTAGTTACGAAATTAGTTTCGTTTTGAACCGACGCGTGTTTTTCACCCGCTCACATACTGTTACAGTAAACATGGCGGGCCGTAATTCGTTTCCTTAAGCACTAGGGTGATAAACCTCATTATTCATTGAAAGAACTGTGACCGTCAAACACTATTCAATTGTTTTACCAGACATAAGTGTCATCTCAAATTTGCTAATGTCACCTTACGTACAGTCGCGTCCATCAATGCGAACACCGTATTTTATCTGACCGTTGAAGAAGTAGGGCAATGTTGTCTGCTTGTTAGCTGGAAGAGATCCCTTAAGAGGATTGTGAACCGACGCGTAAATCGTGAGCTGTCAAAAAAAACGCACTAATTTAGTTCCCCGTCATAACGTTTTTCACACCCTAAATCAAGTCTGATTTTTACGATTTTAGAATATGTTAAGTTAATATGAAAAGCTAGGTCTGGACGTTTCCGTTTCCGTTTTTTTTATTTGAGTGTTTCAAACAACTTGGAAAGGAAAACGTACAGACCTATAGTTTTTCATAATATCTCCAACATATTCAAAAATCGTAAAATTCTAACTATAGACTTGAGGTGAGAGAAACGTTATCGCATTTTGTATGGACATATTTACCTTTACAATGCTCTTTAAGGGATCACTGAAAAAAAAAATTGGTCGATTCTAACAAGATTGTGATTATTGTGCATAAGCGTCTTGATTACATACGAGCCTGACAAGACGTTAGATACATCAACTAAGACGTTAGATACATCAACTAAGACGTTAGATACATCAACTAAGATGTTAGATGAATCACTAAAGAAATTGCTGTTGTTACTATCAGCTTTGGTTGATATAACTAATATCTTAACTATTGTATTCACTTTTTGTCAACTAAGAGAAAATCTCTCTTTGTTGGCTCTCATTTTTTTGAGTGATAGGTTCTGCTTTATAACTCGTACATAACTATTCTGTGCTTTGTACAACAAAGTGTTTTTATACATTCACATACAGATATCTTCATTTTCGCATTCATTCCCAAAGTGGGGTGGGCAGAGCTATACAATTACCAACAACTCTAAAAATTTATTGATAAATTATGTAACCACATTTAACACAATTAGGCTAAGATGTATACCAGTGTATTAGTAACACGTTGCAAACCCATCGCCTATCCCTACAAGCCATTATTCCCTTTTTGTATGTATGTATGAATGTATAAGTGCCCAATTTCTATTAGCGAGGTGTCACTGACGTTAGATTTGTCTTATCGTGACGCGAGTGTTAACGAGTAGTTTTTTTAAATGAGTTAAAAATAAATACATGGTAACTACCTATATTTTGTCGTTGTCACTTTCGCAGACAACTGTACCACCTCAAGTTGTTTGCTTAGTTTTGTTCGAGTTAACAGTTTCTTTGAAGTGTACAAACACTTGGTTTTTTGCACTGACAGGCTGTTTAACAAAAAGGATGTAGAATGAAAACAGCAACGCTTCTCTGAAATATACAGGGTATTCCAGAACTTAAGGTTATTACTAAGGGATAAAAAAGCCCTTTCCTTACCGGTCTAGTATATAGGTTTAACTTTGTAACGTGTTAATTAGTTTAGGAGTTATTGGGGTTTTAATGATACTGACAAAGAACGCTACATTAAGGTAGGTACACTGTTGCTCTCTTGGCAAATAAATGCGATAAACGACTTTTAAAAAGTCGAGAGAATAGATTGTTCAACAAGAGACTAAAACAAGCCATAATAACACGAGATGTTTATACACGCGAGAGTGGCTATAGTTTGAGTGTCATGGTTGTTTAGTCTCGCGTTAAACACTCTACTTTTCACTTTGAATGCGAAACGAAAAACGAAATTGATAGATCACGTGACTTTTCGTATCACGTCATCTACCAGTGACGCGATGGGTTTAAAAACGAATCGAATAGAAACGCTAGTTAGCGCAATGCATCTTGGCAGGGCCCTCTGCAGTAGCAGAGGAGTCACAGGTGCGTTGCCGGCCTTTCAAATTAGGGTACGCTGGCTGCGTCTATATCGCGCGTCAAATGTGAATAAAGTATCCGTCACTCTCGTACTTATGTTACGTGTCAGAAGGTGACGGATGCCTTATCCAAACTTTGCCACGCGATAAACGCAGCCATATTAGGGCCCCAGACTCGTCGTCGCACCAGAGGGCTTATTGTCTAACGCACTCGCAATCACGATCGTTTTCATTTTGAAAATCGAAGGTTTGACTGCATACAAAATGAAAACAATTGCTCCACTTTGAAGCCGGTTGTCATTGCGAGTGCGTTATACAATAGCCCCTCTGGTTGTCACACCGCTGATATTTCTGTGCGATTTGCCCTTTGGCCATCTAAAGATACCTAACGATCCTAACCTTTCACTTTTGCGGAATAAAAATGACTTCTGACGAATTTCCGATGACAGAAAATAGCAGTCGTGTGACATCCAGAGGGCCCTGCCAAGATGCATTACGCTTACTAGCGTTTCTATTCGATTCGTTTTAAACCAATCGCGTCACTGGTAGATGACGTGATACAAAAAGTCACGTGATCTACCAGTGACGCGATTGGTTTAAGAACGAAACGAATAGAAACGCTAGTTAGCGCAATGCACCTTGGCAGGGCCCACTGGTGTGACCACGAGTCAGCCCCTAATGTTGAGGGTGGGGTGACAGTTGACCCGCGGTTTATCGTAACGCGCGAGAATATCATCCGATAGGTACATTTTAAGCGATAGAAAAGAAAAGCGTTAGTACGTTTGCATCTTGATAAGTAACCCAGGTTGCCTGTGTGCTCGTGTGCCTTAGGTCTCTTTGTAGCAAAAGGAATTAGAAAGAGACTTCCGCTTGTAATTTGTAACCTGTAGCTTCGTGAAACGGGCCTATGGTAGCCACGATCGAAAGCAACTTACAACGCTTTCTGGAAAAATCAGTTCCCAACCTCGCTCTACCGAATCCATCATGTTTAATCTAGTTAAGGCTAAGTTGCCGCGCTGCTGCGCCCGCGCCGGTTTGTCATTATAAATCTCCCGCGCACAATTTATCAGTGGAAGCGCTAATCTGCACGCTAATGCCCCATTAGTGGGTAGGATACTAACAAAGGGCAGGTTGATATGCGTTGCGTCATGCCGATACTTGAAGGCCTTTAGAAAACATGATTTTGGTTTGCTGTTGCTTTTTTAGCCGTAAAGATGTTACAAACGGACAGATAAATTTACTTTCTTTTCTTTTCTTTTTATTTATAATATTAGTATCGATAGGATTACAACTAATGGTTAAAAAAAAACTATTACTCATTAGCAGTACACCCCTCTTTGTATAATTTCATTTGATATAACATTTGGTAACTTGTTTGTTATTTCTCTATGGTATACTTGTGTGGGGAAAAGCTGCTGACATACAGACTATTTTCGTGTTACAAAAAAGAGCCATTCGTTCTATATATAACCTAAACTCCCGTGATTCCTTAAGATTACTATTTAAAGAAATTAATATTTTGACAGTAGCATCACAATTTATTTATGAGAATATTATTTATGTCATTAAAAATCAAGACTCTTTTATTAAGAATTGTGACAACATAATTTGAATACAAGAAATAAAAATAAAATAGCTATAAAAAAAATTCGTGTCCGTAAGGTATATAAATCATTTGTAGGTCAATGCATTCATTTCTATAATAAATTACCTGACGAAGTTTTAAAGTTACCATTTCCAGTACTTAAAAATTATTTGAAAAAGTCGTTGATGTCTAAAGCTTACTATAGGGTCGAAGACTATCTAACAGATAAAAATGCTTGGCCTAAATTAAACACCTAAATATCTTAATAATAACTTAATCATACAAATATGTAAAACATTGTGTATTGTCTAGGGGACACGGTTTCTGTAGGAAAATGTATCGAAACTATTTATGTGTTGTTTTGCCCCGTCTAAGTATAATTTTTATTTATTTTTATATTTACTACTTATGAGTTTTTTTTTTTTTTTAGAATTTTTGTTTAGGCACATTTTCCTGCTCAACTACGCATGATATATATATTCATATTGTTTGTTACATTCATTGTTTTATATAATGCTAGGTTAAGTTTTTTCTTTTCGTTGTATAATATCATTTATTATAAGCAATATTTAAAAAACGACTGACTGTTGAGTTTCTTGCGGCGTTTCTTCTCAGCAGTGGTCTCTTGCGAAGCGCTGGTAGATTTTTGACGTGTAAAAGTGCCCGTGCGGCCTACTTACTGAATAAACATCTTTTATCTTTTTTTTTTTATCTCTATAAACTATTACTATTAAAACTAAAACTATGGAAAATTAAAATAATTAAAGCAAAAATAAACCTAATTTAGAAATATTCAACATATTTACCATATTAAGATGAAAATAGTTAACGTTCCTCAACAATTTTTAGTATTAGTAAAGAAAAAATATCCAAGAATATTTATCACTTCGCTTTGCATTAAAATCACTGAATTTAGTTTCGTTTTGGGACACTCAAAGCTTAAACTCTCAAAATCGAATTCAATACTAAACTTTCCATACATTCTCTGAACATAATCTACAAATTTATTTAAAAAACTGTGCGCAACCAGCATTTAAGACGCATTTAAATTGGAATTTATTTGCTATAAACTTGCACTTTCGCTGCAACTTTATTGCTACTGCAAAATTACTGGTATGTTTTCTTTATTAGTAACTGATAAAGGTTATTAATGACCTAAAAGGACAACCCTCGGCGGTTTTACATAAATATATCTGGTTAAGGAAACTCGAATAGACGCCATTGGAGCCTTTTCAGGCGTCGTGTGGATTTGCATGCGGTAAATTGTCTGCAGTTGAATATAAAATGGGTTTGAATTAAAATCGTAGTGATATTGTAAATGTGAAAGTTTGTGATGCTTGGATGTTTGTCCTTTATTTACGTAAGTTACATTAATGCTAAACGGATTTAGATGAAATATTTTCTTACTATTTATATCGTACCTACTAATGATTATAAGTGCGAAAGTTTGTGTGTTAGTTCGTTACTCCTTACGCTGCCACGGTTGGACGGTTGGATGAATTTTGAAATGGAGAGAGATATTTTACTCTGGATTGACACATAAAAAAATATCAGTTCCCGAGGGAATAACGATAATCGAAATCTACGAGCGGACGAAGTCGCGGGCAAAAGATTTTGGAAAAAATATGCAAGTCATCATTCTGAACAAGAAAAAACAATATTTCCTATATGTCCCCAATTTTTTTTCTTTTTTTTTCAGTCTTGTTACCAAAATCTAATAAAGGTACATTACTTGGTAACGAAATTGACCATAAAATATATTTTTCACAACACTGCTCGGAAATATGGCCATAGATGGTCTTGTTTGGGATCACAAAACGTCACTTATAAGGACACACCAAGAATTTTTTTCTTGGTGTGTTTGCTGATTGGTCGAGAACATTGTTGTCCAACTTTAAGAACCAATGAAAATCAATCAATCAATTTTTGTGTCAGCACCTTAAAATGAAAAGTTGAAATCGACCAATCAGAACACACCATTTTGTGTCGTAAAATATTAGGTGTATTTTTGCTAAAAGATACACAGACTAAAAACAATGTCACTGCTTTTTTTTTTATGTAATTCATACTTGGCCCCTAATCTCGAACCACTAGAGATGAAATTACATGGGAGATATGGCGAAACAAATACAATTTTATATGGAGTTGACATCTTCATCTCGAATGTTAGTTTATTAATCTCGAGAGCCAAAAGAACAGGGGTCCAGATTTAAAAAAAAGTTATCTATGGTAAAATTGGCGGTGATACAGCTTCTATACTACCTTTGAAAAACCGACGACAATTGACTAACACTATTGAGTTTTGAATATGAATTTTATTTTATTTCCTCTCAGTAGTTGTGAAAAGCACTATGTCTGCCTCGGTAGAAAGTGCAATTTATGGACTCGTACACTAGAGGGCCTCAACTACGTTTCGGCCCTCTATATGACTCGTCCAAAAATCGTGTACTTTCTATCCTCTGCAAAAATGTACTAATTATATTTCACGACAAATCAGGAATTATATTTCTCTTGTTCAAAACGAAGGACCCATCGGTCGGATTTTGTTTTCCAAAATTTGAAATCCCCTTAATTGAGAAAGTTTGGATTGATGGATGTTTGTAACTCAATCACGTCGGAACGGCTGAACAGATCTGGATGAAATATCGGTTTTAAGAGCTTTTAAGCACTTGAAAGTGAAGGCCCTGAAATTAAATAAAAATATGAAAAAACTGATTAGGTGGGTCAAAACAAAATGAAATGAATCCCTGAACCTATATCATTCTCAGCTGGTTTCATACCATTAATCGCTTAAAGAACTAATAAACCTCGCTGTACATGGCAACTCGAATTACTTGAAGCGCTTTCATGCTTCGATATTTAAATGAGCAATTCAATGAGCAACAGATTAATGACCAGACGCCATTTTGTTTTTCAACCGACCTTACCTGAACGTAGCTAGAACTATTTTTGAATGTTTCGCGTAAAACATTCACCTTTGATACTGGCCGTAAAGAAACTATGTTGCTGGCGCTACTGTTTGATAGTTGGTTTTAGTGGTCGACAATTTAGTAGATTCAGTGCCATTGGCTCAAGTTGTGGACAATTTTATATTGAAATATAGATACTTTGGCAATGTTAGTGTAAAACCATTTGTAAGTAGCTAACACGATTGGAAGCAATAAATGTTGGTGCAGCAATTTAGTCGATTATTTCAATGAATTAACAAGTTGCTATTAGTATTAAAGGACAAGTATGAGACCCGTTATTTTTTATGACTTGAAGATGTTTGCTATGAGCGCTATCCTGATTAAACGAGCAATATTTGTTTGGCATGTTCTCAATCATGATCTCGAAAACAGCTCTAACGATTGCAATAAAATTAAATTTCGAAATCATCATCGACAAAATTCGTTTTTAACCCGAGCGAGCGACCTATGTAGTAAGTAAATAATTTGAAGTGAATATGTTTAATATTTTAAAATTTCTGGATTATTAATGACATAATTGAATCCATTAAATTAAATTATTGCATTTGTAATTAGCTCTGGGTTCACTGTAGAATTTGTCCCCCCGAAAAACGTCAATTAGGATTGTTCATATTTTTACAATTACTCTAATTCGGAAACCATTTCCAGGAATGGAGGTTTAAAGCCGTTCTGCATTATTAAATTTTTGAAATATTTATTTATTTCTGATATTTCGACAAAAGTATATTTAACCTTTGTTTGACTTTCGTTTTCGGCTGGAAGCCCTCCTAGGTGTATCTTACGGGTTAGGTGAAAACCGCTTGAAATAGTATGTTTTAATATACTATTACAATCACTTTTTATCATTAGATATCATTTGATTGTTGTAATTTATTAGAAAATGCCAACCCTAAAATAATCATGCCATCCATAAAATGTCTCCTAAATAAATAAAGATTAAAAACAAAACTATTGGGTCAAATACAAAATTAATGAAATTGGTCTCTTAAAATTACCTATTCTTTCGAATTATAATGTAAAAACTATGAGTTTTTTTTTTGGTCTATCCCAATTGTTTATCTATGAATATAAATTATTCAAATTAAATCCTAGTTCCTTTACACATAAACCTAAAAAATGTGTATTCAAAGATGGCGAGGTAGTTTACAATTTTCCTAGTCGGCATAAAGTGGTAGGAATGCAGTGGCGGTAAAGTAAAGGCATTTCCACACCGACACACACCGCGTCCAAAAATACAAACGATTAGCTTTTTTTTTGTGGTATAAAGAAGGTACACAGACCACCTAATACTAATTAGGCTCTCAAGACTGCAAAGGCATTGCTAACCCTAATTCAAGTCCAATTTCCACGATTTTTGAATTATGTTGTACTTACTCAGTTGTTATGAAAATCTAGGTATGTAAGGTGTGTCTCTTTCTAAGGAAATATTTCTAATTAAACGTACAGGCTTAGTTTTTCATAATAATCTATAAATGTACATCATATTCCAAAATCGTAAAAATCGGACTAGATTAAAGAGGATTTTTAACATCACAAAGTTAACGGAAAACTCGAACTTTCAGAAGACATTTATTTATAAATCAAAAATTAATCCACAACAAGTTTCGTCAAATACGTATCAAGAACCACCAGCAACATGCTTCAAGATTCAAGATTCATTTATTGATAAAATGGTACATTTTCCACGTCAAAATATTCATAACACAATTAATTATTGGAATGTAAATTATTGCTTAATTCGATATACATATTTTAAATTTAGGTAATAGTATTCATTGTTATTATAACTAAGTAGTGTACCTACATAATTTTTATTAGTAGATTTTTGTTTATGTTTGGGTCAACGATTTGACTACCGTAAAACTACACAACTATGGTCCTAGCCTGCAACAATAGTCCAATTTTCCTCGTTACATTATTCTAAAATATAATACCTTACTGCTATTATTGCTGGGTATATGTATTGTTTGACCTAAAATCGATTGCTCTAAACTCTAGCTATAGCTAAAGCTATCATATTTTTAAAATAATGTGATAAGTAAAATTGGACTATTGTTGTAGGCCAGGACCACAGTTGTGTAGTTTTACGGTACTGATACTTGTACTCTCTAGTTTCTAAAGTCAGTGTGACCGCGTCCTAAGGCGATATCAACGCTTGTAGCGAATAATACCAGCGCTGGAATAAATCTAGCGCAGCGGCTAAATCAACCAAGTTTATCGCGACAATGCCGGTAGCTGATGAGGGCTACGGGACTTTCCACTTGTTTAATTAAGCCTCTCGAAAAAGGTACTCGAGGGTACTGCAGGTTCTCAAGGTTGCAGTCTAGTAGGGTCACGAACGTTAATTTGTGAGCCATTTCAAGAAAAATATGCTTGAAGTCGTCAAAGATAGGTCAAGCTAATTAGACCCAAAAAAGCGTTTTGAGGAATTAATTCCCAGCAAGCTGGAAATCGTTTTAATACCTTGATTTGGTCCTAAATGCGTGTAATCCGAAATTGCCCAATCCTAGGAGGTGTGTACAACTTTTGGAAGCCCAATAACCGCTAAAGGGTCTAGCAGGCTAAGCTGACAAGATTGGCCCCCACGAGGGATTTGGTTATACTTTTAGGTGGAGTAATGGCAGGACCTAACAAGACTCTATGCTTAGCAGCCTTCGATTTTCTTTTGTTTCTGGGTTATTCATTCTAAACTTTTATTTTAGCTAAACCAGGCGTGTGAGTTCAGATAGAAAAGCAAGCGATAATTTTGTTCAAATAATACAAATAGAAAGCGCAATGAGAGGAGAATGCTGTGGATTTATATTGGTATCGGATCGCCGACGCGACCGGGACTCAAGCCAGATATTACAAACGAAACTGGCTGTTGACAAAGTAGAATGCAGTTTGAAATTGAAAGGCATGGAAACTTCTTATTTGAAAGTACTTCGTACAGTACGATGGCTCTTAAAAAGGCCTTTGGGTTTGTATCTCTCTCTTATTCGCTCGCATGTCTTCTCATGAGTCTTACCGTATTTAGCCGAACCTGACAGACTTTAAGACCTCTTAGAGGTCTAAGATCCGAATAAACAGCTGGGTGAAGGTCATCTCCTATTCGGATCCCCTACTATCTTGCATTGTCAAATCCAAATCAAAACTAGCATAGAGGTCTTCCATCTTTGTCCTCACGTTTGGCAACGCATTTGAGGTCTTAGGGCCGTATTAATAAACACACCTTGGTTGAGATGTCAGTCACAAGACACGTCAAAAATGACAGCGTTCTATGGGTTGACGTTTACTTTGACGGCTCTCGAGATGGGCATCTCAGTCAAGACGAGTTTATTAATACGGCCATTAAGATTGCAGTCTTAAGATTGTAGTCTTGAGACTGCAGATGTGTATGGGTCACAGATCCAACATACCATCAGGTGGCCTGTGGGCTTGCTTGCTTTCTCCATGCAAAGTTTAACATAAAGCTGTGGCACATTAGGTAACATTCTACAGCTTATACAGGGTGTCCCGTAAATCGACGTTAACCCGCCTAGGGCTGATAGAGCAGCTAAAAAGGTACCGATTGAACCTGTTTGTATGTTCAGCGATTTTTATTAGTTTCGGAGATATTAAGCATTATAATCTGTTTTTTTGTAATTTTCCCTTACGTCCTTGGTATAAAAATCCTTAATTTCATGTTTTATTTCAGAAGTTTTTCAGTTTCAGTTCTCTTTCGCTCGTTTTTTTTAAATCAACTAGTTCAGTAATGAAATAAAGTTGTTTTTTCCATACAAAGTGAAAAACAGACACCGGGATACCAAGTATGGAAAAAACAAACTTTATGTAGGTAGTAAAAATCGCTGAACATACATAGAGGTTAAATCGATAGCTTTTTAGCTGCTCTATCTGCTCTAGGCGGGTTGAAGTCGATTTACGGGACATCCTATACAGGGTGCCTCTGACCTTGAGGCTTTAAATGCATGGATCGTTTCTACTCCTGAAACTGAACTTCTTTTATTCTGTAACTTCTTAAAAATATGTCTAAATTAAATTTCAACTTTTTCATACAAGTTAAATGTAATTTTCAATGTATGTAAATTCTCCACTTTCTTTTAGCCCTCGTACCAAGGAAATGTAGCCCGCGTACCATGAGATAGTTATTATATGGCCATGATTTAATACACTGATTTTACAATTAGACTTTAACATCAATTAGTTATCTAAACTTAAGTTATTTTTTAATGTTGCAGAACAAAAGCAGTTCAGTTTAGCGAGTAGAATCGATCGTTGCATTTAAAGCCCCAAGGTTAGAGGCACCCTGTATGTAACATAATTATTATACAATTTAAAATCATCTCCCATCGATAAAGTCCCACAGAGACGTGGAAACCAAAGACTTTGCATCACAAAATCATTCACTGCCATGAAAAGCACCATATAACACTTGAACAGCAATAAAATCCTTGCAAAAAACGAAGTATGTCATGAAAAATTCTTATGAATTACTTTTTCTTAAAGACAGGAGAGTAAAGTTGAAAATGTTTCAACTGATTTTGCAGTTACGTCGTTTAATTTAAGGAGAGTAGTATGCCAGTATTTCTCACCTGACAGTGTTCTAAATTATCCCTGCAAATTAGCAATGACCTGTGATCTAGATAGTTTGTCATTTGGTTCCTAATGAGTCCTAGGTATTAGTTATTGCTCGGGCTGTGAAGGAGTTGGCATGATTTTGTACTGGAATAGCAATCGTAAAGGGTTTATTAAGTTTATGGTATGTAAAGGATTTAGATTATATACTATTTTAGATTTTAGATGAAAAATGAATGACACCTGTGATTACTGGTCAGTATAGTATTAGGTATCTTCTTACCAAAAAATACTCAGCCTAGTTTTTATTGCATTTATTTTTATTGCTGTTTTTATTGTAGCTACATTTTGTTTGGTCTGTAATAAATGACTATTTAAATTAAAATAAATATTTCAAAAGTTTGGACGCGTATTCTATATTCAAATAAATCTAAAAACAAAATAATTTGTCGACCATATTTATAAATTAAATTACAAGCTTATTCTTTATATTATGGAGGGTTAACATTAATATTTTAATGCAATCTGAATAAATAAATAAATAAACAATTATGTAAATAGGTACGTACCTTCTCTTACTACGGTTCACAACTTTAATTTTATACCACCATAGAACCCTGTCATAATGAAGGCGTAAAGTCACAAGAAGGAAATTACGTCAAAATTAATCATTGGCTTTCTGCTGTTATAAAGTGTCTCAACCATTAAAGTTATTGACTGGAAGTCTACTTCTTCTTAGTTTTTTTTTTATATTTAATTGCAATGGCATTAAATGTAGGATGACAATGGAACTTAATGTTTTCCTTAATTTGTGGTCATCGCCGACCATCGACAAAAAGTCGACGTTCGTCTATTGTTAAATTCGTCACGTCGTTAAATAAAGGTCGCTGCTCACACATCGCCTCTGCTTCAGTTTACTTCTTTGTAAAACAAGGTTGACGTTTTGAATAATAAATACACACGAATACGAATGTATGGGGTTAGTAGTTTTTTACGTTGAAACCGCTGAACGGATTAAGCAAAAATTATAAAATAAATTAACACACAGTCTAAAATTTATCCCGAAAAAAACACCGGTTGAAAAACCATTTGAGGAACAATGGGTTTTAATTTTTGGTAAATTATTCGTATTTTTTTTTCCCTTTCGGTTCTTTATTATTTATTTACTTAGATTCCTTTGCACAATTATACACAAAGTAGGTACTAATGGTGGACTTAAGGCGCCTTAAGGCATTCCCTACCAGTCAACCAATCGGCCAAACAGAAACAATTTAAGGTTGACGCTGAGAAGCATATATTTTAAAGAAAATGGTCACAATTAATATAACAATAAATACGAAAACAATAATTTTCTTTATTACAAAAGACAAATGCGTCCGTCCGTTAAATAAATAACAACAAAAATAGACAATAATTATCAAAATTAAAAATCTCTTAAATTCATTAATTGACAGCACATTTTTTGATTTAATTGCTTTATAATTGAAAAGCATTTTTGGAAAAAAAACTTGATTAATTTTTTGCGATTCTTTGCAAAAACACCGACTGAAACGACTAAACCGGAAGTCGTTTCGATGATTAAGTCACCGGAAGTCATCTACGCTAATGTCGAAAGTCAAGTGTGAGCCATAACAAAGTTTCGGTTCAAATACGTAATTTTACACAAACCTCTTTTTCAAATAACTTACTCTCGAAATGGTTTTTTATACTTTCAAATCAAACATTTTTAGAAATAACCAGTACTGACTTACAATTATGTCTTCTTTCTAACTGAACAATAAATTGACGGACGTGAACTTTAATAAAAACCATACAGCCATTACATATCGCATTATTTTAATCTAGTTATATTTATTCAAACGCCAGATCAATAACACTTTTGATTGGCATTTGCTATAGATAATGCTCATTATGAGCGTTAATGAACTGACTATCGCGGGATTAGCGCGGTAAAAACTAAAGTCTACACCCACTGCGCTTACGGCGCTGGGTGATTAGCGGTCGAGGCAAAAAGTGTGAAGGTTGGTGACCGTTTGTGTTTTTTTAAATAATAATTAAGTGACAAGTGTCTCTATTTTACTGGGTAATGATTCTTTTAAAAGCAAAGGTGAGCGAACGCAGGAGTGATGTCCAAGCGGCGAGTTTAAGTAGTCCCGTCAAAGCGAACAAAGCACATTTCAGCGCGTGTATTCAATTTGGCAGCATGGCTTCTCGAACGTATAAGGCTGCCTAATGGAGAATGCACGCGCTAATATGTGTTTTGCTCGCTCTGACGGGACTACTTAAACTCGCCGCTTGGGCTTCACTCCTGCATTCGATCACCTTTGCTGATGAGAGAATCACTACCCTGGTCAAAACCACATTGCCTTTGACTTAATTCAATGTAATTATAGTTACGTAAGTTTTGTTGTTTACTTTATTTTAGAAAGATTACCTTTTTTTGTTTAATTTGTTGAAAAGTTATTCTTTTTAAACCCTTTATTTGACAAAAATAAAAAAGGTCGTAAATTCAAGCATAAAAAATAACCACAAAAATTAACCTTAGGGTATTTTCATTGTATTGAACACTGTCAAGTTACGGGTTAAGAGTTATTTTATGCTGTTTCATACCTTGCAATCCACTGCAAACAAAAAGCAAGCTTTATAAAACCCGACTGTTGTTGCTGACCAACTTTAAATCGTTATAAATCCTAAATGATCGTTCAAAATGAAAAATGATTACAGAAACCTAAAGATGATTTTTAAATACCTATTGAATTACCCATTAGTCATACTTTTTTTTTCTTTTTTACAATATGGCGGCTAGTTGCCGCCATATTGAATTTTAATTACTGTCATATGTTTGGTGACACTCACAAGATTAAGACAAATCGATTGCCACAAGAATCATCAAAATCGATCCACGCGTTTAGCTTCTAGAGCGCCACAAAGGAACAAACATACATATATAGGCTGATAAACACGTTACCCGCCTCCTTCGGCAGTAGGGTAATACAAAAATACAGCGTAGGCAGACAACGTGGTATTTATAACATTATTATAAAATGTCTTGTGTAGGCCAAGTTCTTTTTATATGTTTATTTTGACAGCTTTAAATTATGCCATTTCAACATAATAACATACAAAAGTCTTCTGTGTTCGCGTTTGGTTTCTGACAGCTCGTGGACGCGAATAAATATAATTACACGAGACCTCGGGTTGTAGTAAAAGAAACATTAAAAATATAAACTCGTGTGGTGCTTAAAGTTCTTTGGCGAGGCGTGAAACGCTTAAAGCCTATTGTTAGAGATCCGTAGTACAAGTTGTAGGTACGATGAACACTTGCAAAGTTTCAGGTAACAGGTTAAAAAGGGACAGAGCTACATAGGTTAGCTATCACAAGGACGAATTTTAGTTATAGTTCAGGGGTGTTATTCTCTTAAAAACGGCGGTCAGTCGAACGAACGAGCGGAAGCGCAGCGACGAGTTTAAGTAGTCCCGTCAGAGCGAACAAAACACATTTTAGCGTCACCCTAGTAGTATAATGGATATAAATGAAATGACGATGTAAGTGAAGCAACTAAATTAAAATTACAAAATAAAGACCAAAGACAAAAGCTATAAAATAACTTCACTAACGGAACCCACGGAACAAATATGAATGTGACATTGTATTAAATAGCCATGCCTGCAAGCTAATAGCAAACTGGATTATTGAATAAGCAGCAAATTGTTTCGGACACTCGCGAAACGTTGATGGAACGTCGCTATTACTACTTGTCGAAGTCAGAAACACGTACCACGAAGTCATGGCTGATTTACATTGGTCCAGTAAAAGCATGCCAGTAGAAGTACATTGATGAGTTGGTTTTCACGTTTGAGGCGTGAGCTATTGTAACGACGCAATGTACTTCTACTGGCATGCTTTGCTCGACCAACGTAAGCCATTACAGTACGAGTCTTTTCAGTAGTCATAATTTTGCGGTAGGGCCTCGGACAGTGAGTTTAAATGATCCCGTCAGAGCGTACAAATATTTTTTTACGGCGTGCATCCTTATCAAGTAGCTTAAAACTCGCTCGTCTGACTACATTCACTCCATCGACAGTTCCGAAGCCGTTTTTAGGCGTCTAACAAAAAGCAAGTTTTAAAATCCCAACTGCTGTTTACATAAATGTCGTCAATATAAAAGTATAAAGGTCCAGATGGGGCTCGCCAACTGAGCCGAGGCGCTCACTTAACAGCGCCCCCTCGCAGTCAAATGCGAAGTTGTAACGGTGGTAAACACCAACAACACTTACCAAATCAAAAAAAAAAACAAAAAAATGGGGCTCTCCGGTGAAAAACCTGTCGACGAATTGAAAAATGCAATGTTTCAGCGAGGGTCCATCCGGATTGCTAGGAATCTTATTCTTTAACCAAGAAAAAATCGCGTTTGAGCAGCCGTGTGGTGGCTCCTTAAAACATAAAACTCAATTAAATACCGTAAAATAGTTTAGTATCTGTATCTACAATATGCAACGGAAGCTAGCACGATCGCTTTTCTTGCACACATTTTGTCAGTCAACGCAGATTCCAGTGAGCATATAGCATTCGGATAATAGAAGCAATTTACATTCCTGGACTACAACTTGGATTTTCTCTCTTATCACAATGCGTCTCTTTCGTTATAGACTATGTGGAGAAGGACGTATTGAGTGGTGAATAAGTTGCAGATGTGGTTGTGACCAAGTTGCGTTTGCCTAGTGTTTAGTTTACACGAGTTAAGTACTTGTTACGTTGACTTGTAGGATTTTCGTTTGCATTAGTTTGAAGAGTATCCAACATTATGCCAGTTTTTGCCACGCTGATGTTTAGTTACTATAGTTAGATAAAGTTAGCATAGTTAAAAGTACATCTTTTTGGTTTTTTATTTGATTCAAAATACTGAATGCAACTTGTCCTGCTAGTGGTACCGACTAGATGCTTAAACCTGACAAATTGTATGGAATTGACATAGCGCTCGACGAAACTGTCCGGTACCTTACGTCAATCCAATACATTTTGATAACGATAACGTTTGCCAATTCATCTTATCGAAGCCACAAAACGCTTGAAAATTTCATTCGAAAATGAAAAAAGTGACTCGCCTACGGTCGTTGCTTGTCAAAAACCAAAAACCGACCAGCAGTTAAGTTATCAATGCAAGTACTTTGCGGTGTGGTTAGTTTACGACTCCCATGGCCGTCTGTCTGATTTCTTGCTTTATTTTTATTTAATCGTATGGTGTTTTATTTGGAAATAATATAAATTAATTGCGTTGACCCGGTAAAGTTAATATTTTCGAGCAAGTCGTATAAAAATAGGCATTATAATTATAACTCAGGGCAATTAATAATCGAATTTAAGGACTGTAAGAAAACACTAACATAAAGATCGGTTTCGCATGTGTGTCCCTGCTAAGGTTGTCTGGAAGAGATCGCTAATTAGCGATAAGACCGCCTGTTGTTTACCTGTGTTATTTTTAATTGTACTGTTTCTCTGTAGTCTTTTTGTTTGGTGTACAATAAAGTGTTTTGTATTGTATTGTATTGTATTGTGTGTACTCATACAGGGCCGGTACTATTCAACTAAACTATCGTATTGTTTTTACCTCGGCCGGCATTACTGTCAAATAAGAGCTATCAAAACGTTAAAAATATGAAAACACGTCAAAAGCATTAAGGTTTTACCATGCATAATCTCAACCAAAAAGATATTCATATTCGGATCTGTATTAAAATATATTCCAATACTACCTATTTTCACTATAAGGCTTGTCACTCTTTATCACCACCCAGGGGACACTAGCAAAGTTGCGAAAGCGAGTAACAATTGTCCCCCATAACTCAATGGTCCAGCTGGCGGTCCAGTACTAAATGCAAGTACTAGACTCGTGTAAACTGGGCATTGTGGTTAGTTCGACTCGCGTGACCGTTTGTCTGCTTTCTCACTAGGGTGACATAAATTGCAGCCATTACTTGCTAAGTCGATGTGTCCCGACACCTTCATGTTTGTGGTAATACTAGTTTTGTGGGGATTCGGGAAATGTCTAGATTTTTAAAAGCTTTTAATTTAACTTTACTTATTTGTTAGTATGTTTATTTCAGACCTTGCAAGCAAACCTTGAACCAACGCGTGTAATAGGGTGAAATTTAGAAAAAATAATTGCTATTTCATTCATATTTTGAGTCAGTATAATAGAAACTAGATTTTTACTAGAATCCTACAACTTATCTTCTAATTAAGGTATTGATTGCTAATTTTAACCAATGTTTCGTATTTGTTATTCCGTTAATCTGTTAAGTTTTTTTTAATTTATTCATACATTTTCTAAATTATTAACTTTCAAAATATTCAATGGCACGTGACAGGTGACAATTCTGTATACATTGCAGAGTTAACTCGCTTATACATCACTAAGTGTCATGTAAGCTGCGCCATTCCATTCCACTTGTCATTTTCAGTATGGTAAAATGTGGGAGGCAGGTGACATTAGGTACAATATTTTGGTGGGGTGCTCCTTGAATCACCGACACTCATTTCACGAATGCGTTGTTTCATCGAATTTTCATTTCATCGACAGCTAATTTCTGCTGAAACCTTATTGTTTTAAGGTTATCTTGAGCATGATTTACGTACGTTAGGTTAGGTTAGACCTGTGACCAACAAAAATTATAACTCCTGCACGTGGAAATGCCTGTTCGATGAAATGAAAATGCGATGAAATGAGTGTCGGCAATTCAAGGGTAAACCATTTTGGTGTCTTAGGGCTGATCTATAATGGAGTCAGAGGTGACTTTATATAGGATCTTTACTGCATTTTACGTAGGCCTACCGAGTTGATGATGACTATACATAAAAAGTACAGTGGGCAACAGAAGCTTGTCTCCAAAAATGTTTATTGATCAGAAAGTCTGATTCAACATTTTTCCGCGACTTATCAATATTCAGCACAAGATTGTGGTGTCACAGTACTCGCAGTAAAAGTCCCATTGTCCCTGTCTCGCTTTACCATTGAGTGACAGCTTGCTGTCTCTATAGGAATACTTGGCGTTCTAAGTACAAAAGAGCACATACACTTTTAACCTAACATAGTAAATTCAACCTTATTTTGAAGAAAATGAGGTTGATTTAGCTTTAGCGGGTGAAAGACGCTTGTGCTCTTTTGTATTGTAGGGGTGGAATTCTTGGCCTTGGGTTCAGGGCTGTCACACTAGTTAACATTTTAATCGGTAGCGTTAGGGAGAAACTATTACTTTAGCATATTAATGTTAAAGGCTTTACGTTCCGTTTGTACGAATAATACCCGGGAGTCCGGTTCATAATAAATATGGTAAAGGATACAATTTAATTGGGATGTGTAGGTAAAAGTATGTTTAACAAACTAATAATTGACATTGAAATCCCACAAGCATTAAGACGGGAGTCAATTTTATTATGAGTTAAGTTTTGCGACACCAACTGTTTATTGTGTTTTATGTACCTATGTATGTATGTATGTATGTATGTACGTATGTATGTATATAAACTCTTTATTGTACAAACAGAAAATAACAAATCAAAAAGAAACAGAAACACAAAAGGTATGTACAAAGGCGAACTTATCCCTTTAAGGGATCTCTTCCAGTTAACCTTTGAGCGATTGAGAGATGAATAAAAACAATGGACTATAATCGTTTTGATATACTAAAGTCATGACTTCGCCTGCGTAAAATAATTATTTTTCGTATAAAAGATAGCTTGTGGGTTAATTCAAAGTTTCTTAATTTAAAATAGCATCATTTTCCATTACAGCAAGGAGTTATAAACATATTAACTTACACACAAACACACGGGGACGCTCACAAACTTCTGCATTTATATTATTAGTGTTATATTTACTATTGTATTATGTTAACCGAAACAACGCATTTTTTAAGATTTTTTGCAATTCCATTCGTATTTTTTAGTCCTGCAGGCCCGGCTACCGTTGACAGTAGTGTAAAGATCATAAATAAAATTATTGATGATCTTGCCGACAATACTGACAGGCAGATTAATCTCCCAGAACATGCGTATGCGCCTTTTTGAACTGTCTAAATGATCTTTAAGTCAATAGCAAACGGTCGATAGTAAACGGCGAAAAATATACGTAGGCAACAAAAAAGAATGCGATAAACAAGGTATAATGTCCTGGATGAAATGTGAAACCAGAATGTGTAATGAACTGTTGTTTTGAATAAAAAGGAGTGTAAAAACTGTTTGGATATTGATTAGATGACTGATAATCATGTTTGGCGTATGGAGATACACGTGTCAGATGTCTTTGGTTAAATAAAGTCATAAGTAACATTTTTATTTTTTGGACTTTACAGTTTAGGAGTTCATTATAAATGAGGTTGTAATATATTTGATAGAGTTAGGTCATATAAACTTATAGATAAGTGTATGGATATGCTTCTTCCACTTTTTACAAATTGGTCCTATTTTTTATTTATAAGTAATTTTGGAAAAAAGGTGTTAAAGTATTTTCAAATTTATACACACACATATTTTAACCCTTTTTTGTCTGTGTGTGTTTTATGCATACTGCTCTATCACTACACATAAACACCGCATACTTCTTGTGATTTGACTTGATGTTAAAACTAAGTGAGAATCGAACAAGCGGTCTAACTACCTGTCTATAGAACCTGAAAATATTACCAAGAATAGAAACTAGGAAAGCCAAAGCAAAAAATTAATCGAAAACCATTATCACAGATATGGGAGTCGGTACAAAACAGTTTAATCGCACTTCATCCATTAAACGATGCTTAGCTAACTAGCGTTTAACTTTTTGCCAACCCTGATTAAATTGAAATGACTGTGTACCTTATTACTGCAGTAATGTGCCTTATAATTTAAAACAATAATATATGCAGGATTATTGCGCGTGTTAAGGCTTTAAAGATAGGTAATTTAATTAAGTGAATTATTTAATGGAGGCGTTAAAGTATTATTAAAAGTATAAGAGTGGCACAGTTTAAACGGGGATCCTTATAAAGAAGTGAATAGAGGGGTTTTTATATTATGTAAATGTATCTGAACCATTCAATTGACATTTTGAATGTTAATCAACACAGGTTGTTGTCAATTTTGGCGTTTTGTAAATAAAGCGCCACTTTGAAGGTGTTAAATTTAAATGTAACAAAATATGGGTCAGTTAAAAATTACTTATATCTTCTTCTTTTTCTTCTAATATATAAAATTGTCTTGTCACAGTGTTTGTAACCAAACTCCTCCGAAACGGCTCGACCGATTCTTATGAAATTTTGTGTGTATATTCAGTAGGTCTGAGAATAGGTCGTAAACTATTTTTCATAAGGTTTGTATGAAAAAAAAAATTACACCCGGGCGACGCAGGTTGCAAGCCCATCGCCTAACAATACAACAAGCCTATATTCCATTATTCACTAAACTTAAACTTATATACTTAAACGTTTTTCAATTTGTCATGGCGTAATATGTGAATAAAGATTTTTATCTATCTATCTATCTATTCGCCTCTTACGACATCCATGGGAAGACATGGGGAGTGGCACTATTCTAACCCGGCAACCACTTGAGGGTATCTCGTTTAATTACAAATATATTTAACCTTGAAATATTGATTACGTTCGTATGAAATCCCAACTTTTAAAATAGGTACCCTTTACATGTAAAGTCGCCGTCAATAGAATTTGCTAACTATATAAACAAAACCAAACGAATTATACACTAAATCATTACTTTCATATTAAGTTTAAGATGAAATAAATATTAATTATACGTTATTTTTAATAAAAACACGCTTGGTGAATATTTGAGGTTATGTGTCAAACAGTACCTACTAATTTGTTTACATAGTTAGCAAATACTATTGACGGCGACTTTAGGTAAGCAAGGGTTATCTCATCGAGCTATAATCGTTGACCTTATTAGCTAGGCCAACGATCTCTGACATAACGTTAGTTAATATAATGAGACGTTATAATACCGCATTATTATAGCATTAAAGATCTAACTACGTAGACGACATGATTGCCGATAGTGTTTTTATATCTGTAATGATACCAATAATGGTATGCTTATATCAGGTGCCCAAATTGCTAAGTACATCTAATTTATATTAAAGCGAACATTACTAAATTATAAACAGATCCCTATTAATACTGTACTAAAGTGAATTTGTATGACCAGCTACACCAATTTAAACGAGAATTAAATATTTTTAATAAATCGTTTAAGAATAGACTATTATAGATTAGAAAAATATAGAACAACTTTAGGCCCATATTCACAAATACCTTACAGACTAAAAAACATAATAATTATACATATAAATCAAAATCAACATTACACTGAAACATCTTTTGCAGTGTCAGCTAGCCAGCGGCCACGAAATCTCCGAAACATGACATAATTATTATTATAGTAGTAGTAGTTCATATTGGAAATTATAATATTAATATGTCGCATAGTTATAATGAATTCATAATAAGATCGTCAGTGTAAAGAAAAAGTTGAAATAAAGTTAAAATCAAATAATGTCAATGTATACAATGTGTAGAAAATGTGTACAAATTAAAAGCAGTAAAAAAACAAAATAAATATAGCTTAAATGGTACAGTCATAAAATATCAAGAATACAATAAATAATATTTGGAATTGTCAAAATGCGGAATTTAAATAAATGTAATAAAAATAACAATTCAATATAGGTACCTACATATTTATCTACTCGGCACTATATTCTTTAACTGAATAAAGCGATTTCATTAGTAACAGATTTATAAGTCGGCGGCCAAATTTCTCACCCGAAAATTCATTTTTAATGTCTGCGGGTAGACCCTGATGTTTACTATTTATTTAATGATTTATTTATCTATTTATTTATATCGTTGTCTAGTACCCATAGTACAAGCCTAGAGGTTAGTTTGGGACTAGTTTAATTTGTGTGAGATCTGTAATTGACATGTAAAAGTACCTACAGCGCCAGGGATTCAATACACCTTTTTACGCGACTGCCCAAAAAAAGAGTGTAATGTTTTTAGGGTTCATGTATGTACGATTCTTTATTCCACCATAACTTCTAAACGCCGGAGCCGATTTAATTGTGTGTGGTATCGTTAGAATCCTTTGACCATCCCGGGTGACATAGGATAAACTGTTAATATTAAAATAACAACAATATCAAAATGACAATTATTAACATAGGTATATCGACGACAATATAAAAAATGCAGTCGGCTTTTTAAAGCTTGCTTTTCATTTAGCTATTCTGGAATTGTTCAAGCCCAGAAAGCTACAAGATTTTTTATGATAGTCCCTTTATGTATAATTCAGACTAGAACAACTCTGTATAAGGGGATGTGTAATAATTCTTGTCCCCAGCTTTGTCCCGCCGCGGGCGACATTAGGAAGTTATTAAAAGAAAACCTGTTCTATGGCAAATAGTTTTAGTGGAGAAAAAATGTGTAGATGTTTATGTTTGTATTTTGTGGCTTGAAGGCGTCGAGGATGATATTTATGGCTGAAAAGTGGAATATAAAATACAAGTGATTCTCCGCCATATTTAAACGACTTCGAAAAAGGAGGAGTGTCTCAATCCGACCTTTTTTTTAAATGTTTGTTCGCGGATAACATCGTCGTTTGTTATCTGATTTTTATGATTCTTTTTTTGTTGGAAAGAAGATATTCCAAGGGGTACCATGATAAGAAATCCAGGATCTGATGAGGAACTCCTCAAATATTGTAGGCAAACATAGCAATTTTAGTATTTTTAGTGACAACTCTAGCATTTGCAGAAGCGGAACTAATGATCATGACCACAGATGGCCATCGGAACTCCTCAACGGTACCGATTTCAAAGGTGGCGATAAGATATCTCGATTAAGATAGTTGAGCGACTACAATGAAGAACATTTAATTGTTTAAAAATGACTATGATTTTTTAAAACATTTTTTCTGGATAGGACCCGTTTTTTTTTCTACGGAAACGATCAAAATTAGGATTAATCATTTGATTTATTATGACTTTCTATGATAAAAGGTTAAAAGTTAGCTTATGACAATCGTTGAATTAAGACCAATGCAACAAAGCCTGATATTTCAAAATCCGTCTAACCATTGTCTACAAGAAAGCATAAGGAAATAGACCGGATATTATCCACATACATAAATTGTATACGTATCGTATCTCGGAAATATTACTATTCAATTAAAATTTGTTTTTGTGTCTTAATGTTATATATTTTTAATGTTTAATTAAAGAGATATATACCAAATGAACCCATAGGTAGGTACTATTAGACGTTTTGCATAATGTTTGCATATTCTATAGGCTTCATACTTTCGATTAGCATGTAATTGGTCTATTAAACAAGCAATAGCAATTTAAAAAAAGTTAATTTGTAGTTTTTTTTTTAATTATGGACTGTACTGGACTGAAATGTTTCAGTCAACCTATTCGCCATAATTATATTACTTACCATATTAAATTTGATATAAAATACTTTTTGTGGAATAAACAGCTGGGTGAAGGTCGTCTCCTATTCGGATCTTAACGGACCATTAAAAGTCATTTTGAACTGAGTCGAAATTGAGTTGCAAAATTTGGTATTTACATGAAAAAGAAACAAATATGTGAAGCTGAATAAACCCTATAATTAAATTTGATATATAATACTTTATCGAATAAACTTTTGGGTGAAGGTCGTCTCCTATTTGGATCTTAGACCATAAGGTGATATTTTGTAACAACAATCCTAGACAGTTAAATGTATTTAAAATAAGCATTTCGAACTTATGAAAATGCAGACAAATGAAACAGTTGGAAACAAAAATTCGACTGAGCCTAGGTCCACATTTTCAAATGTTGATGTTCCAAATAAAATAAAATAAAAACTATATACTTATATAAATTTCAAACCTGACTGACATAATAAATATGTCAGTCGGCTGTGCGTTAATATATTATATATTAACGCACAGCCGAAACTACTGTACCTAGAAACTCAAAATTTGGTACAGGGGTTCCTTTCATGATGTAAGTGAGCACTAAGAAAGGATTTTCCGAAAATCGACCCCCAACGGGAAGAAATGGAGGGAGTAGCGGGAAACTAATTTTACGCGTACGAAGTCGCGGGCGTTCTAGTAATAAATAAACCCTGAGGAAAAGATGCAATGGCCCTACATCATCTCTGTATGTATCCCATTACTGGCAAAAAAAACAAAAATGTAAGAACATCGCCGTGTCCTCGGTTAATCCATAATTTTATTGCCAATATGAATTAAAAATGTCTTGATTAACTCGCATATCGATAGCAACGTTAATCGAAACCAATAACGAGTTTGATAAAACAAAGTTATCTATAATTGTAAAGATTACCGGTCCTTAGAAGTTTATAATTTAATGCAAGATCTATTATTAATTTTAATCATTTATGTAGTTTAATTAATAAAAGGAAATCACAAACTCCTTTCAGGAGACCTACTTTAAGAATCAACAAAAATCAAATTACGTTAGCTCCATTTTTTTATTTCAATTTAACCAGTTCATCAAGAAAAAAACAAGGAAAAAAAAAATGTCTGTCTATGGGAGGTTAAGTCAATGTAAACAAAGCAATAGGTTACCTGTTACGTAACAATACGGATCATATTAACAATAAAACGTCGGACTCGCCCACCGAGGGTTCCGCACATGACACGGTTAACTCAATTCAAAATTTGTACCGCCGCCGTTCTTTGCATATCCCTGATTTTTTTGTGATTTTATTAAAAATGTTGGGTTTTCAGATTTTTCCCCATATTTTAGTATGAGACGGTAGGTACCCTATAAATTTTGATTCCCTTGAGAGTGTCGAAATATACGTTTTTAGCGGTATAAACGGCCATATCTTTTTTTCACGTTAACTTTTTCCCAGCTTCAAGAGACTGTAGATTTCAGTATTCAGTTTAAATTTCAACTCGCTATCTCCACGCGTTCCCGAGACAAACGGTCTTGACAGACAGACAGACGGACAGACGGACAGACGGACAACAAAGTGATCCTATAAGGGTTCCCTTTTTTCCTTTGGAGGTACGGAACCCTAAAAATGGTAGACTGAAGAAATAAAATAAAAGGTTTGTTAGTATTATATTTATAAAAACTACACTACTGTGTAAAACAACAAACAAACAGCCTACAAGGTGACAAACGGACAGCTAAAAAGGAATACAAAACACAAAAACTGGGTCGGCGAAGGACTAACAAAATAGATGTACAAGGCACGGCAATTGGAACCCAATTAGCAAATAGTTAACGTAGTTAACCATATAAATAACGAAAGCAAAAAAGTTCCGTTCTTGTCGCACGACGGAAAGTTTCATTGAAAATGTTAATTGAGTGAACATGCCCAACTTTTTGGTCCTCACCCTTCTACGCGGAGTCGCGTGCAAAAGTTAGTAACCTATAAATAATAATAAAGTATGATAAATAATGTTGCGCGGGCGCGGAGTAAAGACCGGCCTTGTGCGACCACGAGTAACTTGAGTTTGTTTTATTTTAGCAACATATGAGCTGGGGGTTATTATTTTACAGACAAGGCTGGTTCGTTGACGAATTCCAACCGGACAATAACAATACCAACTGTACATCTTTATGCTAACTAATTTAAGAAGTGATAGTTCTTACAAGTACTTTGAAATATACATTTTCTTACGCGTAATCTTTACATAGTATAAAACAAAGTCGCTCCAGCTGTTTGTACGCTTAGATCTTTTAAACTCGATGCTGCAATTTGGCAGGATGGCATCTGTCAATAAGATCGAACGTATAAGGCTGCTTAATTTAAAAATGCACGCGCTAAAGTTTGTTTTGTTCGCTCTGACGGGACTACTTAAACTCGCCGCTGCGACATTCACTCGTTCGATTTACTGTCATTAGGTACAAATGAAAAATCGTCCACGTGAAATAACCATTCTGAAAATGGGTCAAAAGTAATAGTGTCCAAAGTGAATTTAGTCAAAATGTAATTGTGCTGAAAAGTATTTACAACCAAATTTATTTTCGTTGTAAATTAATTAAGTCCCAATGGAATTTTGTCCATTATAAATTATGACCAAAATGAAATACGCACAAGTGAATGTAGTGTAATATGAATTAAGACCATACAATATAATATAAATTGTACAAATTTCAGGTAGGACGTATTTACAATTGGTCATATTTCTGAGTGTACGTAAATACAAATAGACATATTTTTTTCGACCAATATCATATTGACATGAGACATGATTCCATTTTAGACGTTTTTCAAGATGGACAATTTTCCTTTTTGTTGTATTTCAAATGGTCATTTTTCTGAACTGACTTATAATTTCAAGTGGACGATTTTCCATTTGAACCTAATGACAGTAAATCACTCGTTCGTTCATCCGATCGCGGTTTTGAGAGAATCAACCCCTTTATAGTTATCGTCGTGGCTACTTGTCAAAGAATAGCATCGCTGTTTACAACGAGTGAGGACATGCGACACGACAGGTGACTAGATGAGTGACATTCCTTCCAAGTAAACATTTAATTGTAAGTAGTATTGTAAAGGCGAGAATAAACGGTAGAACTCCGGCTAAACAACAATAACTACTTTTTAATTAGTCTGTTTTGCAACGCAGGGCTATTTTCACTTGGTCCACTTGTCTACTGACTTGGTTTAAGGGCCGATTCGACCAAACTGGAATAAGACTTAATCCGAGATTAGTCCATACAAATTCGGTGTTTAATCTAGGTATAAGACCTTATTCCAGTTTGGTCGAATCCGCCCTAAGGAGTGTAGAACACGCTCTGGATAGGTCCAGAGAGTGATATTTTTTTTACTTACTTACTTTTCAATTTGTTTAGTAACCTTCTATTTTTGCCATACACAGATTATACTGAAACCCCTCTTAAAAAAAAAAGGGTTAAAAAGTTTTTTTTTAATGACTTGAAATTTCTCATTGAAAGTTTCACTATCCGAGAGGTTTCTTGTCGTCACAATTTAACTGTACATAAATATCAATTTATTACGTTCTCGGTCTAGATTTATACATATTTATGACGACATAAAATCATTTCTCTAAACACAAACGATGAGGAACGTATAAAACGTACATTTTAGGGTCAACAAAACTGTTAAAATATAACAATTTGACGTTAATATTAATTACACCTCTCTTAATCGCACGATAGTTAAAGTGAGCTTAAAATATGCTGTCTTTAGCCTTCATTGTAACATTTGAATTCGACAAAAAGAGACAAATTTAACAAAAATAGGTTTACTGTGCGTTTATTACGAATAATAAGGGGTTTTTTCTGAAATTCAACATAACCTATTTTTATTTGTTTATTAAAAAGTTACTTTGTGTTTCGCTCGCAGCATAATCGAATTGTGCTCGCTGTCTTTCATTTGCAGGAAAATGCAATTTTGGCCACTGTCTTTAAACAGCGAACCTTAAAACAATGCCTTTTTGAGGTGAGGTGGAAAATTAAAATTTGTTAAGCATAATGTAAATGTAATTTCTTAAATAGACATATTATTGTCTTCTTCCAGTGCCCATGCAGGGTTTATGTTGAAGCTGCCTACTGTATTTTAAGACCTCATGTACAATGTACAGCATACCATATCAAGCAATAAGTAAATGAATATGACTACGACTATGACTATATTATATTATTATCAAAGTCCGCTTTCGATCATAAAAACTTTGTAATTTTATTTTAGTATTGTATTTATGCCTATTCACGCAAAGCTACGAGTATATTTATAATTATTGGAATGTAATTTGTGGATAAAATTTATTACAATTTATCGTCTAAGTATGTAATTCATTTTAAATTATTGCCTTAATTATTAGCAATTAAAAGCCTAACGTATTTAAATGTATAAGAAATCAAGATCATTTCATAGATTATTATTATCGATCTCGTCTTACGATCAATCAATATGATTGTTTTAACGGTGCAAATCATTGCATGTCCAATCATGAAGGAAATGAACGCGTCGTCCAACACGATTTGCAGCTTTTCTCGCGAAATCGGTTTTATCCTATAACGGAGGTTTAATTTTGTATAACCACTTTACATTGACCTTTGCATCCGTCGATACGTGTTTAAAATCAGATGTCAAATTATTTTGGACATTAAATAAATATTACCAGTTTATCTTGACCTCTGATTACAAAAAAATATTACCAACATAAAGGTCAGTTTATAATGGGTACTGCTATAATGGAAAGTGAAGACAAATTATTACGTCAACGCAAGTTTATTACGTGCAGACATCTTATTCCTTGAGAAATAAATCAATATCCGATCATGCAAATTACGACTCTGTTTTATATGCGTTAAGGTTGATAAATAAAGACTTGAGATTATGTTGTATGTATGTACGTATGTCATGTATGGAAGATCCAAGTAAGGCAGTAGTCTGATGAAGGGAATATTAATGTATGGCTTTGAATGAATAATATTACTGTATGTGTCGTAAATTGTGCAGATTATAATAAACACAGGTGAATTTAAGATGTGTCGTTCATATTTTCCATACTTATGTTATGATACTAAAGGTACCTTCTAAGAATAAGTTGAAAACGGTCTCGGAGTAGTGTAATTAAAAAAACCGGTCAAGTCGGACTCGCGCACCGAGGGTTTCGTATTTAAGAAAATATGGTTGTAAAACGAAAAAGAAAATACTTATTTTGTTATGAACTTTATTATGTATGCAATAAGGATCATTTTGACCAGCTTAAATTTTAATACAGATTAAAAAAAAAATGTTTTTTTTCCAAAACTGTATAGTTTGACAACTTCGTTTTATTTTTCGAGTAAAATATTAGTAATTATTTTTAAAACAGAATTTTTGAGATTTATTGGTCCATGAATTTCTTAATTTTCACGGCTGACCGGCTGCAACAATTAACGGGCGCGCGGAACGACAGTAGCGACGGCCAACCCCGACGCTTCGTCGGGGTTTAAGTCCAAATTCAGACACGCGAAGTAGATGCATTTGCGTTATCTATGACAAGTGTATTTGTATCTGTGATGCGTGCCATACGCAATGATGATTATGTTACGATTAAATCGTTCCAAAAAGTAAATATTCATACATAATTAAAAATACCGGTCAAGTGCGAGTCGGACTCACGCACCGAGGGTTCCGTATTGAAGATAATATCCTTGGTAACCGCAAAAGAAAATACTCATTTTGTTATAAGCTTTATTTTCCAGGCAATAAGGTCGATTTTGACTAGCCTAAATTTGAATACAGATTTTCTTAGTTTTTTTGTTATTTCTCAAAAACTGTAAATAATGAACACTTTATTTTATTTTTCCCAGAAAATATAAGTAATCATCTATACGTCAGGATTTTTTTCAGAATTTATGATTAATAAACTTCGGAGATAAGGGGGGGGGGGGTTGGAACGGTCATTTTTTGTACATTTTTGACTATAAATCAAAAAGTACATCACAGAAATTTTTCAAAAAAATAGTTTTGAAATGTGCAGATTAAGACCTTTCATATGACATCCCATTTGCTATAATCAAACCACTTTCATTTTTGAACCCCCCATTCTAGACCCCTTTTCAATTATTAATAAAATTAATTTCATTTTTTTTACTACAAATAGATCCGGGCAAGCAAGTTGTATAACTATGCCAAATTTCAAGTTGATAACATTTGTAGTTGCTGAGAAAACCTGCTGTGACATACAGACAGACAGACAGACAGACAGACAACAAAGTCTCACCATAAGGGTTCCTTTTGTACCATTTTGGTACGGAACCCTAAAAAACCGACGAATTGAGTCCACTTCCTTATTTTGAAGTGAAATTGATTTTATTGTAGTTCTGGTAAAGGGAAGATGGCCGATTGAAAGTTGTCCGGCATTTACTTTGGATTTATTCTCTTTACTGATTGTCCCCTGATATTTGACCACACCTTAGCTTAGTTGATAATGATCCTGCCTTCGAATCTGCCATTAATAAAAAAAAGAAGATATGTTTAACTCCCTGAACAGACTTAACTCCCTGAATTAACAGTTTTGTCGATTACCATCCATCTAGAAGGTGCAACAAAATATGTTTAACTTGTCAGCTGTTCGTGATAAGTGTTTAAGAGAAAATTAATTTACCCACGCACTAAACGCAAGATTGAAGACCTTTAAATGTGTAAATAATTACCAGGCATTACACTTGTTGGTATTCCCATAGCGGTTTAAGGGTTCCGCATTTAAAAGGTTTTTCTAACTAAATGTTATTTTCAATGGTGGGCAGATTTAATCTGTGATAATGTTACTAGCCTAAAGATCTTTATGTTATAAGACTTTTTAGTAGTTTTCGCTAACAAACTGTTTGTGCAGTTCGGCGAAGCATTGTACTTAATTGTACATGTTTCTTTATCGAATAAATTATTAATCATTTAGTATTATTTATTTATCGACTTCCTGTGTTTTTCCTTTGACTCTTGTTTGCTCTTTAAGTGGTTAAAAGATTTCCCCTCTTGTTGTTAAGTTGCTTGAGTGCGTTACGTCCTTTATATTGGTTGGAGACATTTGAATTTCACAAATAGTGACAAAGCAATTAAGCATGAAACGAATTTATTTCGTGTTTTGATGTTTACATTATTTTCCTTTCTGTAAAACAGAATAATAACAAAGCATACGGAACTCTCATTATGCGAGCTCGACTCTCACGTCTTTTTACTAATTTTACTCGCCTCACAAAAGATTTATGGCTCGGTTCATCGATTAACAAGCGTTTAATGAATGTTGTGCTAAGTGGAACCATGCAGAAAAATACTAAAGTAATTATTCTCTTAGAGCGTCAAATTTCACAGGAACTTTACTATCTAGCCAATTTATTACGAGCTCTAGGCTTATAGAAATTGTTTGAAGTTGGAGGTTGTTTTGTGTTGGTTTTTGCTAGGTAAATTAGCATATTTGTTCTAGGGGTTTATGACATGCATTGTTATGCCACTCGCGATGGTTACTAAAAAATCACCTTTTCAATTCTGTATAGTTGTTTTATCTCGTAACTTGCGTTTCATTTTAATAATCTTCGATTTCTTTTAGTTTTCATATGAATTTATTGCCACATTTTTTAAACAACGATTGGCGAGAATAACGCATTAAAACAGCAACCATGTATAATTTTGAACGTGAAACTATTTGGTAAACCTATGGAAATTCAAAACATCTTGTAAAAATAATAAATGGAAAGATTCTATTGCAAAATGATCTACGCATTTGAATCTATGTTGCTTCACTAACGCTCCAAGCTAATGTATATTTTTCTTTCTTGTTCCAGAATAACCATGAAGTACTCCAAAGATCTAATCATCGCGTTCATACTCTTCGGACTAGCAGTGCGCAGCCAGGGCGCACCATCCTCTAGAAGGTCCCGCGCCTCCTCCCTTCCAGAAGAAACCAGCCGCCAGAGCAAGCTCACAGAAGAGTACAAAGAAGAAGCCACGACCAGCGCACCAGCTCCAACGAACAGAAGAAACAAAGCGCTGAACCTCTTCGGCTACTTCCCATCATTCCTCTCATCAGGCTTGGATTACAACGAAGACGACGAAGATGATGTCACTTTTTCCGTGAACGATGACAATTTTGACGATGAAGATCTATCTAGAACTATTCCGTCAAGGCGCCAACAGCAGAACAAAAAAAAGAACGGCAATGGAGATAGAGACAGCTATCAGAACGACAACTTGAATTCGCTTCAGTATGATAATTCTCCCATCTTTTACATTAGGCTGCCTCCCACTCCGTATATGTTTGTGCCTGGTTTGGGTTACGTGTCCCAGCCGCCTAACCTAGGTCCTCCGATGCAGCCCATGCCGCAAAGCATGCCTCCTCAAGTAGACCCGTTCATCAATTTGCCTTTGGACTTCGTTTCAAACGGGAAGCCTACAGGGGTTTACCAATGGGACGGTGCTGGTGGCTACCCTCAAGTACAGATGCCTCAAGTAGACCCCTACGGTTATGGTCCTCAGCCCATGATCCCGATGCAAAGACCAACGTATAACAGCGTATCTTCATATAACCCAAAGCCCAAACCTTCTAACTCTAAGGTGACTAACTTGAAAGGTCAGTACATGTTTAATGGAAAGCCCAATGATAACGTTTATGTGCTAAGAGACACTTACAACTCCATTTACTCGGATGCTCTCCAGAATTTCTACCCTTAAGCTTAGGAAAGAAATGTTAACGCTGGCTCGTATCGAGCTGTTAAAAATATTGAACAAACGATATAAGTGGAAGTACACATATCTAAATTTTAGAGTCCTGAAAATTTAGTAAGGGCAGTATGTGTTAGTGCGAAAGGGTCAAACGGACCGACTGACGGATTATTGTACGAAATTCTCAGGAATTCGTAATTTAGGTAAAGATATGGTGCAACTACACCACGAATGGCTAGGGTTGTCATTGCTAAAAATAAATCCAGATGTAGAACCCTACTTACAAAAGTCATCAGCTACTTAGTAAAAGAAAGATACAAAGCCAATCTCGACACATGTCCTTCTTCCTAGTACAAATTATAACCAAAAACCAAAAATACGTTATAAATTTGTACTGGGGCCCGTTTCATAAAAACTTTTAACTTGTAATACGAGTGGAGGTCTCTTTTTAATACATACTGTTGGAAAGAGAGTTCCGCTTATAATATAACCTATTATTTTATATGCAATAGGCCCCTGTGATTGGCTTCTTATTTTTCTTTCACTATATTATGCACTTAATTCCGTAGTATCATAGCTATTCACTGCGCACAGAATTGCTTTGAACAATCATTTTGAGAGTATCAAAGCGTGACCGTAATTTTATTAAGTCGGCGATTTATGATTTAATTTATTAGTTATTGATTAGGTCAGTGAACTTTTTAAAACATGATTTTTTTACCTACTTGCCCATTTTAATTACAGAACCTAAAAGAAATTGCTAGAAAAATATTATGTATCCGAAAGTTTTTACGTTGCTCTATTTTCTCTATTAATAAAAAGAATGAATTCTTGGCAAACATATAGTTGGACTTAACATATAAGAATAAAGAAAACTATATCCTTTTGGTCTAAGATCCGAATAGGAGACGATTTGCACCGGGCTGCTTATTCGATCAAAAGTTTTTTATATCAAATTTGATACGCTAAATAATATGCGGCGAATAGGTTTCCTGAAAAATTTCAGTCCAGTCCATATATCATTAAAAAAAATATTAAAAATGAACTTTTTTTTTAAATTGCAAATGCTTGTTTAATAGGCAAATTACATACTAATCGAAAGTATGAAGCCTATAGAATATGCAAACGTTCGGTTTGGTGCAAATGATTAGTACCGACTTACCTGTTTATACCTGCCTATCCAATAATTTGACGGGAAAAAAATAGTCAACCTAACGTTTGCAAGTTCTATAGGCTTCATACTTTCGATTGGTATTTAATTTGTCTATTAAACAAGCATTTTCATTTTTTTAAGCCAAAGTTAATTTTTATTTTTTTAATTAATTATACTGGACTGAAATTCTTCAGGCAACCTATTCGCCACGTATTATTTAGCGTATCAAATTTGATATAAAATACTTTTGATCGAATAAGCAGCCCGGTGCAAATCGTCTCCTATTCGTATCTCCTACTATTTAGGCGATGTTGAGTAAAGGCCGAGCCAACCGCATTTATTGGTGTCATTCCAGCATTTTATTGTTGTAAAAATATTGTAATAATTATTTATATTTTTTTATTGTCAATTAATAAACAGCCAGTCATTCCATCAAAAAATGCAATACTTGTTTTTATACTTTTATAATTGCTTTTTAATTTTCAATTTTGTATAATTTTGCAATGTGATTGTATTAATTCTTAGACAAATAGTTAGGATGTTATAATTTATATTACCATAATTAAGTCTTGATTCTTATATAGGTAATATAACTAGTTTTTAATGCTTGAGTTAACTATATACTTACTTCGTTTTAATGAACATAAATGAAAATAGTAAAGTATTATTTTTATTCATGTAATATAAAATAGTTTTAGTATTACATTACATGGATAAAAATAATACTTTAACGTTTTAATGCTTATTACGACTTAAATAAATTGTAAACCGGTCCTTTACTCCGACATACAGTCCCATAGTTCTTAAAATAACCCTAGGGATTGTACTTCTTTCTCACTCGCTCTAATATGCGAGTCTAACCGACTTTACCCGAACCCGAAAGATTGCAAAAGCGATTGCACTGAAGCTCTATTCTGCTCGATAAAACGATATTGCTTTTTTCATGTTATCGTATTTTTAACTCAGCCGACATTACTGTCAGGTAAATAAGAGCTATACCTAATATTGTACCAAAAATACGATAAGATGTAAACAGCAATATGGCAGGAATGGTTTTACCGAGTGGAATAAGCCCCTATACGTTGTTGTTAGAGCAATGCAAACAGCAAATGAGGTATCCTATGTACGAGCCCCTTGATGCGCGTATCTGACTCGCACTTGACTGTTTTTTTTTAGTTTATTACCAGAATTACTACTTGAGTTTTTTTTCTTGTACGTATAACAAATGTCCAGGTACGGCAAAAGCCTTAAAAGTCTAAAGTAATTTAAGTAGATTCTAAGTCAATCTGAATTTATATTCTTAATCACATTTGCTCAGTATTTATTTTTAATGCTTAATTCGGATTACATTACGTACAAATTAAGTCTCGGTCCGTCCATTAGTAATTATTATAACTTATTTATATCTATTTAATATTTAATTGAGGTTAAATTATTTAATGACACTATTTATTACTGCAGCTTAAAATAAGCGTTGCGTAAATTGAACTGTGTAGAAATTCAATCCTTTTAAAACATCTGCAGGTGTCACTTTTTGAAAAAAAAAACATTTTCGCAGCGTCTGCCTTCATTAATTTAAGGTTAATTTTACTTTTTCAGAAACTATAGCTTTTAATCTATATATATAAAAGGCAAAACTGACTGACTGACATATCAACGCACAGCCGAAACTACTGTACCTAGAAACTTGAAATTTGGTCCAGGGGTTCCTTTCATGATGTAAGTGAGCACTAAGAAGGGATTTTCCGAAAATCGACCCCCAACGGGAAGAAATGGGGGGGAGTAGCGGGAAACTAATTCTACGCGTACGAAGTCGCGGGCGTCCTCTAGTAAATTATATATGGCGTGTAAATAGGTATCTACCTAGCACAACTGAAATGTGTCTTTTTATGCTTGAATAAATTAATTAGATTAAAAAGAAACCAACAATAATAATAATAGATAAGAAATTTGTGCCTTAGCAGACAGATCAAAAATTTAACCTTCCAAGTTTATTTATTTTATCTTTGTGATTATTCCCTAGGTTCTAATTTAAAAATCTTGTCTTCGATCCACTGAAAACGAAAAATTAAAATATTTTATGCATATACCTTTGTTTCATTTTAATTCCAGAATACAGCGTAATTAGGTACGTATTTATCTCTCAGCCGTGTGTCGTTAATTAGGCAACAAATGTAAAGCTGTGAATGTATGTATTTAAATCTAAAAGTTATTTATTAGTTATTTCTTAAAGAGTCACCCCCTTTCCCCAATTTTTTTGGTACAGTCAAAGCCATAAATATATGTAAAGGCTTCAAAAATATCTGTACGCCCCTATGCCACAGATAATAATGGTCTATGTCTATCAATATTTGGCACGATGACCTTATAGATATCAGTGCTTTTGACTGAACGCTTGCTTTGCTTGCTTAAAATTGAACGTATAAGAATTATAACGAGTTACCTACTAGCGACTCAACCTGGATTCGCTTCAGTTTTTGTAAGTTTTCTGTATCACCCGTACCATAAACCAGAATTGATTACTATACGCATGCAAATCCGTTCAGTAGTTTTTGAGATTGTCGCGAATATACAGATAGACAGACGCGGCGGGGGACTTCGTTTTATAATATGTAGTGATCTGTGTACAATCTACTAAACGGAACACTTACTGACCATAGAACTGTGTCACAGTGACTGTATACATGAAATCGTAAGAATCGTTCAAAAAAAGTACACGCGACACAGTTCTATGGTGTAGCTGCACTATTTAGTGCTTTATGCATGCTTTATGTCACTTTAACGTTATGTTTGAACTGCTGCACTAATCTGTCAAAGGCGTTAAAGCGACAAGGTACTAAAGTTCGCAGCTACTCTGCCCTCCTAAGCCAATAGGCAGTATCTCAGATAAAACTCCAGTAGCAATATAAACCTCACCACTAACAGAACAGAATTGATATTGCTTTGATTGTTGAATTTGAGATAGTCCTTATTGGCTTATAGGGCTGACTGTATTAAAAAAAGTACAAGCCCATTCTATTAGTAAAAATCCATGCAAAATCACTATGCCATTATCAACACTAAATCCATGCAAAACCACTTTACCATAACCATTAACTTGTACTTTATTAATTTTATTATGCAATCGGCCCCAGTTTCAGGACCCTACTTTATCAAGTCCGCCTTGTGATGGGTGCACTATGAATGCAGCGTCTTGTTTTAACTTATAATTAGAGTTCTGCTTAACGGTGCGTATATTATGGTGCGTCAAAAACGGCGCCATGTTGTTACTATGACCCCGTCTTTTGTTTACGCAACTACACCGTATTTTACGCAACCAGCGGTGGGGTCGCACGTTTTGGTAACATTCTGTTACGGTGAACTGTATGTACCTATAGGGTGTGTCATAATAGTCATTATGATATCCTGTACGTTACCATTACTATAAGACCTTATGTCGAAGATGATACGGAACCAGCAGGGCACAACTACGGCTCGCCCTTATCCTATTTTTTTACCCTTTGTACCTATGAGGTGTGTCATTAAAGTCATTATGCCATATTAAAGTAAACTTATTAAGTCGTTACACTTTACAGTACTTGGAAGCAGAGATACCTAGGCCATGAAGTTTATTACGTCCGGCAATAAAGTAGAGCTGCAATATCCTTTTCATATTGCTTTTGCATCTATACTCTAAAAAAACTCACCCTTGGTTATTATTTGCTGGTTGACTCGTCATCTCGTAAACATTAAATTTTTAGTCGTGTCCTGACCTTGGTCAAACTTCAATGCAGCTTCGGTAATTTATTTCAAGAAATAATAGTCCTTAATGACAACACGTTGGTGGTTGCAGAGGCGTATTTAAAGATTTGGCGCCCCGGGCCAGTTAGATTTGCCGCCCCGTAAAGTGACGAAAAAGTATTTACAGTAAAATATTCTCGGGTACCTATCATGGCGGCGGCGTTCGGCGCCTGAGAAGCCTGCCGCCCCGGGCTAGGGACCCCGGCGCCCTGAGAAGGCTGCCGCCCCGGGCCATGGCCCCCTTGGCCCTAGGGTAAATACGCCTCTGGGTGGTTGGTAGTGACCTCCACACCGGAACACAACAATCCGAACGGTGCGGTAAAGGATTCGATTTTGGTAGCGATTCGAACGGAACCTGCAACTGTAAAGCAATGCCAAATTACAGCTTTGTAATGCCAAGAGTCTTAGTTAAACCGCGGTCAGACGGACAGACGGACACGGTGAAACTATAAGGGATCCTTGCTGACTACGGAACCCTAAAAACTAAGTGAAATGATTTTTTGGCGGCTTCTTTGCGGTTGTAAAAAAACAACTAGGTATTATGATTAGTAGTATTCGTTATAGTAAATTGTAGGCTAACATACAATCATACGCTTTAGTAATAAATTACTTGAAAAATACTGAGTTCATACCTACACGATTAGGTTACCTGTTGGGCGGGTCACAAGAAGGGCGGTAGTAGGTACGTATTTATAGCCTGACTAGAAAAAAAAACCTCGCAATATTGCGGCAATTGTAATGAACTGTCATAAATTTCTATTGCAATTCACGCAACACAGATAAGAAAAGTACTCGTATTAGTGGCTGAGATTAGAGGTTTCTAGACACTGATAATACAAATTCATTAATTTATGAACATAAGTAGATACATATTTAATATAATACAGTTAAAAGTTTAAACTAAACTTATTTAAATTAAAATAAAAACTCAGCTACCTACTCAAATATTAAAGACGTAAATAATAATCACCACTATACTTAAAAAGAACACCCCCTCTAGCAGGTCCGCTCGCGGCATGGTCCCTATGACACTGGCTGCGTTACCTCTCTGGATAGCTAGCCCAATCCTTTGGGAGAGGTGAGCACCAGCTCTAGGGTCTCCGGAGGTGTCTATGAGCCGGGATGACAGGGCCTTAATAAAGCTTTTTTATTAGGTTTCTTATTTTTCTGCTCAGGCTATACTCAATTTACCGACTGAGTGCCTAAGTACCAAAAGTCCTCTCCTATCCTATCCCCATATTTATTTAATTGCTATTGGACGCCTAGAGAAATGAAAAAGCAAAGCAGCTTATCTAACTATAAAGAGGTTTGTAAAATTGTCTGTACTGTACTGTGGTAATCTCTGAAACTAGTTCAGTTCAGCGAATTAAAACCGACTCCCACAAAACACCACGACACAGCTAGTAAGCCACAGCTAGTTTGCCAACCACAAAATAAGGATAAAAATCGAAAGAAAATACCTACCAAATCCTTAAAAATACCATAAAATGGCTCTGTTCAAAGATAATTATGGGCAGGGCTATTCAGGCTAACTATTAAAAAAACGCGCAGAGATGTGATCAGATGTGATCTGTGTTTAATTTGACACCAGAGGCCCGTTTCACGAAGCTACAAGTTACAAATTACAAGCGGAAGTCTCTTTCCAACTCCTTCTGTTAGAAAGTGAGTTCCGCTTGTAATTTGTAACTTGTTGCTTCGTGAAACGGGCCACAGTTACCTATACAGTTATTTTGTGGGGTTCCCCAACTTAAACAGTTAGTATCGGCGATCACACGACCTGCATGCAGCAATTTATACCTAGTTTATGGTTGGCTCATCAGACTTCTAAATCCCAAACTTTCATTTCGATTTATTAAATTTACAAGCATTTGAATATTATAATAATATTGTACTTACTAACTTTGGTACTAACGATACAATAAGAAAAAAAAACACTTAAACTCAACCTAAGCAATAACGAAACCTAATTTGACAGCTGCTTAAAACGTCATGTCGATTTTGACATGACAGTCAAGTCAAATTTCCTCTTCGACCTCGGTCGGTCTGCCTTAAAACTAAAAAAACTCCTAAAAACAAAGCTGCACCACAGTTACAGTACCACGTCTCGAGAAAACATAACCTGTTAGTCAAACCAAGTGTATAACCAACTAGGACTTATTTGGAGACTTGTAAATGCAATCGGAAGCAATGTAAAACCTTGTGCTAATTGTTCTGTGACGTGCTTTATTGACCATACAAAGTGCGTAATGGCCAGTTTATTAGTGTTTGACCCGTGATATAACGACAAGAAACATGTTTAGGAGTAGAAGTTGGTTCGGAGGTGGCTGGGGGCGGCCTAAGAACCCCCATTCTTTAGAACGTTTGAAGTATTTACATAATATCCTGTGTAAAAACACTACAGTGTCGGAAAGCAATCGTGGAACACTTGTGGAGTCGCTGAGGTGTATAGCAGAGATACTCATTTGGGGTGACCAGAATGATAGCTCGGTTTTTGAGTAAGTTTGATTTATTTATTAATGGTAATAGTTTTAGTTGTGTTATGTTTTTCTAAAGGATTTTTATGCCACTTGATTGTTTTTGTTTGGTTCCATGCCAGCTTTAAAATCAGACTAGCTGTTATTTATGTTATTAGAATGTCAAGAATCTAGAGAAGAATGGTGGCAAGTCCATTCCATTTCCATTGTAAATTATAGTGATGATTTCATTGATAATTTTAATTCTTGCTATCCTTTGAGTGTTTTATTTTTATTTGATTGTACACAGCAAGCCTTATGGTCAGTGGCGTAACTACTAACTATACCAACTGAGGCCTGTGGCAAATTCATCAGATAGGGCCCTTCCTTTCAATCTTATTTAAACCAAATTAATATTAGGGTCCTCCTGTGCACTCGGCCTTTCGGACCAGGGCCCCTCACAGGGCGCAGGCCCGTGGCATTTTGCTCTGCCACCCTAGAGTTACGCCACTGTTTATTGTATGTAAACATTGATTCACATTCAAATTGATTTGTATTTGAGCCTTATTTGGATAACCACAAGGTTAAAATATATGAGATATACACCCCTGTGTGTTGATGTTTTGTTTTCCCTTTTTACTAAAATACTACTGAATTACAAACAAAAAAGTTGTTCTTTGTCTTAAACTAGAGCATGGACCGTTACCTACATACACAGGCACGGTCACTACCGACTAGTCTATCTGAAATGTACAATTAATAACTGAGAATAAGACCAGTTTCATATTTTAGACAAATTAAATACTGTTTTTTCCATTATTTTACTAGACTTATTTTTCATAGTTAAATAAAAATCTTTTAGTTTTGTCTCAAATATAAAACTTGTGTCGAACATAGATAGATAGACAGATTATTTATTGCTCTATGATATGTTACAGCATAATTGTATAGCATGTCAAATAATCTTAAAATACACTGAGGCCGTCGGAATCATAAATAATGATATAAAAGTAGAAACAAGGATATTTCATATGTTTTATTATTGTGCGTGATATTTATAAATCCTTGTATCTCACAGTTTTTTCCTTGAGAAGAATATGCTGTCATACTTCCTCAAGATAATGCGGCAGAAGTGCGGTGGCTCCTCGTTTGTGTGCGTGCAGCTGTTACAGACGCTCAACATATTGTTTGAGAACATCAGGAATGAGACATCATTGTGTGAGTAAATTAGTGTACAATAAATAATATAATAACATAAAGCTTTACTTATTAACTCTTCATATTAATAAATAAATAAATAAATATCAAGGGATGATCTCACACAAATTAACCTAGTCCTAAACTAAGCTCTAGGCTTGTACTATGGGCACTAGACAACGATATAAATACTTATATAAAGAAATAAATACTTAAATACATAGAAAACAACCAAGACTCAGAAACAAATACTCGTGCTCATCACATAAATATCTCCTCTTACCAGGATTTGAACCCAGGACCGCTAGTTTCGAAGGCAGGGTCACTACCAACTAGGCTAGCGCGTCGTCGTATTACACTGTACATTGGCAGATGTCCTAAAACTAAAAATATAGGGGTGTTATTGGTAAGCCTTTCTCAGTTTGAGTGTCCTTCTGTCTGTTACCATTAGGGGCACATAGGGATGTAACTGTCCACCTTTGACTCTGGACACCTCCCCGAAAAAAAACACAAATAAAAAATATTTGTCTCTTTGAATCCTTGTCTATGCACAGAGTCCCGTTTGAGTATGAGTGAAGGCAGGGTCACAACCAACTAGGCTAACGTGTCATAAAAGCTAGTAATTATGTAATGACATATTATCTATCACCACGTGTATTTTATCTTAATGTGCAATATATTACTGACTAGCATTTATTTATTATTTCGACAGAGAGTAATACATTTAATACATACATACATACATAAACTCACGCCTTCATTCCCAGAGTGGAGTAGGCAGAGCCACAAACTCACCAACAACTCCAAAAACTTGTTGATAATTCTGTGACCACATTTTGCACAACCAGGCTAAGATGTTATCCAGTGTATTAGTGACAGGTTGCAAACCCATCGCCTAACAGCACTACACAGCCTTAAGTCCCTTAGTCGTCTCTTACGACATCCAATGGAAGACATGGAGTGGCAACATTCTAAACCCGGCACCACACGGGCTAATACAATTAATATAATACAATTAAAAGTTAAAACTAAACTTATTTAAATTAAAATAAAAACTAAGCTACTCACTGACTACTACTACTCGGTTAGGTATAATTTATTTATAGCCTTGTCACTCACTAACCCACTTCATCGCAAACAATATTTAACCTACATATGGAAATGATATCCTGCTTTACAGACTTGCATACATACATAAATCACGCCTGTTTACCAGAGGGGTAGGCAGAGACCACTTCTTTCCACCTGCTACGATCTTGACAAATCTCTTTCGCTTCTTTCACATTCATACATCGAGTCATCTTATTATATAATAACTTATTTTAAGAGGCGACTAAGGGAATAGGCTTGTAGTACTGTTAGGCGATGGGCTTGCAACCTGTCACTAATAATACGCTGGTAAACATCTTAGGCAGATATTTGTGTGATAAGCCCGAGTATTTGTTCCTGTCTTGGATGTTTTCTATATGAATTTAAGTATGTACAGTCGAGTTCATAAATATGTATGCACTTTAGTACCTTCTCACTTTAATCACTGACAATTTATATATGGCAGTTTAAAAATGACATTAAATAGACAAGGTACTAAAGTGTATACGACTTGTATATGGGTACTAGACGACGATAAACATACCATACAACAACAACAACAACATAAACTCACGCCTTCATTCCCAGAGTGGGGTAGGCAGAGCCACAGACTCACCAACAACTCCAAAAACTTGTTGATAATTTTTGTGACCACATTTTGCACAACCAGGCTAAGATGTTATCCAGTGTATTAGTGACAGGTTGCAAACCCATCGCCTAACAGCACTACACAGCCTTTAGTCCCTTAGTCGTCTCTTACGACATCCACGGGAAGACATGGAGTGGCAACATTCTAAACCCGGCACCACACCATACATAGTAGAAAAAATACTTGTATATACAAACATTTGTCTTAATCGGGAATCAAACCCAGGACCGCGAGGTTTATAATAGGCAGGCCAACTAGGCTAACTGTGTCATCGTATATTAGAAAGAATAAGTACCTATTATTTCATGAGTAATGCTTGAATGAGACCCCGTCATTCTGTAATTTGATACTTATAATAAAACATGGCAACACAGTAATGACTTCATTGTTTTCATGACTGGAAGTTGCAACACTGTTATTATAACAACATACTTTGAACCTTTTCCACGTGTGATAGTTTAATCGGTAAATGGTCCATATACAGAAGTTAAAATAAAAAAATAACTATTGGGTAGCTTGAAATTTTCGGAACTAAATGCGGCAGCATTTTTTTACCCTTAAACCTAGTCTAATTATTACGATTCTTGCAGATAATTATGAAAAATTAGGTCTGTACGTTTTCCTTTAAATAAAAATATTTTATGGAACAAATTAAGAACAAACGGAAACGTCAAACATAGTTTTGTATAAAAACTACAACATTATTCAAAAATTGTGGAAATCGGACTTAATTTAGGTGAGAAACGTTTTCAAATTCAAATTCAAATTTTTATTTTAGACATGTGTCCTGTCCATATAGTGTTAGTTATTAAAGTCTTATAAAACTACGTTATTAATTCAATGTAGATATACACTCAAGAAATCCTACATATATTTGCTTTGGACTCCATCGTTTTCGCCTGGAGCTTCATTTGTATGGAAAGATTTTGACAGCTACGCGATTTAAGTGTCGGTTCCAATCCTCTTAAAACACATTCTAGTCATCAACAATAACAAAAGAAATAACTGGACTATTAGCCAAGGTCATCAACATGATCATAAAAATATTGAGGTACAGTCACCAGCAATAATATATTATCCAACATTGGGCGCAAAAATATCTGACACGCTCTTATACCTCTAGTGATAAAGACCTGTCAGATATTTTTGCGCCCAATGTTGGATAATATATTATTGCTGGTGACTGTACCTACACAAACTGATACCTGAGTGGTGACAGGTACAGTCAACAATGTTAATTGTTGAGTCACGATTAGCTACCGAAAGCCAGCGATTATTTCTTTCTCGTGACTTGTCTGTGTCATTGTACAAGAGAAGAAAAACCGGCTAATTGCGAGTCAGACACGCACACAAAGGGTTCCGCACTATTTTTTTTATGAAAGGTGTATTGTTTTTAAAACATTTTTTAAAATATTTATTTTCAGATTACCTGCTAAGCAACAATCACGTGAACTCAATAATAGTGCATAAATTTGACTTCTCCGACGAAGAGGTGATGGCGTACTATATCTCGTTCCTCAAGACCCTCAGCTTCAAACTGAACAGCCACACGATACACTTCTTTTATAATGAGGTAAGTAAACTCACCCTAGGTAAATACTCAATATACCCGGGTATAGTTTAGGTAAATACCAAATTTTTTGGGTAAATACTTAGGTAATATTATAATTACATAAATAAAAATAAAAATAATTATATTTGAATTACGTACAGACGTATCTGTTAAAATTAAAAAATGTTTAAATACTTGGGTAGGACGTTTCTGTTAAAATTAAAAAATGTTTAAATACTTGGGTACCTACTCCGTATATACTTAATCTAACGATAAATTGGGTAAAAGGTATTCAATACCTACCCCCGAGTAATGAATACCTACATTTTGGGGTAAGTACTTGCGTACTACTTCGTGTATGTGGACTTAATCTAATGTGTAATTTGGGTAAATACCTGGTAATTTCCCACTTTTGTGTATTAGCCAAATGGGTGTTTGCCTAGTCGAGTTCCAGTCAAGGAAAAGTATTTGCGTACCAATGAAGAATCCTTTCGCATTGACATGACTTATTAAATTAAACACTATTTAAAGTAAACTTCAGGTATAAAGTAGGTTATTTATTACAAAGACAGTTGTTATTTTATCTTGGTTAAAATGTATGCCAAATTATTTCTAACCAGTTTCTGCATACAGTCGACTCATTTAAAGTTTGTTAAACTGTAATACTTAACGAAAACTGTTTAATTATGCATTCCGTTGAAACAGGTGTATTATCGCATAAAACCAGTTTATCTTCATACTTAAACGTTTGTTCCTTCGAGTGAAAAATGTTTTTGTCTTAAGTTGAAAAGCATTGAATCATACTTACATTGTCTTTGACAACTATTAATCTGCATGCGTCACGCATTTGTTTCAAAGTGACCATACATGTATAGCGTGATTGGTTATTCAATACATTCCTTTAAAGGGGATATAGTAGAGTTCATTTGCAAAAAACCTCATAGGCGACACGTGACAATATGGTATAAGATATTGCAAAATTATCAAGTTCCTACATCAAAGGGACCGATATAAGCCACGCCACAGTCAAAAGTCACATCTAGCAACTAATATCTATACGGTCACCGCGCCTTTGAATACTTACACCCGTATTCACAAACGTCACTATGAGGTCTCACAGTGCTCACGAACGCACAGGGTGGTTCAAATAGTCTCATAAACAAAAGGTCGGTCAAAAAGGACCAATCACAAAGCTGTGAAGCTGTCAGTGAAGGATCCCTTAAGTATTGTTTGTGAATACGGGTGTTAGACCTTATCTGTAGCATAGGGTGCGTATGTATTCATGACTTTGACCGTGCTACTAGCATAGAGGCATTCCATCTTAGTCCTCAGGGTTGGCAACGCATTTGCGGTCTTAGGATTGCAGTCTTCAGATTGTAGTCTTGAGAATGCAAATGTCTATGGGTCACAGATCCCGCTTACCATCAAGTGGCCTGTGGGCTCGTTTGCCTTCTGCATGCCGTAAAAAAAAAAAATAGCCAGTCACGAGCCATTCTCAGGATGGCGAAATACAGTTCCTAGGAAAATTGGCCAAGGCGACGGATGTTCAAAATCATACTCATGATTTATAAATAATTAGTATTCAATCCACGAAGTCCTGTCCCACCACTTTATTTTACATACTATGATGCGACCGCGCATTGTCAATTTGATTGGCAATTCGAGCCATCGTGAAATGAAAACACTATACATTGATTTGTTGGCGTTTTCAAATAGAGTAATCAAGTTTTGCCATTGTTTGTTCGTTTTAATTTTATTATTGATCGTTTTCAGCACACAAAAGACTTCCCTCTATACACAGAGGCAATCAAATTCTTCAACCACTCGGAGTCTATGGTGAGAATAGCCGTCAGGACGCTGACACTGAATGTGTACAGGGTACAAGATGCGAGCATGCTGCGGTTCATCAGAGATAGGTAAGGCTGTAGCTGCAGCAGAAACATTTAAATCATACATCACGTTTTGGAATCGCCTTTCCTATTCGAAAATGTGAACTGTAAATTTACAAAATATATCCGTAGCAGGAACCGCTGCAACAAATTCACGTGTCCATAGATTGTTTCTGCGTAAATCATATTGCATTTGATTGTTTTTGCATTTAGGAACTACTAGATGACGATACGAAAGTCAAAATCAATGTTAACGTTCTAGGAAATTTTATTACTAAACTAAATACGGGCACGGAGCTCTGATTCCAATGATTAAATAAACTTTGCTCGATGACGTCACCTTAACGTGACTTACTCGATAAAGGAAAAGTTTCGTGCTCGAGGTACGGTCATAAACTTAAATTAAGGACACATGTAAAAAATATGCTTGAAGTCGTCAATGTCATTAGAGATCCAAGATTGCCAAATCATTTGAAACTTGTTGGAAATTCAACCTTATGGCTGTAGAATGTCACATTGGCTTTGGACCTTTGACTGAACAATATCAGTTTCCTAATCTGTGCAAGTAATCTTCTGTTGAGTTACTGCAATTTTGCGGCATTGACGACATCTCAATAATGACTATCGTTGCTTACTTCCTTACACAGTAGAATATTGAGAAATAAAGAGGAATTGAGCCAACGATGGCTATTATAAAAGTCTATTCAGATTCTATTATTCATTTTGTACTCTTCCGATCTTTGAATGCTTAATATTGAGTAAGTAAAAGCTGAACGTTTCATATTGTTTCTAGGACGGCTGCCCCATATTTCAGTAACCTCGTTTGGTTTATCGGCAAACATATTCTAGAACTGGACGCGTGCGTGCGAAACGACTCGGAGTAAGTACCTGTACTTTATCTAGACGGCCTGGTCATAAATATACGAAGTACACTCTATAATTAACTAAACAATTAGTTTTTTATTACTCTGTCACAGTATTTTGGAAAAAACCTTATTCAGAATTATTTTATGCCGAATCATCATCATTACAGCACACATCCACCCACTGCAGAGTAAAGGCCTCTTCATTTTCACGCCATTTTTTTATGCCAAATATTTAGTACTTATTCAATAAATCTTATCTATCTATCTATATATGTAAAAGGCAACCCTGACTTACTGACTTATATATCAACGCACAGCCGAAACTACTGTACCTAGAAACTTGAAATTCGGTACAGGGGTTCCTTTCATGATGTAAGTGAGCACTAAGAAAGGATTTTCCGAAATTCGACCCCTAACGGGAAGAAGTAGGGGGAGTAGCGGGAAACTAATTGTACGCGTACGAAGTCGCGGGCGCCCTCTCGTTGGCTATAAAACAAAAGCCAAAATTATTGCCACAGTGAGGGCAGTTTTTGTATTAGATTTAAAAGTAAGTGCAGTTTTTGAATTAGATTAAAAAAAACTGGCTTGGGCTGCTGGCTTTAGCAAGTTATCTACCTATTATATTACCTGTTCGTTACTGATTTACATAGGTGGTCAGTATGGGAAAATGATTAGCCTTTTTAATTATGTGATCAACTATGCATATTTCAATACTATGATATTTATTTTATTATGACTTTATATTGTAATTTGACATTTCCGATCGTAATTGACATAATATTGTATAACTCAGTCTTCACATATCATTTAGGCTGATTCGATACTGAATCCTCCCCATCAATATTTAACGTCATAGATGTTGCCTATATTATGTCAAAATAGCCCGCTGAATTCTGCATTCTGTTTAAAGTAGGTTAGATTAATCTCGAACTGTTACAGTATGATTTGTACGAAGTAAAACATTTTTACACGGATATATTTATTGAAGCACCACTGCCCAAAGTTCGGAACTCCAGAAATATTATTTGGCTTTTAGAAAAATGTCATATTCGGGATCTCAATCAATTCTGCATTATAATTCTTCTGATTAACGTAGTACTTACACCCATTCATTGGTTATAATTTTGGCCAGGTTTCTAATAAAGTTGCAACATAATAATTATTTTGTAATTCAAATCTATTGTTATCCACATTCCAGTCACCAGTCGCAACAGAAACTCGACGACCTAGTCGCTGAGCACTTGGACCATTTACACTATATCAACGATATTCTCTGCCTGAACATTCCTGATCTCAATGACGTCTTGACTGAGCACCTACTACATAAGCTACTTGTTCCTCTCTACATATATTCCTTGACATCTGACTCTCTTAGACGTTCTAATTCCTCGCCTTACAACAGAGACCATAATATTCAAAGCATAGAAGTAATAACTAGAAATCTCGAAGCTATCCTTAAAGGAAAAAGCGCCGAAATGTCTCCTTCCAGAATGACGTTCTCCAGACAAAGGATGGAGTCAGAAGAAGAGTTCAAACCGTCCGTTTCATGTGTAGTCTCTCTATTTTTACTATCACAAGTATTCTTGATAATAACGCATGGTCCTATCGTCCATTCTCTGGCGTGGATCATATTGCAATCAAATTTGTCTGTATTCGAGGACGGTGCCACTAAGATCTTGGAGATGTACATCAGCAATTCCAAGTCTAACGTCAAACTTGAGTTTTCAAAACCACAGTTGAGTTTGGAGAAAGCTTTAGAGTGTTCGTCAGGGCAGGAGAGAGACTATACTACCCCAGAATATAGTGGTCCGAAGACTTTTGGGTATGACACTGATCATTCCAGCTGCGACCTTGACCCTGAGTTAGTTTCGACCTCGTTTCCGTCCACGTCGCATATAAGCGAGTCTTCGAGCGTCGCTCATGATTCTACCGAGGATCTGGTCACACAGATACAAACCTCCAAGTCTTCAAGTGCTGTAACATTGGCGAAACAGAACATGCCCGATTCACCGTTGCCTGATTCTGGCATTGAATGTAGCTCATCGAAATCTGGTCCAGAATTATATAATATCACTGATGAGGAGAAGCAGAAAATGCTTGGTGGCCCTCCTGATTCGCCGGCCTTAACTACAGCGTCTTTAGAGAGTATCTTGGATAGAGAACACAGAGATATTGAAAGGAGGCCATTTTTGAAGACTATTCTAGATTCTTTGGACTGTAGTGAGAATGACTACAAGGCATTGTTCGCGCTATGTTTGCTGTTTGCGTTGATTAATAATAAAGGTGAGTGTTTGTTTGTGTAATCGTTTAGCTAGCTGAATGGTTAAGTGTACATGGTTCATCTTTGCTTGTCTTCAGACAAATCGTAGGCATTTATTAAATTGAAAATTACATTATTCTGTCACATATCATAATGAATTCAGAATAAAATTATCAGATGTAAAATAATATTAAGTCCAGAAGTTATCTCACAGCCTTATTAATAAACGTGGAGTAACTAAGCATGCTTTGTCCCTATCTATCATTGTGACATTTGAATTCGACAGATAAGGACAAAGCATGACTTAGCTGCTCCATGGTACCAACGGAGCGGTACGGTCTTGGAGTACCAAGTTTATTAATAAGAGCATCGGTGTTCAATGTGTAGACTTACATGGAGCTTGGCTCTTTTTGCATAAGTTTGTTTCCTTTGTACGTGTTTATTCTTTGGATTGATCTGTTTTTAGTCTAGTTCTATTTTGGTGCATTTATTTTTAAGTAGGATGTAAACTTTAATAAGAAAAGTGTAATAAGACGAGTAAAGGTGATCAGTGTTAGTTGTGATTGTTTCTCTAATTTTCTCTGTCTTTTTATTTGCTCGCCTGGAACGCTAGTTGGTAAGAATACATTTTGAGCATTTGACTTTAACAAAATATTCTTATAACTTTGCAAATTGTGATATATTCTTCTGTATTCTAGGTGTCAACACGGAGTTGCTAGATACTCTTCTATGTCCAGAGCAGAAGGATTCTGCGATGAGTTCGAATGAACAAGCGTCCTCTAGTGACGTATCTGAAGGCCCATCGACTCCTAAAAGAACGGCGCAGAGTTACAACGCTTTGCTCATTTCGAAACTTACTACTATAGTTAGTTCGAGCTGTAAGAGAGGTGAGTGTAGGTTTTTGATCCTGAATCGTTCATTACTAGGCTTCTAAATGTTTGAACTATATTAACCCAAGAACGCATTCGCTGCTGTCCCTTTGTCTTTTTCGATGTTTTTCTTCTTTATACATTTTATTAGTTTTTTATGTTCACCTGTTGTAAGTTTTCATAGATTTTCACCGATCTCTCTTTCGTATTTAATAATGAACGACAATAATTATCATAAAAACGAAGAATAGGTCTCGGCACGCAAAAAGATCTGTCCCAGTCCTAGTATGTAGGATGGGTGGGTATGTATTTACCCTAAAATCGGGTATTTACCCTAAAATCTGGTATTTACCTGAACCTAAATTAGGTAAACACAAGTGTTCTCACACTTATCCCAATAAATTCCAGAGTCGAAGGTCCGGCTAGTGACGCTGGAGCTGAGCGTGACGCTGGCGGTGATCGCGATGCGCGGCGCGCGCGGCGCGGCGGGCGCGCGGCACGTGGCCGCGGCCGAGGCGCTGCGCGCGCGCGCCGCCGCGCTCGCCAGGAACTTCTACAAGTGCGACGACATCTTTCTAGACATGTTCGAGGACGAGTGAGTACATTTGTAAAAATAGTCCAGTGCGAGTCGGACTCGCACACCGAGGGTTCCGTACCGCTACACAGTATAGATATTATTTTATTTTGATTTCGAATCGATTCAGCGTGAGCCCGACTCACACTTGACCATTCTTTAGTGTTTGTTGTTTTTCTTCAGGATTTTTGCGATACAACAAACATAAATATCACTTCATTATTTCATTATTTTTATTTATTCGTGAGTAAATGCACTGTTCTGAAAAAATAAACAATCCAACAATAACAAACAATATTTTTTGACTACTCCGCACACGTTTCCTTTAATAATAATAACATATTCATGAAAAGGAGATACTTACAAATAATATCTGACCTCTTACTAATGTTATCAATGAGAATGTTTGTATGTTTGGATATTTTGTTACTCAATCATGTTTCAACCTTAATCTGGTCGCAACACAAATTTCATTACCGTAGACAATGCTGAAACAATATTTGTCGTGTTAATCTTATTCACTTTACTACTTTGCGTACTTTTTCAAATCAAATCGGAGAAATACTGGAAAAGGGCCGAATCTTAAGTACCGGAAACCGACGTGCATGCATGACTCGTATGAATGTGGAAGAAGCGAGAGATTTGTCAGGATCGTAGCAGGTGGAGAGAAGTGGTCTCTGCTTAGGGTCGAGTGGATGGAGCCCCGCCACAAGGTTAATTTTAAGTCGTTTGTGGTGAGAGTACCGACCAACGATCTGTCGACCTTTTTAAAGGAGGAATTCTGCGCTCAGGTTCACTTTGTCCATATTCCCATTACTTCCACATTCTAATCTCGGCCACATTCCCAACTCGTCCACATATCAATCCCAAATTGTCCCCTTGCTATCTCGTCCATATTTCCAACTCGTCCACATTCCCAACTCGTCTGCATTCTTAATTAGTCCACATTCCCAACTCGTCCTCATTCCTAACTCCTCTGCAACCTAACTTGGATTGTAGGGCTGTTCGATATATCAATTCGATCACTCGGTTGTTCACTAGTTGTTGGAAATGTGAACGAAATGGGATTGTGGACGAGATAAGAATGTGGACGAGATGGGAATGTGGACAAGATGGGAATGTGGACGAGATGGGAATGTGAACGAAATGAGAAGTGAACAAAATGGGAATGTGGACGAGGTGAGAAGTGGACAAAATGGGAATGTGGACGAGGTGAGAATGTGTACGAGATAGGAATGTGGGCGAGATGAGAATGTGGACGAGATGAGAATATGGACAAACTGAACCTGAGCGGAATTCGGGCCGCTGGATGACCCATATTTCGGCGATTTCGTGCCCGCCGGCTAGCGGACACCGCGAAAGTGTTTAAGTAGTCGTGTCAATTTTATGTTATGTATAGTAGTTATGTATGTACCCTGAAATAAAGTTTATTATATTATTATTATATTCTGCCTACCCCTCTGGGAAACAGGCGTGGTTTAATGTATGTATGTGAATACTTTTTGTAGGTACTGTGAGATGAGCAAGCGGCCGCTCAACGTCGAGTGGCTGTGCATGGACGCCGCCATCCTGCTGCCGCCCACGCGCACGCCCATGTCTGGGATCGCCTTTGCGAAGAGACTGCCTGGGGGAGAGGTATTTATCTAAAGTTTATTCATAACCCAAGGATCTCGCTCGAGTACATAATACGTACAGTGCGATAGCTCTTAGAAGGTGCTTCGTGTGTGTACTGGTCTCTCATTCGCTCTCATACGCTCTTATTAAGAGCGAGTGAGAGAGAAGTACAAACCCGAAGCATCTTCTAAGTGCTCACAGACTGTAATATATAAATCCCCCTATGGTCACTTCGACAAGGTTGCAATAACAATGTTACTTACTTGCTGTTTTATTTTGGTATTGTCTAGAAAGTTACGTAATTTGATTACGCGTTTTTAATGTTTTACATAGAATTAAACTTGGCTGGTTACCGTTATAAAATCTAATATAACAAAAAAACTCTATACAACAACGGAAACTCAACTAGCCATATTATATCTCCGTGGCTCATTGCATTACTTTTGACAGGTTATCGTGTTGCCAACGTTATCATCATCAGTATCATCACCATTGCGTATGGTTCAAATTTCAAACGCATGGTTCAAACGTCAACGTACAGCTCTTATTCACCTGACTGTAATGGCGGCCAAGTTAAAAACACTACGATAACTGTCGATTACTATGCACGTAGAGACAAAGTAGATTAAAGCCCCTGATCTTTTTTCTACAGGTCGATTCACGAGAGTTAGCTTGAATGGATTGAATGAGTGAACTAAAGTATACAAGTGTGTAAAATAATAACAGGTTTTCGGTTTGAAATTCGAACATCGGTTCAAAGGACGGCACTCACACAATCATAGGCGACATTACTTTCGTTCAATCCATTCGTGCCAACTCTTGTGAATCGACCTGTACGGTCAAACCTTAGTTTTAAAAGTTTTTTTTAAGGTAGTCCTACTGTTTGACAGATGGAGAGAGCTCGTCGCGCTATTCGCACCTTCTTCCTCATCCGAGACTTGTATTTGAAACTGACGGGGAAACCGGAGACGCAGTTGCCGCTCGCCAATCCCGCGCCCTTCGTGACAGTCGGAGACGTGCTAGACTTAAGTGAGTGGAATTATGGCTAAGCAGACAATCGTTTTTTATGGCATCGAAAAGGCGAACGAGCAAGGTCAAAAACATTTCAAAAATATTTCCCAATGCACCTTATTCCAGTGTAAGAAGAACTTCGTATGATCGGTTTCAATTGAAATGGGCAAAGATGTAAACAAAACCAATTTACCATTACTAAGTAGTTTTGAAGATCATTGTGTGGTGTTATTAATGATTTATACACTTGATTATCACTTTTATATTATTTTTCGATTGAATAACTATTAATCATACGTTTTTTTAAATAAAAACACGCTCGATGAAAATTTGAGGTTATGTGTCAAATGGTACTTGACTTGTTTACATCTTTGCCGATTTCAATTGACCCTGACTGTAAGACATTTATGACAGGATATTTTCGGTACATAGTTTTTCACTTGACTGTACCCATTCAATTTTTGTCCTAAGGGTTGGCGACGCATTTGCAGTCTTTAGATTGTAGCTTTGAGAATGTTAATGTCAATGGGTCACAGATTCCCTTACCATCAGGTGGCTTATGTGCTCTTTTGATCCGGCATGGCATAAAAAAAGTGCCGAGTTGTCATTTGGTGTATAATCAAACAAAGAATGACGATCTGGCACTTGTCACGGTCAAGTTATGGACATAGACCTGGTGGCCTGTCTTGCTTCTCCATGCCTCAAAGAAGTTGTATAGGTCCCTATACCCAGCTGTATTGTTCCAGACGACTCAGACCTGATATCGTGCGACATCATCCAGAAGGACGGGTCGTGGCAGCACCGGTTCCTGGCGGTGGACAACCAGCAGGTGATCCTCGTGGAGCCCGACAAGCAGCGCCTCGGCTGGGGCGGCGCGCGCCTCGTCGGCTCGCTGCAGGACCTCGAGGTATGGAGGGATTGTTGACTGGGGGCTATCATGTAGGGGATAGTCATTTAGGGGCTTATCATCTAGGGGCTTATTGTCAAGGGGTCATTTTCAGAGGTAATCATCAAGAGAGAGTTACCACCGGAGAGCTAATAACATGAGGGCAAATGGTTAGGCGCTAAACTTCAAGTCACAGCCCGATGAGTTGGGCTTCGTTATTAGTTGTGAGATTTCGAGGTAGGGGTCTAAAAAGCATAGCTGAGGGGCCGTCTGCAGAACATAAGGGAATTTGGCTTGAGGGCTAATAAACAAGGACCCAATCAGCAGGGGGCCAGTGGCAAAACCTTATCGTTAGGGAACTAACCATCGGGTTTCCTAACCTAATCATCAATTCCTCGTGCGTGGTCAGTTAATTGGTTGAGACAGAAGTTGTCACTTTTTTTTTCATTATTTGATAGGAAATCCGCCTTTATAACACATCTAAACACATAAAAGAGGACCATGACTGAGTGACTGACTGACAGACAACGCACAGCCTAAACCGCTGAACATAGGGGTTCGAAACATTGAGGGAGTATTCCTTGGGTACCCTAGGGGTGCACTAAGAAAGGATTTTCCGAAAATCGACCCCCAACAGAAAAAAATGGGGGAGGAGCGGGAAACTAATTCTACGCGTACGTAGTCGCAGGCGTCCTAGTACTCTATAAAAAATAAACGTCTATTTTTTTATAGTTTTAAAGATAAATCGATAAAAGAAGGCTTCCTTTGAATACAGAACCCAAAAAATGCTTATTAAAAAAACCCCAATTGTTCAGATAACGGGCGACAAGGAAGACCCCCGCTGCCTGCACCTGACCATCCACAAGCCGCGCGTGGGCGCCAGCGGCGCGCTGCCGCGCACCGTGCTGCTGCGCGCCAAGTTCAAGTTCGACGACCACATCCGCAGCATGGCCGCCAAGCAGAGGCTGGCCAAGGTAGGCTTTCATGACAACCAACTTCCTCCAGGGTAGGGTATTCTAAGATCTCGAAATCCCCAGATCCCGCAAATGATTTTGTTTTTTAAAACTTTTTTTTTTATACTTTAGTGTGATCTTAACTTGTTGTTATGTAGTGCCAATTCTCAATTATAAGTATAGGATATTTCAAGCACACCTCAAGCAACGCTGCAAGAAAGTCATAGTGTATTGTATTTAAACTATTTAAACGTGCTTGGTCATAGTCGCTCAATTATCTTAATTGAGATATCTTATTGTCACACTTAAAATAGGTACCATTCATCATCAGTTCCACTTTACCAAATGAGTCTTTCTGGATGCAAATTCTGGACTTGATACTTAAAATAACAGAGTCGCTATGTGTGTGTATACGTACAAACGTACAATATTTGAGGAGTTCCCTCAATTCTTATGGATCTCTTCATCAGATACCGACTTTTTATCCTCCTTTTTAACGTCCGCAATAGTCCGCATGCTGCAATCGCCCAAAGGTTACCTAGAAGAAATTTCCTAATAAGATAACGTTACCTTCACTTTCCAAAAAAGGCGCATACAAGTCGTCGAGTTGCGGAAAACTAGCCTACTATAACCTATAACCTATATAACTTCACCTTTTACGAGCTTTTTAAACGAGCCACTTTGCGGTGCTACAGTACTCTCGAATCGATAGCATGATTCGCCCTTTTGCTTCTGTCGTGCCATCTGTTCGTACATATTTTATCTCTTACTGTAGGGCCGCACGAAGGCGCGGCAGAAGAAGATGCAGCAGATCGGGCGCCTGCTGGAGGTGTCGGGCATGCCGGCCGCGCCGGCGCCGGCGCCGCGCCCGCGCCCGCTGTTCGCGCGCCCCGGCCTCTCCGCCGCGCGCCGCCACGGTGCGTGCACAGTCCAGCCACAGATTATATACTATACCTGCCGCAAAACAAACTGGCACACTGGGCCAACGTTAGAGCGAGACAGCGCATGTCGCTTGACCGTTCCCTGCCTTGTGATTGGGTCTCTTGGACGCGTGTAGGGATGTTGCGGTGTCACTATCGATACCGAGTTAGTACTCGTTAAATAATTCAAACAATTTTGATAGTAAATAATATATTTGTTGTACTTTTAATTAATTAATTAAAATGAAATGAAAACTCTCACTAAGAATAGACGTTAAGTTACGAACAATTTTAAAATACAAAGAAATCACTTAAGCTAAATGCAGTTCAAATGTCGATTGCAAATATTGTTACATTTTCTTTATTTTTCTTCCTTTTAAATGTGAATCAATTTTAACATACGTACAAAAAATATGATATACTTAGTAAAAAAACTAAAGGACTTGACTTCATCGATACAACGGATTGCACGCGCGCATCTCTAAATTTAATCCTAGGGATTTTATGACCCAGTGTGCCAGTTTGTTTTGCGGCAGGTATAGTTACTTCATTACAGATTCATCACTCGCCACCGCCTACCGTATAATTACCTATAAGCACATTTTGGCGTGTAGCCAGTTGCGGTGGTGAAAGTAAAGGATACTTACTGAACTTACTGTACTTTTTGAGGATATAACACTTGAATATTTTATTCTAAAATGCACGTGAAACGGTAAAATCGTAATTTTAAGTTCAGAGATGGTTGTGACGATCCTTCGATTTATTTTTCGAGCATTTGATTTCTCAAAAATCGTTTTTGGTCTATCTATGGTAATATCATGGTTGTCCCCAGGCATGGAGGGCGAAGAAGACCGGCGTCTGCGCAGGCCGAGTGGCCACGTGCTGAAGGACGGCATCGTCGTGTACCGCGAACGGACCACCAGCCGGGAGAGGTAGATATACACAACGTTTCAATTATGGTTCGTCTTTATATTTCATTGTGACATTTGAATTTGACAGAAAGAAACAAAGCATACTTTAACGGAAATAGGTTTATTGTATAATTCGTTCGTTCAAATAGTTTGCATGCTTTGATGTGCCGCCACAATTGCTACAAAGAAACCGGTTGGGCACAAAGCGGTGTCGGTGACTTCAAAGGGTTGCAATGAACGAACGAACTGAGTTTATGAATAAGGGACTGAGTTTAAAACAAGTTATTTGATTTTCCAGTAGTATCTCTCGCGGAAGCAGCGGACAGGCGTCCCGAGACGGCTCGCCGCGCGCGCGCTCCGAGGAGATCCCGCTCGAGGACATCCGCCGGAACACGGCGCCTGTGCAGCCCGCCAGCACTGTCCAGGTACACCTAAATAACGTTATACTTTACAGTTCGTTCGTTCAAATAGTGTGCAGTACAACACTTTGAAGTTCGTGCTCGCCGCGGCGGCTTCTTTGTAGCAGCTGTAACTTTATTTTTAACCCCAAGTTTTTTGTTTTTTTGTAGCACTAAGTTTCAAAGTTGCTGATTGAAAAATGAGAAATGCTTTAGTGGATTAGAAAATATGGACGTATTTCAAATGCATTCGTTTTTGGATTGTCGTGTGTTGACGCACTACACACCGTTACGCAGCGGTGCGGTCGTTACATTGCTGGTAGATTTCAAGATTTGGAATCTCAAATTCCCCCCCATGACCATCCCCTGGATCCGCCCCTGCTTGTACTCTTATAAACTTGGGCTGGCGTTAGATTAATCCTAAAATATTTTTATTGTTCCCCCGTGCAGACTAATAGGAAATACTTACACATAATTCAGAATAAACGTACAAAAAACCTAGGCCTTACCCAAACATTCTTGGATTTAAGAGTATGCATTCTGCATACATACCGCTAACGGTCAGATCGCATATCTATACAAAATCTATACAGACCGACAATGTTGTTCATACATTATGCGCGCTGCGTTTAATTTGACCTGACCACAGACCGCAGAACGCATCTAGTGGGGCAAATCCTTTAACATTAATTTATAGATGTAATTTTGCATTTTTTTTACAGATCCAACCAAGTACATCGACGCAGCCGCCGAAAGTGCCGATCAGTTCCGAAGAGACCTCCTTCATATCGGGCGAGCCGCGGCCGAAGCGCAAGGGCATCGTCGAAACCATTTGATATTAAATTATACCTTAAGGTATAGAAAAACCAATCAATACAGAAATAAAGAGATCACATTACAAATGTATTTGTACCAAGAGTATTGAAATAAACAGCGATAGATGGCGTCAGCATACCCTCCGATAATGAAAAAGTAAGCGATCACTAATTTCGTGGATCTTAAGTAGGGTCTTGGTGGCATAATTGGTAATGCGCCTGCATCGGCCCGGAGAGCCAGAGGAGATGTAGGTTCGAATCCTGCCTAAGACCGACGAAATTTTTTGAATAATAGTACATTGTTGTTGAGGTTAGAAAGTTAGCAAAAGATGGACGAGTTAGTTTTTGGGGACTATGAACAGACCATCTTTCGCCACATTTCCGAGCAGGTGGCGTGAAAAAGAGTATTGATACTCACAGAACAGGAAAAACAGTAGAAGTGTCAAGTGGGCGTGTAACGTGTGGCACAGTTATGCGGAGTTCCGCATAACCTGCCATACTTTTGCCGCGATCGCTTATTTCGATATTTCCATATTTCCATATTTCTAAAATAGGAAATTAATCCAGAAGAAAGCCTTATGGTGCTATTTTGGAGTGTAAAAACGACAACCGCATCAAAAACATTTTCCATGGTGGCGTGTTGTTTTTATGATAGTTTGAGTATTGGCGACAACAGGTCTGATACTAAGCGAATCTCATGCCACTTCCACTGTTTTTTATATTCCGTGTTGATACTGGAATTTAATGAAATAAGCTTTAATTGCCGATGGTTCTTATTGCTGTGATTAAAGCTTCTCATCGAGACGGGTGCAGGTTTAAACATGGTGTGTCTACGCTCAGTGCGGCGGATCCTGTTGCCACGTTCTAATTCCACCATGAACGATCTTAGACAGCATCGTATTGCTTTGTCATTGGATTTACATGTGACATCAAGTCATTAAAAAACGGAAACAGGCTTAAAAAAATTACTCGCAAGATTTGAAAAAAACATGACTGACAAACAAACTGAATGAAATATTTTAAAGTATGCTCCAACGTCGAATTCATATGATCTCAATATTACTACTGAATTTTATGCGGAAAATAATGCATTTGTAATAGGTACCAATTGATTACAAATAAAAAAAACACTTAATTTTTTTACAATTAAAAGATTTACTGTATTTAGATTCTGTGGATTTTTATATGAAACAGTTTGACGCTATAAATAAATTAGCCGTATTGTATATTTCCCAACGTGACACGACTAATGAATGAGACGTGGATAACCCGGTAAATTTACGTAAGCTAAACATGTAAATTTTTCCATGGTACACTCGGCTGCACAGAAAAGTAACCTTTGCTAGCTAACTCGTATGCAAGCGGCAGAAGTGATATGTTATGAGATCATGACGAGATCAATTTAGTACTGTTCTTGTGTACGCACACGTAATTTTACTAGTATTTTTTTCTTTTACTTACAACATGACGTTAGAGCGAACGACAAATAATATAAAAAAATGACAGACATGTCGAATTATGAATATTAATAATAAATTTACAATCCAAGTTAACTGATTTGCCACAAAAATGACAGCCACATCCTTAGATAAATAGGTATTACACGTGTATGACTATCGGGAATCGAATATACGACCGCTAGCCCGACAGGGCGGGTTAAACCAACGAACCGACAACCCTTCTGTGTGGCAAGCACATTCGCTCAGTGCGTCCCTTTCGTTACAGACTAGGTAAGTAGAGAGGGATTACCGTGCGACGAACGAATCGCGTGATCAATGGCGGTGGTAATGGCCTGTCTTATCCTCGTGAGGCTCACTCCCCTCCTAATTTTTGTGAGCGGGAATTTGATTCTAACAACAAGGAAATCAAGTTCAGTTTCCTTTGCTCTTAGGGTGTTACCAGACCAATCGATCGATCGTCGATCGACGGCATCGATCGATGGTAGAATTGATTAGTCGACGTCGATCGATCGTTCCTACCAGACCAATCGATCGATCGTCGATCGATGGCAGAATGGATTAGTCGATAGATAGTTTCTTCATCAATTAAAGCTATCAGACCAGTCGATCAACGTCGACCGGCAATCGATCGATTGGTTAGTCGAACGATAGTTCCTACTAGACCAATCGATCGATTTCGATCGATGTCAATCGATGCCGTCAATCGGCGATCGATCGATTGGTCTAGTAACACCCTTAGATATCATTATCGAAAGAGATAAAAATAAAAATTACACTTAAGTAATAAAATATAGTTTAAACTGAATTGCCTTGATTATGTTCCTCCTATGGCACGGGTCTCACAAGGATATGGCCTAGCGTGATCGCCTTTACACATAAACAAAAAATATGTCATGTAACTTTCAACATTATATCGAAACGATGCTATAATGAACACAAAAATACTATTAAAATGTTGTTCATGACTAATGGGCGGACGACGGATGCAATATAGTGACGAAAGCACAAGATGGATAAGCCTTTTTTTAAATTTCGAGCACTATTTATGCGTGAAAATATATGCAGTTTTTGTTATAAATCAGTACATATTTCGTATATTAAGAAAGTACTGAAGTATCACTTTACGAATACGCCATTCTTACGTCTGTAGATGTGGAGAGGTCTCTATATAAGTAGATAGTGAAATATAAAAGGAATGTTCTGAAAATACCTAATAAAGAAAAAAATAGGTTATTTACTTAAACAATAAAATTCTACATTTTTTTGCAGTGATGTTCTCTTTTTTAAATCAATTTTAGTCATATCCATATTACGGATATCGTTCGACATTATTTTGACGTAATTTGCATCCGTCGTCCGCCCCGCACGCCCATTATTCATAACTCAAAGTATTATCATACGATCCAACATACTGTGCGGTGCGCCTTGCGATCCGAGCGAAACGAAAGTTCATCGCACACAGCACGTTCCCAAGACGGGTGACAATACGCGCGACGCGATATCTAGATAGATATATGCGTTTGACTGTACAAAAGCAACGAAAAATCTAAAATAAACCGGTTACTGAAAAAAATGCATTTCTAACTTTATTTGACTTCCCCATCGCTCTAAAGACTCCTGCTGGGGTTAGGCCTCCCCAAGGCTCGCCACAAAGATTAACCTTGTGCTCGAATCTAGCGAAAAAAAACTGAATACAGAGGCCCTTGCCACGATGAATTACTCTAACTAGCGTTTCTATTCATTTCGTTTTGAAACCAATCGCGTCACGGGTAGATCACGTGACTTTTCGTATCACGTCATCTACCAGTGACGCGATTGGTTTAAAAACGAAACGAATAGAAACGCTAGTTAGCGTAGTGAGTCTTGGCAACGGCCTCAGGACATCACTTATTCCTATGTCGTCCACAATTCCGTATGGTCCATATGAAATCGTGGACGACATAGAAAGGGGTAAAAAAGGAATGTGGGTGAAGTCGTCCTGGGTCATACGAAGCAACTAAATCAGGAATACATTTAATAAAATCTTGCGTAAATGTTGCTAAGTGGAATGATGGCCAGATTTTAACCGACTTCAAAAAAAAGGTTCTATGTTCCGATGTTTGTATTTTATCTAATAGAGATAGAACGTGACAATCTTTTAGATAGAATTGCTGTAATATACTAATATTTGTAAATAAATTGTATTGTTAGGTTCTTGACCAGGAACAATCACATTGTATTTTACAAGAAGCTTAAAAAAATGGGAAGAAAGCAGCTGCCAAAGAAAATGAAGCTCAGTAAAACGTTTCGTCTCACAGAAGCAAGAAAAGAAACGAACATTTTGCATCTCTTTTTCACTTCTAAGGAAAGGGATGTGACACATACGTGAGATAATTCAATGATATAGTTTTTAGCTTCAATGCATTCTCCATAGTTTAGGCTTCTTGGCATTTTATATTGTTACTTAGTTCTTTGTCTAAATATCAAACTGTTAAAAGTCAATTTGAAGTTTTGCTATTTGGAAGATATTTAAGACTTCAATGAACAAAATTCGAATAAGTCAAGCAATATTTGTTTGATAAAATTATGTTAAAATTATTATTTGTAACATATTGCATTGACAATTCAGATTTTAGGCCTAGAATTACCATCTGTTTTAGTTTTAACGTATTGTTACTGGTTGAGATGAAATTAATTTTAGATAGGATCGTCTATAGTTAAAATATTTTTGTAATTAATAAATGGATCCCTTGTTACGTCCACATTCAGTAAAATAAATAGATATCTGTAGACATTGATCACTATTATAGAACCAACAGTCTCAAAGTTTGGCATTTAAAAAATGCTTTGTGTCCAGTAAAAAAATATTACAATGTTCCATTGAATAAAATGATGAAGCAAAATAAGTAAATTGAAGTTTTGAACAGCTTCATATTTAACCTTTTGACCGACGGCAATTGGTGCTTGTCATTGAAAAACACTAAAAGCATAAAATAAGTATCTTACAAATACACATAATAGGTACCGTTTCCGCCAAAATTAGCTAGATATTTGGTGAATTATAATTCAGACAACTGTAGTCAAAAGGTTAAAAAAGTAACGTTTGCTATAAGAGACACATCTTCATAGAACCAAAACACCTGGAAAAAAAGCTGGAAATATCGAGAAACTCAAAAATGTTAATTTTAACATTATTAATCTTAGTTCCTATGTTTTAAGTATTTACGTGACCCTCCCCATAATTGTACATACGTATATGTATGGGCTTTGGGATTGTATATACGTTTTGCTTACACAGAGAGTATAAGCCAAGGGGCACACAAGAATAGCCCATCTCATGTCTATACATATAACTTGGGTGATAAAAACGTGTCAAAAATCAAAAAAAATGTATTTGTTTTAGAATCCTAAAGAGCATCTACAATAAACCTAAGTGCATGACTCGGATGTATGAATGTGGAAGAAGCGAAAGATTTGTCAGGTTCGTAGCAGGTGGAAAGAATTGGTCTCTGGCTAGGTACCCCTCTGGGAAACAGGCGTGATTTAATGTATGTATGTATGTAAAGGTCGTCAAAATTATGTTGTGATTTTATTTAAGACTTGCAATAATGTTGTAAATAGTATTTTTATGTTCATTTAACCTAAATGTAGTTGAAAGGAATTATATTGAATGTTACATTTATATAGACGTTTTATTTATTAATCACCTCATAATCACTCGTCTGAGTTATAGTAAATTCTATTATAAAAGGTTAAATTACTGGATGCCTTTAACCCTTTAACCGCGGGTGACAGTGCCACCTGTGTTATACGGCAGACAACAGTTACTTATCCATACAAGCCACTTCTCTGTTCCAAACTAATTGAATTGGTCTTATGGATACTATTTACAAAAGAGAATCGAAGATACACTGGAGTCTCTTAGGTAACGAAATTTTCGTTTCAAAAACAAACGTAATAAACAACATGCAAGATAAGCCGTTTAACCGGTAGGTATATAATATTTAACCTTGAGTAGCGTTTGTTAAGATGAATCTTATCTATAAAACTCACATTCATGAACTTACGAATAATTCTCAAAACAAACTGGTGCCGTTTATGAGTGAGTATGTATTGTATTTTAAGAAACCTCCACTGTCCGAATGAAGACTTTTAAAGTAAAGAGAGATACCAATGTGAAGCACTAGCTGTTTGGTCTGATCATTGCCAGAAGCGAGTCTTTTTTTAAAGATATTACTGGATTAGCCATTAAACAAAGTAAGCAGCTGCTTAGGGCAATACAGATATAAAATGAATATAACGTTTTTAAGTCATAATACTTTGGGCCTGATGGAGGCTTACGTTACTCGGCAATGCTCAATGGACAAAAGGTTAAACCAACATGGGGACACAGGATAGGTACACAAAAATAAATTAAACATACAAATTAACTATATTTTTTGTTCTAATTTATTTGATTATTCGTCCGCTATACACATGATATGCACCAATGCCTATAAATTATACAAACGATAATAAACATACGAATGATCACAAACAAGTATTTACAAAAAAAAACAATAAATTCAACATTACATACTTGGCTCTGTATCATTCCAAAACTCTAATTATATTTTGTTGAGCGCGGTGATAATGTAATTGTTACAATTTTACTTGTAATAAAATAATCACATTTTATTGCAATAAAATTTAAATTGCCTCCCAAAAATTTTGTGATAATATTCGATGTAATAAATATTTGCTGATTTTACGATCGCCTAAAACTTCACATTATATAAATTTCAATATTCTTATAATAAACTCCCTAAATTATACTTAATTGTGTCTGCGAGTTTAAAAATGACAGGTGTTCAAACGATTGCTAACTGTACATTGAATTTACAAAGAAACTCACGTAAAAAACATTGTATTATCTAAATGCTTAAAAATAACTAATTATTTCATAAAAATGTCATTTGTCGCAACCGCTTCATATGAACCTCATATTTTAACAACTAAAGTTATCTATCTTATGGCTTATTCCAATGTAATAAACAACTTATTTCGTATTTTGGTCGGCGCAACTTATATTACGAAGGTCTTATTTATAAAAACTAAAACCATGCTAATTATACAAACAACAAGTTGGATCCGAAAGGCCTAGAAGGGAATTTATATTTATAAGTTGGTAGCTGGAATTCAGTTGGTTGGTTATGACCTGTTATGATGAAACATTTTCATCAGATGTAAGCTGAAAGTTGAATAACTATTTTATGAGACTGAGTAAGTTACTGATGGTGATGACAGTTCATAGATGAGCATATTATTTTAAATAGTAGTTTGATGTAACAAATACATAAAATGAAACAAAAATGCTAAAATAATTATAGAGAACTTATTGCAATAGGATAATTTAAGTTACGTAGATATTTTTCTGTTAATTTTCACCGAGTTAACGAGTCATGAACTGTCACTTTACTGAGTCTTATAAAAATCTGAGTTTAGTTAGGTTACCTAACAAAGTGTTGATCCATCTATGTTTGATTTTTTATCATAGGTTAAGAGTACGACCTCACCTATAAAGAATGGCTAAAGTTTACAATGGAAGCAGATAGGTACCCATCGAAAACATTTGTTAGGCCTGGATATTCCCTTATTAAATTAAACTACAATATACACTAAATAAGGAACAAGCATTCAAGTCTTATTTTCATAATAAATGTGAAAACTGTTTTTGGTGTTTATTTCATTTGATATTAATTACAACGGAAAGGAAGTTTGCTAACCTTTTAACCTTTTTATATTTTGGTACAACATGTTAAAGAGTCGCCAGTTAGCTCACGTCATCTGTGTCATCATTTGAAGGTTAAAAAAAGCCTGAAAGGTAAATAAATCGGCAATTCCTTAAGATACATAGGTATTTACTTAACGTTATCAAAATGTCTTACATATTTGGTGTTCATTCTTTTATTGCTAAGTTTAACTTTAAGTACCTTTACGTCAAGTTATCGATTATCGAAACTCCTTTACTATAAAGGTTAACTTGACGTGAACTTACTGGCAACTTCGTAGTATTTAACAATAAATATAGTCAGAAATTATTCATAAGTACAGAGTTTATATACGCAGTGTTTATGACTTCAAAATGTAAATTAACTGATTTATAGCGTATCTTTCCAGGAACTCAATTCAATATTGCACGTTACCACTTATTAAATAGTACTGAAGTTTAGTTGGTTTCCTAATAGTTTTATTTAAGTCTAAATTACTTTTGAAGCTTCACAATCACTAAAACTATACAATACAGTATGTCCTATTTACTAAAAAATTACAACAAATATTGCAACTTTTAAAGGCTGATCTATGACTTTGTAAATTTAAAATGAGGAGTTACACTTTCGGTAACACCTAGGTGCTTAAATAGGTTTGATTTCTACAAAAATATTCTTAGAAACAGATTTATAACATTTTTTTGGATTTATCGTACGGATTAGATTGCTGTACAAAATAAAATTAAACTTCAACACTAAAGCGCTTAATTTTTTTTAAGTAGTAAAAATTTAAATTTTTAGGTTAAATTTTGTTTTAGGAGAATAATTTTATGTAAAAAATAAAATAACCCTGTTACCAGTTTTATGTGCGCTTACATGTTTTTACAATTTCCGTGTAATAGAATCCATTAGAGTTTTAAAAAACCAATGTTAAGTGAATATAACAGGATATAAATTTATGAGAAATGTGAGGTCATGATTGACTTCCACAATGCTGATTCGATAATTTTGTCATGTCGAGAACAAATATAAAAATGGACTAAATTCTAAATGCATATACTTGCTGTATTCCAATATGGTAAGATGGTTAAAAGACTATCATAGAGGCCATAGAGGTCCATTTTAGTCCTGTTTGTTGCCATTGCATTTGTAGTCTTAGGATTGCAAAAGTTCCATGCTCGTTTTGCTTCTCTATGACTTAAATATGTAAACCTGTGTAGCAGATAATATCGTTTTTTTTTTGGTATTGGAACATAACAATTCTCTACACACGTTCACTTATCTTCGCATTCGTAACCGATTATTTGCTATAATCGCCTTTAAATACAGGGTGTTTAAAAAAATCTGAACAGACTTGAACAAAATTGTCGGGTTCAGATATAATGTTTCGAAATATTCAAATAAATCAATTCAGCTTTGCGTTTGCACACGATAACAATCGCAACTGAAATTCAATCTGACGCAAATAGCGTGGCGTTTACAAGTCGAAAATGGGATTAAGAAAATGATCAGAGTGGCCTTTGGACGTCTTCCACAAAGGGAAACCTCTAGTGATTTATTTCAACATGAGACCATTAAGGAACCAGCATAGTGATATGATGGACACCTACTTGTTACACAACATTGTCACACAAGCCAGTAAGTCTAAATGAAGCTCATTTTTTTCTTAACATCTATTAAATGAATGTCTCAGATTTTGGTGTTTAATTTTTTTTACATCAAAATATAGCTAAACATTTCACTTTAACCTTCTGACAATCGAATTTTCGATCGCGTGTTCCATACATATCTGCTTAACAAGGGCTTAAACGTTAGGAAGTAGTTTAAGGGTTTTAAAGTCTCCGTTTTAGAACAGGTAATATTGTTATTTAAGGTCAAAATACCACAATTTGTCAATTACGTGGATACATTACCCCGTTCTTTATTAAGAATGTAAATTTACTGTTTCAAAATTAATGAGACGGAGGTTATATTATTATCTACATTGGTAACCATTCTTCCAAACATTCCTAGAAATTAGGATCCCCGTATAAAATTATTCCAATAGGATATTAATAAATTAGTTACGAATGGGTACCTATTATATTAAGAGCCTAGCTATAACAATTAACAATAATAATATTTAAAAAATGGAAATACTTTATAGTTCAAAAGTTATAAAGTCATTTTATGAAAACCATAATTATTCGATAAAATTATTTCCATGACAAAATTAAACTATGTTTAAAGAATCCACAGCTAATTTAGTAACAACCTGTATATTGAAATTGAACTTTTTCTATTATTATACGGGATAATGTACCACGTAAGTTAATAATCGTAGGATTACAGGTTTATCCCTTATGTGTCTTCATAGCTTAAAAATAATTACACTTTGTAATAAAATATAGGGGTAGGTATGCTGTAATTTTAAGCAATATCTATAGGGTGTTTCAAAATCAATACCTCATTTACAGATAAACAAACCACCTATTTTTGATAAAGTAACTTTAAAAACAAAAATAAATGATTAGAAAAGCGTTGCAACCTCATTTTGAACTTTGTTTCTGAATTATAAATATTACTTTAGCTCAATTTGTAACTATTTTGATTATTCGTTTTTGCATTTAAATATGTAAGATACATTTATGAACTTGATCATAGTTCATAGGTATAAATATACCTAAATTGCTGATATTTTTATCTTGTATAACATAAGCAAAAATAAATTAGGTTCATCAACTTTTGATGTTGAATCTACTATGGCCTCGTAAGGCCCAGTGAGCAACAGGGTGTACATAATCAAGGCAATTTAATTTGAACTGTGTTTCAATTAGAATAAGGTTTATTTTCCTATGTTCATAAACTAAAAATGGAATTATCGAACAAACGTAATTGAACTTTATTGCCTTGATGGTAAATTCAAAATCCCACTTACTGAAAACTCCCTGTTTGCAGTAAGGTAGGCCTTACGAGGATAGTGGAAGGAATATAAGAAGTCAATCCTGACACCTCTAATTAAAATACAATTTAAAACTTATTCCTTGGGTTTAAGGTTTTATTTGTACTGGAATAACAAATGTCAGTATTTTCTACTTATCTCCCTTTCACTATACAGCAAGATGTATTCAATTTAATAAATTTGTCGCTGACAAATAAGTAAGCAACTAAGCAAAATTGCAAATCTTACCCAAAAATAATATTTAAGTAATTGACCACTCTTACATTTAAATAATCCAAAATAACTACGCTTTGATTATAGGGGTTTAATTGACAGAAACGAATGAAAACCACTTTTAAGTTAAATTTTTGTAGTTTCGTCTCATAGAAACTTAACTCGAAACAACTTGTCATCATAATATATTCTAGATTCTGCAGATATACATTGTATTAATTCACTACTAAAGGTGCAAATATTTCTAAAATATATAGTATATTTAATATTATAAACAGTATTTGCTATATTGTGCAGTATATAATGCACGCAACACACTTGTATGTATTTTAAAATTACCTTGCATACTTATCTACACATAAAAACATTACTGTCTTACAGTATGTATCACGCACTATTTTTACACCAACTTTTATTGTAGCTAAGTATCTCATTATGTAATTTTTGGTGTTTATACGTAGTTCATACGCCATTAAAATTATTCACAGATTTTAATATTTGCTTTCAATAATATCAAATAAAAATGCTTAAATATCTACACCATGTATATATAATTTGCATAGTAATTATAAAATTATACATATGCTTATATCGGCGCTTGAACTACTCGTATAATTAACATAACGTAACATAACAAAACAGCGCTGCCATCCAAACCAAAAAGGGAGTATGTGCATATGCATAGGAATTTACTCCTCCGCCTTTTTCTTTTGGACAGCAGAACGCACGTACGCCGTAACACTTTACATATCAGTTAACAATCATTATTGTCAGTTATAAATCTATTTTTATGACTTTTATATTTAAATATAAATTCGCATCTAGTATTTAGGCAGTTTTAACACAATTGTTTAGTTTAGGTACATATTAGTTAGCTTAGCGAGGAGTGTGGTTTTGACGAAAATTTATGACTCACTTTTTTTGTGTCAAACAATGGTTTATATCTTTTATCCAACAGCGTTTAGTCACGTCAACCCCAAGGGACGGGAGGGAAGGGAAGGGACAAGAAAATAATTTCTTGTTTATTTTTTAACCTTTTTTACACCACTGACGAAGATATTCGCTCCCCTGGTTCAATACCTGTCGGATATTTCCAGCATGATTGCCAGCGCAAAATAAACCTGAGTATCTATAAAGCAAGGTTGACGTTAGCTCTGGTTTTAAGCTGTCACTTACAGCCACTAGGCTTGTGAGTGGTTTCTTTTGTATCTGATATAATATTAAAAAGGTTAAAATTCATTTAATTCCTTTAATGGCAATGTAAGGGGTGTTCATAAGCGGCGATCACTTTCGACTATTTGAATTTCTAATAGTTCATTCTGTTCAAATATTGCAAGCGTGTTATATCATTGAATTAAACCAAGATCGTCTAAATACTTTTCCCTTGCCTTTAAAAACTCTTATTATATCATAGTTTGAAATATCATACATTTGCAAAAGGAAAATTACCATTTAGTTACTTAAAATAAAATGGAAGTTTTGTAAAATATTATAAAGCTGTCGAACTTCACAATTAATTATTGTAGTGTAGCAATTTCACAGTCCAGTTTAAAAATAGCGAAGGAGTGTAATTAAAAATCATTTAATTTTGAACCTTATGTAAGTATACTGTCAATAGAACACGGTTGTTATTTTATCAGCCGCATTGCTTTGCATACTATGGTACTGGTATAGTACTGTCAATTAGCTATTCTAATGCAATATTGGCATACAAAGTATCAGCGTTTAATGACGTTACTCAAACTGAAAACTGCCTAATCAAGAAAAAACTCATGACGTAACTCCACAACTAATTTTTTTTCTTAAATAATCTGTTGGACCTTTTATATGATGTGACCCAATGTACACAGTTTCTGACAATAAATGAATCTTATCCTTATCTTATCCTTTCTTTCTTGGACATGTTCTTGTGATAACTTGATTTTGAATCTTATAATCGTACACACAAACCGTAGTACCTATTAATTAAACAGAACTTGATTAAGTCGCACGTCTCAAGACAGGTTCTAAACGCCAAAGTAAACTTTTTTATATAAATGGCCTGGATAAGGCAAGCGAGCCCACAGGCCACCTGATGGTAAGTGGGATCTGTGACCCATAGACACTTGCATTCCCAAGACTACAATCTTAAGACTGCTATCCTAAGACCTCAAATGCGTTACCAACCCTGACGACGAAGATCCGAGATCAGAGACCGGTTGCCTTATCCCCCATACCGGAACACAAAAATGCGAATACCTACGTTGCTTGGCAGTGATTGATTGGATTGGACTGTCATTATTGAAGTGCATATCTTGAGACAGAGCATCTCTGTCGAGATCAGTATTTATAAACACCGTTTTAAGTTTGTTTGATCAAAAGTATTCAATTTTAATTTAGTAAACAACCTGTATATTCAATGTCAGATTTAACACGACAAAATTACGTAGAACACAATTTATATGGCGTCTCGTGAATCTTCGTTCGCGCAGACACGAACAACAATCCGATGATTTCCGAAAGCACGATTAAAACCCACGATCAGACTTGTACGTAATAGTTACAAGGTCCAAATTAAATTGCATCTATTTTTCCCATCTCACTAACGGCTGACTGAATGACACGCGTCAACATGGCGTCTCTAGAATCAATAATAGCACAAAATAGGTAGGTACAGGCGAGTAAAGAGTGGATCATGCTGATTGGTTCCCGTGCTTCGAAAATTCGTCATCTGCGCAGGTACATCGGTAAGCCATATCAGTTGTGTTTTACTGTAACAAGATAGCTAAACGATACGATAGCTTAACTAACTCTAAGGCCCACTAGCAGCAAGAGATAGATCTAGATTTAATTTATTTATGTCAGTGCCTGTTAGAATCTATTTTAGGTAAGTACTAGTTTTTCGTCAAAACCTCATATAAATCGCTAGTAATGCAGTTTTCGAAGTAGGTTTCAAGGTGGATGGAACGAACATATCCACTTTTGGCTAAAGCACTCACTTAAATGCTTAGAAATATGTCGAGACAACATTTAAGAAACATCAAACGCAAAAACGAAGGTACAGTAAATTTTAAATAAACGTTTTTCAATCGGCTTCTTGGTTATTAAGTCAAATCAAATACATACGTCACTTTCACACAAAAATATATTACCTACACGAAATACTATTAAAGAAAATCACGAATTTAAAACTGTTACGACATCTAACCCGGCTATAGACCAACTCAACAATATAAATACAGAATTGGGGTATATTTAATCTCCATACACATTTTCTTGATGGCAATACGTCAACGCTACTTATTCGATAGAAGGTAAAAGTTCGGACCTACTTGGGGTACCTGGGGTTGTATGTACACATTATGGCAGCCAATGATTATAGACAAAAACGTTAAACAAGAGTTTCTATTCAACTTGGTCCGATAGCCTGTACGGTCACTCTCTAATAACTTTCGTGGAAGGGACGCGGTCATACACAATTCTTAATTTTAGTTCTGACTCAGACATCCTCATATTGGCCTGTATTATAACAGAGCCCCGATTTACGCTCTTAAACTGTATCTTAAAAAAAACTAACTCTCTTTCTTAATAAGTCGCTGTTACTGTTAATGTATTCTCTGCCGTTTGCCCAGAGGCCGTATCACGAACTGTTATACCTGACAAGTTTCAGGCAGTGTAAAGGACAGAGATGTATGACTCGTAGCATAGTCTTTTAGAATAGTATAGAATAGAATAGAAATAGATCATTCTCATTGCCAGGTTTTAACAACTCACTACACGGCCCCAGGTACCACATCTTTCACGAAACAAAAACCGCTTATAGAAAACACAAAAACGTTTAAAAATTACTGCACCTTAGTTTCAACTGAACAATAACACAGAACACCCTTTTTGGTCAAGCAATTCCACGGACAATGCTTTAAAAATATGAATAACAGCCCTGCTGCGAACATAACAACAGCTTTTTAGCGATATCCCATGAAATACTAGCTTACTATCTTGCTATTAAGCGTACAACTTAATGAAGAGCTGGGGCATGCATGAGGCGCGGGGAGAGGGCAATGGCGACTAGTAGGATTTTACGTATCTCACCCCCGCACCTCATCCTTACCCCGGCAAAAAAGCAAGATTTTAAAAACTTATTGCCTGTGTTTTTTATCAACGTTGCTGTCATTACCCTGACTGTGAACGATAACATCGTGAGAAAACCTGGACATTGGAACAGCTGAGTGTATAAGAGGCTGGGGTCATTGCAGAAAGGTCCAAGTGTATCTAAAAGAGCCTCTCTGTACATAACAGATATTAGGTAGTCTAATATTTCATGTTACATCGCCACAAACCAATCCTTCCTTACCTTACAAAATTAAAACTATCATACTATTTACTTAGCTTGCAATAATATATTCAAACGTGCAAATAATCGTAGAGTAATGGAGAGTCCGCATTATTGCTGTGCTACGAGCGGAGTTGCGCGGGAGAGAGGACCAGCTCGCCCTCCGTGAAGTTCGGGCCGAAGGAGACGTTGCGGGGCGGCGGGCGGCGCGGCGCGGCGGGCGCCGAGGCCGGGGGCCGGGGGGGCGCGTGGGGGGCCGCGGGGGGCGCGCTGGGCTCCGCCGTGCGGTACCGGCGCAGGCGCTCGTCCTCCTCCCCGCTCGACAGGCTGGACACGTCGCACGAGGACGCGTCCAGCCGGCGCGCGGGGGAGCACTGCGCGGGGCCGGCGCGCGCGCCGCCTGCCAGCGGCATCTCTTCGCCTTCTCCGTATCCGGACAGTCTGAGGAACAAACGAAAAGCAAGCTTTAAAAACCCGCCTGCACTTTTTTATATGGTCGATAACTGACATTTTGCTATTGTTGTTATTTCAATTTTAACAGTTTATCCTATGTCACCCGGGATGGTGAAAGGATTCTAACGATACCACACATATCTAAATCTGTTCAGGCTTTTAGGAGTTATGGTGGAACAAAGAATTGTACATACATACATGAACCCTGAAACTACACTCATTTTTGGGCGGTCGTGTAAAAATAAACTCGAGTTAGTCTTTGGCTGGCAACAAAGTTCAAGTGGTTTTGTAGGTCAACTACTTATAATTTCTGCCCTTCCGGTCTGAGACTTGTACGCGTCTCCACCATTTCACTGCTTCTTCCATCTTGTCGTCGAGTCGAACGCATAGTATAATTAAGCTACAGTTGTGCTGTTAGAAATAAACTCGTTGAATTGCAAATAGTGGCTTTAGATTCACCAGCAGTAAACAACCCATACGGTCCACACTCACGACATTGGTCCTTCGAACCGGATCTGAACCATAACTTATATGAATGCAATACAATACGAATACATGTAACCTAATCCAAGGTTTTACGTTCGCGACAACACTCTCCTGTCTGATAGAAACCTGATCCGTGATTCTATCACACTTAACTACAAGCCAGAATTTTATTATTAGACTAGAGAACCCCCGCAGCTTTGTACGATCCCAAATGCTTCTCGTTGGGGGATTATTGAAAAATCCTTTCTTAGTTCACTTCTAGGGTACCTCAGGAATATTACAGGTCCAGTAGTTTAGGCTATGCAATGTCAGTCAGCCAGTCTCGGAAAAGTTCAATACGTATATGCCCTTACTAATAAACGTGGAGTAACCGTGAAGTAGCTAAGCCGTGCTTTGCCCTTATCTGTCATTGTGACATTTGAATTCGACAGATAAACCAAAACATGGCTTCGTTTATTAATAAGGGCAATAGCTATAAGCTGTTACCTTCTGCTCTCCTTGTAGTTGGTCCGCCGTCGACAGCACGGCTTGGCGAATATACAGAAGATGATGCGCAGCAGGCAGCACGCCAGCCCAGCGAAGATGAGGGAGGGACCCACCATCCGCAGCGCAGGCGTTTTGAAACCCTGGAGATCAAAAAGTGCACACTGAGAAAAACGGGCTACTTACGGCGACCAAATTTGAACTATGTACTCGCGCCAGATACTTACCACGTGCTTTTCACACGTATATTATAAGAGGCATACTTATAATTTTTTAAGCGGCATGCAGTATCCGGCAGTGTGCGGCATACGCGTAATGGAGCCTGTTACACACGTCATAATGGTTGATTTTTGTACTTATTTTACGTAGCGCGGCTACGGGATTTTTTCTCAGTGCATTAACATTAAAGTAGTTCGACAGTAATGAGTAAAGAGTAAAGACGTGGATAAAATGGAAGATTAAAAAAATACTTTCTCGAAAATTCGAAGTGCCATTTTGAAAAATACGTAAATGTAAACAAACGGGCGAACACAGAATCTCTTCAAAACTTGCTTACCCGGCTATCGGACTAGTAATCTGACGAAATCCAAATTTGGATCGACGGTGTCGGACATCTTCGGACGGCGGTCTACGTACGTACTTTTTCTGTTTTGGATTGGATTGGATGTAACGAGCATGACTTATGCGAATCGTTAGACCCAGTGTGCTCGTTCTTCTTGTAACCATTAAAACACGCTTCTAGAACAGTGCAGAGATTAATGCTGACCTTGTCTCCAGTGCCAACGAAGTACACGACCAGACCCAGCGCAAGAGTGCCGAGACCCGCGTATAGGAGGCGGGCCACGCCCCACGGCTCCCCGCTCGCCCCCTCCGCCTCCCCGTCCGAGTCTGATGACGAGCCGCATGATGCATCCCGAATCTGAAATGTTATTATGTTTGTATGGAATTAAATGTTAACGAAACTGATTTAAAATTATGCCTTCGTTTAACTTTTAGGGCTTGGGAGTCAACGGGAGCCTATTATTTAGCCTCCCTGTCTGTCTGTCCGTCAGTATGACAGCGGGCTGTATCTCATGAACCGTAATAGGTAGATAGATGAAAAAAAATCCGGCCTAGGCCTTCAATTTTTTATGAAATTCCTTTATTTAAACTCGAGTTGTTCCACCCGAAACGTGATACTTTGAAACCTAAAATAACTAAAAAAACGGCTAAATTTCATTGCATGTTTGAGAAAAATATATTTGTCACTAACGAGTATTTATTTGTACTTAATTTATAATACTTGTAATGAACTTAATGTAACATAATCGGTGAATAATGTAGGTATAAAATTATGTCTCGATTCTAGAATAGGTTTAACTTTACTGTTACCATCATAATATGGACATGTCCGGAATTTTAAATATTATAAACTAAATGATAGAAATAGAAATAGAAATAATTTATTTAATGCATACACACATTTCCAAAAATCAGGAACTTAAAGAAAAAACATTTAACATGGCGTTGAAAAGGGCTCCTCTCAGCTTTGTGCCGCAGCAAGCCGCGGCGCTGGTTTTCAGAGGGACCCTGACTAAATGATAATAATAATGTAATACCGACAAATGTAACTATAAAGTAATCCCTAAACATGATCCTCAGAGAACTGACTCAAGATCCGTCTCAGGATCTCAAGAGCTCTCAGCCAGACACTTGCGCTCAGAAGCGATGATTGATGGCCGAAGCCCCGGAGCGAAACAAGTGGCTCTACAGACCGCCATGACTCCGCGATTTGATGTTGTGATAAATCCGGTTGGCGTTGGTTGTACTTGTAGATTGTGTAAGGAAACGGTGGTTTTATCATATTTGAAGTTACTTACTTTAGCATTTAGTAAATTTGAGATTGTGATGGCATGTACAGTTCAATAAGAATGGGAATAACAATAAAAAGCCCGACGAAATGAAATATGGAACGCGGTTTTTCAGCCATTCTTGGTTCACACGAGCTTTATGAACCGGGGCCGAGTCTTGTTGAAATGTGCACGGTCTACTACCGAAATGTTTGCACGCCCAAGGCTTCCAATGCAGCTTCCAAAACAATTTCCCGATAGTAAGTTGCATTTACTTTGACACAAGGTTCGATAAAAACGATTTGGTAACACTTCATATCGTTCGCTCTGTATAAGACTTTGCGTGGTCTGTTGTTAAGAACCAAGGGATCGATTAAAAAAAGGTCCGCCTACTTAACTACACTACTACCCCTTTTTACCCGACTGCCGAAGGAGGAGGGTAATGTGCTAATCAGTCTATATATGTATGTTTGTTCCTTTGTGGCGCTCTAGAAACTAAACGCGTGGACCGATTTTGATGATTCTTATGTCATTCGATTTGTCATAATCTTGTGTGTCACTAAAGATATGTCAGTAATTAAAATTCAATATGGCGCCATATTGTAAAAAAAAAGTCGACGAACTTTGACAAATGGTGTATCATTGAATAGGTATTTAAAAATTACTAATTTAGGTTTCTTTAATCTTTTTTTTTTTGAACGATCATTTAGTATTTATAACAACTTAAAGTTGGTTAGCATCAACAGTCGATTTTTTTAAAGCTATGAATATTAGGATAAAGATGAGTGTTTACCCGGTTGTTCCTGTGCCACTTGCCCCGCTGGTCTCTCCGCGCGCCCGGGTGGTCCCCCAGCACCGAGCAGCGGCGCGCCGCGCCGCCGGCGCCCGCGCCTCCGCCGCCCACCGACATCGCCGCCGCCTCTTGCCATGCTGCGCGGCCGGCTGCGCACTGGAAGTGAGAAGAGATAGTAGTTAGAATTATAGGGAAATAAGAAGGGAAAATGAAAAGACTGGTGTGAAATTTTGCCGATGTTTTTTTGCCTTTTAGTATTTCTTATGACTGTCTAAAGTATTTTGTACTGGAGGATGCCCGCGACTTCGTACGCGTAGAATTAGTTTCCCGCTACTCCCCCCATTTTTTCCCGTAGGGGGTCGATTTTCGGAAAATCCTTTCTTAGTGCTCACTTACATCATGAAAGGAACCCCTGTACCAAATTTCAAGTTTCTAGGTACAGTAGTTTCGGCTGTGCGTTGATATGTCAGTCAGTCAGTTTAGCCTTTTATATATATAGATTATAGATAAATTACAATTTATTTGTCTAGCGGACCATTAAGCTGAATGCAATGAATTGACTTTTTGTTGTAATGTTTGCACTTTTTTTTATTTGCAGAATGCACTTTTTAAAAACAGCCCACGCAATTATTTTTCATTATTATATTTCATTATATCTAAGGATAATTTAATACTTGCCCGTGTTCGAAGCTTTAAAACTTCATGAAATATTATACATATAATTATACATAATAATAGTAAATATTTGACAAACATTTCATTTTAGGATTTTGTCAATGAAATAGGTACTTAAACCCTTTTTAACATTCATAATTTATTTACTAAAGATGCTCTACGCTCAATCTATTTACTACTAAATATTTTCATTAAGTTAACCTATCAAATTACTAATGTTATTTTAATAAAACTTTTGTACGAGTACCTACCTAAAAAGGAATGAGGTAGGTATCATTGCTCAATCTATTAATGACCTATTAATATTATTCGGACTTGAAGGTTGAAGAAAAATCCTGCAAGACTTTACAGTTCAAATAAGTTTATAATATATTATTTTACACCTCAATAAACGCAAACTCGAAAAAAAACGAATAATTTCTTCCTTGAATACCTTTAAAGTAACATAAAAATAAATTTAACTTACAAATATTAATAAAACAGTACAAAGTACCTAAATATTTGCTGTATCGTCAACAGAGTAAAAAGAAAAACTAACTTTAAAATAAATAAAATTATGTACGTAATTTATCGAAAGAAATATGAACACGAACACCACTTTGTCTACAAGCAAACAGCATTACGAAGAAAACAAACTAAATAACGTCCCAACAATACAACAATCTTGTTAAAAAGCCATTTTGAAAATTTGTTCAAACCAGTCACGATTTCAATATACAGAAAATGAAGACTTACGGCCAGAAAGCAATAGCCGGTCGGACGCCATATTGGCTCGTTCGGTATATCACAAGAAACACAATAGGTAGGTACTGCGATAAAATCCTCCTTAAACCCGTAGTAAACTAGCTACGGTTTATCGGATTTGAAACGAATTGGTGGAAGGGTACGATATGAGTATTTTCACAACACTGCTCGGAAATATGGCCATAGATGGTCTTGTTTGGGGTCACAAAACGTCACTTATAAGGACACACCAAGAATGTTTTTGACGGCATGTTTGCTGATTGGTCGAGAACATTGTTGTCCAACTTTAAGAACCAATGAAATATTAATGAAAGCTTCAATTGAAAAATTGAAATCGACCAATCAGAACACACCATTTTGTGTCGTACAATATTAGGTGTATTTTTGCTAAAAGATACACAGACTAAAAACTATGTCACTGCTTTTTTTTTAATGTAATTAAAACTTGGCCCCTAATCTCGAACCACTAGAGATGAAATTACACGGGAGATATGGCGAAACAAATACAATTTTATATGACATCTTCATTTCGAATGTTAGTTTTTATTAAGTAATCTCGAGTGCCACGAGAATAGGAGTCCAGATTTAAAAAAAAAAATATCTATGGTAAAATTGGCGGTGATACAGCTTCTACCTATGAAAAACCGACGCCAATTGACTAACACTATTGAGTTTTGAATATGATTTTTTATTTTATTTCCTCTCAGTAGTTGTGAAAAGCACTATGTGTAGAAAGTGCAATTTATGGACTCGTACACTAGAGGGCCTCAACTACGTTTCGGCCCTCTATATGACTCGTAAAAATCGCATACTTTCTATCCTCTGCAACAATATACTATTTATTAAAGAAAGTAACAAGAAAATAGGTACGGTGTTTTTTTTTGACATAGAAAAAACGTGTGGGTCTAGTATGGTTGCATCTATATCGCGTGTCAAATGTGGATAAAGCATCCGTCACTCTCGTACTTATTTACGTGTCAGAAGGTGACGGATGCCTTATCCAAACTTTGTCACGCGATAAACGCAGCCATGTTAGGGCCCCTGATGGTAAGTGCACGGAATAGAAAAACAGTGGAAGTGGCATGAGCTTCGCTTAGTATCAGACCTGAGGCCCGTTTCACGAAGCTACAAGTTACAATTTACAAGCGGAAGTCTCTTTCTAGCAGGAGGAGTTAGAAAGAGACTTCCGCTTATAATTTGTAACTTGTAGCTTCGTGAAACGGGCCTCTGTTGTCGCCAATACTCAAACTATCATAAAAACAACTGAACACGCCACAATGGAAAATGTTTTTGGTGCGGCTATCGTTTTTACACTCCAAAATAGCACAATAAGACATGCCTCTGGATTTATTTCCTATTTTAGAAATATCGAAATAAGCGATCGCGGCAAAAGTATGGTAGGTTATGCGGAACTCCGCATAACTATGCCACACGTTACACGCGCCCACTTGACACTTCTACTATTTTTTCTGTTCTGTGGGTATAGGCATATGCATTCTCAAGACTTACAATCTTAAGACTGCAATCTTTAGATCGTCCGGGGATACCACCATCACATACCGTTTAACCTGCCGCCAAACAGCAGTGTTCACATTGTTGTGTTCCGGTGTGGGGGTAAGACAACCGGGGAAATGACTAGCGTAGAGGCATTCCAACTAAGTCATCGTGAGATTGTAAGCTTGAGACTGCAATCCTATGATCGCAAAAGCGTTCCCAACCCTGAGGACTAAGATGGAATGTCTCTATGCTAGTGATTTCACCGGTTTTATTCCGCATAGGGACACAACAATACGAACACTGTTGCTTGGCGGTATGTTATGTTATATATAAGAACAATAAATATTAAAGTTATAGAATACCATAGAAATAGAAACATATTTGAGACAAGCTTTTGTTGCGGACTTAACTTCATTCTGTACAGCCCGTTAATTACCTATATTTTGTTGGTCATAATGTCTTTTTTTCACATAATTAAATAAATAAATATTAGGGGACAAATCTCACACAAATCGGCTTAGTCCCAAACTAAGCTATGTTTGTATGTATGTAAACTATTTATTGCACAAAAATAACATAGATAATAGTTGATAGTCATAATTGTATATATTGATTGAACAGTAAACTTTTCAGAATTTTCTAAATTATATGTAGGTATCTAACGTGAAGACTAGAATAGGTTAGGTTTGATGAAAAAAAAACATGAATAAGAAACAGCAGCCCGTTTCACGAAGCTACAAGTTACAAATTACAAGCGGAAGTCTCTTTCTAACTCCTTTTGCTAGACAGAGAGTTCCGCTTGTAATTTGTAACTTATAACTTCGAGAAACGGGCCACAGATAGTTTCCTAAAAAAATACGGTATGACTACTTATCACTGATAATTATGGCCTTAAACATATTTATTATGACTAAAAATAATTATGGCAGAGAAAATAGACCCGAATTGAGCAACTTAAATAAAAGCTTGTAATAAAAAGGATGGTAATTAAGTCTTCTCTACGACGCTTACGAAGCTAGTTTTTTAATACCCGGCAATCAGATCTTAAATGAACTTTACAGGCGAAGTTTAATTGCTTTCAAAACTATTATAAGAGCTGATTTCTTTATAATCCGCTTAAAGTTAACGTTGGCTGCTTTTTTTAGGATTCCGTAACCAAAGGGTTCCAACGGGACACTATTACTAAGCCTCCACTGTCCATCCGCCCGTCTGTCACCTGTATCCCATGAACCGTAATATCTAGACAGTAGATTTTTTTACAAAGTGTGTATAGCCGCTATAATAATAAAATACAAAAATAAAGTTAAAAATAATCATACAAGAAAGAAACCCTTCGTGTGCGGGTCCGATCATCATCGATCATCATGCGGGTCATCGATGCTGTTTCGATGCTGTATCACGTCAATATCGATACTGTATCACAGCTGTGTCGATGTTGTGCCTATGCAGCTGTATCAATGCTGTATCGAGGCTGTGTTGATGCTGTATCGTTGCTGTATCAATTCTGTATCAATGCTGTATCGCGGCTATATCGATACTGTATCGAGGCAGTGTTGAGGCTGTATCGATGCAGCTGTACCGATGCTGTAATTGATGCTGTATTGTGGCTTTTTAGATGCTTTATCGATGCTATATCGATGTTGTATCGCGGCTATATCGATACTGTATCGCGGCTGTGTCGATGTTGTATCGATGCAGCTGTATCGATGCTGTATCGCGGCTGTGTCGATATTATATCGATGCAGCTGTATCGATGCTGTATCGCGGCTATATCGATACTGTATCGCGGCTATATCGATACTGTATCGCGGCTATGTTGATGTTGTATCGATGCAGCTATGTCGATGCTGTATCGAGACTATAATGATTCTGTATCGCGATAGTAGTGATGAAAAATCGTGTTTACGTGTGCGAGGGTATACAATCAGCGACAGGCATCGCGTGTCGACTCCCGAACCTTTAAATTAAAATGCCGTGTTTTTATTCCTATCTAAATGGTCATTTGTTAAAATTATTTATGTAATAAGCCCAGGTAGCCTATGTAATGTGTAACGATGTAAACACCAATAAGGTAAGGTGGGGCAAGTGCGTCTACGGGGCCAGTCCTTATAACCAACAATACGCACACACCTTTTGTCACACATTTTTTTTTTAAATAAAATTTTGTTTTTGTTTCTATTTTACTGGTTTTGGGTGACAATAAATACTTCTTATTCTTATTCTTTTAATATCTCCTTAAAAAATATATGACTTGTCACTCTTACCCCACCTGACCTTAAATTTAATCGAAATAGTTTGTGATATAATTATACAAACTTTTATTGCGATTATTTTATCCAAACATATTTGTCATCAAATGCAACAAAACCCTAGCATTTATGATTTCTCCAATCGTAACAAAACCTCAAGCATCATAAGATATGTATAAATGCATAGCGTGCATGGAACCATGAGTGTTCTGTCACTGAAAGTCACCGGGCTACGGTAATCACTTGCACAATTAACGTAAGTGATTTATACGGTGAAAAAACTTAGAACACGGGGGCGTTGCACGCCATGGCATATTAATTTTATTTTATATTTAAGAACTACATGTTTTAAGCAATTTATAGAGGTAACACATTTGCTAGCGAAACGCCTGACATGTCTAACCCGTAATTTGTCAAAAATGCAAAAAGTCGGGAATTCAAACCCATTTTGATTTTGAATCAGAAAAAAGGCACATGCAAAACATTAAAAGTGAACATTATGGTATGTTGACTGTAATCTTTTTCTTTTCTATAACTCAAAATGTATGGGACGTCATCCCATACATTTTGAGTTATAGCCGCTCACGTGACATGCTATCTGCAACCACACTGAGAAAAATTCCCGTAGCCGCGCTACGTAAAATACGTACAAATTCGACCACTATTACGTGTGTAACCGGCTCCATTACGCGTATGCCGCACACTGCCAAATACTGCATGCCGCTTAATTATAAGTATGCCTTTTATAATTTACGTATCAAAAGCAAATGGTAAGTATCTGGCGCGAGTACATTACAAATTTGGTCACCGTAACTAGCCCGTTTTTCTCAGTGCAGAGTTGCGAGTGATAGCCCTTATTTGCTTGTAAATAAGGTCGATCAAATTCGCACGAGAACTCAAGTGGGTAAGAAAAGAAAAACTTTAGAAGCGTTTGCATCTTGGCTAGAGTAAAGGCTAGACAATTTGCTTCACGCTAACGTAAACGATTTTCGAAAACTGACAAAATCTATGAAATTGACGTTGGCGCTCGACGCGACCGTCTGACAGCTTACTTCAATCCTATACATTTTAGATAGCGATAACGAACGCCGAATGCATCTTGTCTAGGGCCTCAGACATACCTAAGCGCTATGGCTAAAGAGCTGTGCTCTATTCTACTCGTTAAAACAATATAGCTTTTGACATGTTATCGTGTTGCGTAAGTCGGTCGCCATTACTGTCAAGTATAAAAGAACTCATGATAATGCCATTCATTACTGTCAAGTATAAAATAATGAATTTGGGGAAAAGGAGAAGGCAGAGTTAGATAGAGGTACAGACCAATGTTTACTTTCTATATGCAATTTCAAGGAAATTATTATACTATCTATACCGACTACCATTGAGATTTCGCCGTCTTGAATTAGTTCCTTTTTAGGGTTCCGTACCCAAAGGGTAAAAACGGGACCCTAATACTAAGACTCCACTGTCCTCTGTCTTTCTGTCTGTCACCAGGCTGTATCACATGGACCATTATAGCGAGACAGTTGAAATTTTCACAGATGATGTAGGTATTTCTGGTGCCACTATAAAAATAAATACTAAATACAGATAAAATAAATATTTAAGTGGGGCTTCCAAATAACAAACGTGATTTATTTGCCGTTTTTTTGCTGGATAATGGTACGGAACTCTTCGTGCGCGAGTCCGACTCGCACTTGGCCAGCTGCTTTTCTTTATGTCGCGCTCTGTGATAGTTTTCGTATTGCTGTGCATCCAGCGCAAAGATCACATCGATCTGTTTGCCTGTTTTGTAACATAGGACTCTTTATGCTTTTTATACGTTATATCTTGTTTTTATGTCGCTGTATTTTTCCTACATAAAGTTTAAAAAAGTAGAAAAAACAAACACCCTTTACATTTAGTCCTACTACGCTCAATTATAATTAAAACGGGTCATTGTACGTACAAATTTACATACACCGCGACTACTTTTCACTAAGTGTACCAAGGATTAAGATTATTCAAAGATAAGTCGTACGATTATGTTAATTCTTAAAGTTTACTACTGAATTAAACGGGGACTTTGGTAACTATAGTAGGAACCAGGTAACGAGATCTGTCTAATTGGATCGCTTAAGGTTTGCGCAGACATAACCGCTCGACACTGGATCAGCGCAAAGAGAAACATTGAAAAGCTTTGATCTGTGTTAGTACGATACATTTTTTAGTGGACGATTGTTATTTTGTGCCTTTCCGATGCCGATAAAAGTGCGTTACAGTATGGAGTTTCATAAAAAGAATACTGAACGGCTCGAGTTGAGGTGCTAAAGATGCCATCGCATGCCTTAAGCAGCTAAATAATGTCATCGCATGCTTTCAGCTGCTAAAGGATTAACATGCGTCAGCAAACCTATCTCATTCGCAAGCATGCCGTCGTATGGTTAAGCAACCGTTCTCGTTCGTAAGCATCCGGTCTCACGTGTAAACAACCGTTCTCGTGCGTTGACTTAAAAAAGCATCCTTCAGCAGCACGTTGCTACACTTATACGCATTTCTGAAGCTGAATAGATGCAGAAAAGTGAATTGATGCGCACACCTCTTCATAGAAAACAACGATTTTCCGTATAAAAAATGCGATTCGATGCTGATAGATGTGCCTCCTCCTATGTGTGCGTAAACCTTTAGCTCACCTGTCCCGTCCATCTAGTTAGAGCAATTATTCGGTTATACCGGGCTAACAAGTAGCTACGTAAAGTTTGGAAGCTCAAATATGTATATATGTGTGGAACATGAGCAAGGGTCGGAAACCTGGTTAATTAGGGTTCCGTACCCAAAAGGGTACCCCAACGGGATCCTAGGCTATTCTTATGCCTACGCTGTCCGTCTGTCCGTCCTAACTTTAAAGAGATTTTTTTTTCAGAATATGTGTTATTATTGCGGATCAACCTACTAACAAAAAAAGTTAAATAAGGAAGACTTCATACTAAAAAAAATTAATGATCAATTGTGAGTTGGGTTCACGTTGATTCGATTCAATATCGATATGTTTTATTTTCATGAAGTAAGCAAACAAGCACACACGCCACCAGCCCACTATTTCACTATCTTGACAATGACATGTGGCAGGTGACAATTCAAATACAATGCAAAGTCAAAACTCTGATACATCACTGGGTTTCATACAAGCTGCTCCATGTATACTGAAATTACACTTGTCACCTGTAATTATCAGGATGGCGGTGGTGGTGGGTGGTGGTGGTGGTGGCTGATGGTTAAACGGTGAAGCCCATAGACATTTTCAATCTCAAGATAACAATCTTACGATGAATTAGTTGGAATGGCTCTATGCTGTCCATTTCACCAGCTGTCTTATCCCGCATCGGGACACAATGTGGACACTGCTGTTTGGTGACAGATTAAAAAGTAAGATGGTGCTAGTTATCTCCTTATCTCCGAACGATCTTAAGATCGAAGTCTTAAGATTGTAGTGTTGAGAATGCATGTCTATGGGTCACAGATCCAGTGTGCTCTTTTGTCTTCTCCATGACCCTTTTAAACATTGTATACACGGTGGCTGTTTTCTTTGAAGAGCTTTAGATATTTCCCGTGTGGCGTGGCGTCTTAAAGATAATTATAACAGGCAGCGACAGGACTTTATTAGGTTTCTCATATTTCATACAAATAAGACGCAGAAGCGGAACCCTCGGTGCTGGAGCCCAACTCGCACTTGACCGATTATTTTATTTAATGTCCGAAAGTCACGTTCGTGGTATTGAATAAACGAATTGATATTTTCAATGGAGTTATTTTTGTTTGCAGGCAAATAAAATCCGGAACGCAGTGAAATGTAAATTGTGTGTTCATTTATTTTGAACAAATATATCGGAAGTTATTTGGTAAACCAAATATTTGTGGGGAAATATAAAAGAACAAACTGTTAAAATATTATCCTTCAATATCAATTTATAACAGTAGAGTAATAAACAAAGATAGATGGCGTCAAAATACCCTCCGAGTATAAAAAGCAAGCGATCACTAATTTTGTGGATCTTAAGTAAGATCTTGGTGGCATAATTGGTAATGCGCCTGCATCGGCCCGGAGAACCAGAGGAGATGTAGGTTCGAATCCAGCCTAAGAACGACGATTTTTTTCGCTTTAATATACGTTTCTGTTAAATAAAAAATCTTTAGTACCTACCTAGGTACCAATTTCACAATTTGATAAGATGCATTTGTCAGAATTGAAGTAGGTGTTGACTACAGCGACATCTTTATGTCAAAGGAAGTAATGTAAAAATTAAAGACTGGCCCTCTAAGTCATAAACGCACAATAAACCTATGTTAGTTAAAATATTCTTTGTCACTTTCTATCAAATTCAAATGTTACTATAGTTATAACAAATAGGGACAAATCATATTTTAAGCACACTTTAACTATTGCTCGTTTATGAATAAGAGGGTTAAAGATAGTTAAAAGAAAATTCTCAAAATATTAACAAATTCAAATCGTTTGCCGGCGAATGTTGCCAAAAATCTACTACTGCATTTTTAAGGCTCATAATGGAACGAACATAAACTTTAACAAGAAAGCGATTTCATGTAAATTGCCAGCGGCTAACCGCGTGTAATTGGTGGTTGGAATTATATTGACGGTGGGGAAGTAAAACCTCATAAGCGGCGGTTGGCGGTTTTTACAGGTTGTCATTTTAAAAGTTATTTTTTCGATGGTTTCAATAACTAAATGTTTTTTTCTAAACAATTAATATCTCAATTTATAGTTTAGTTTAGTTTATTTACCCTATTCATCAATGTAATATTACAATTGCATTGCATGTCAAAAAATACGAAATTACATTGATAGCGTTAACATTAATACAAATTAATTAATTTTTATAAATAATTAAAAAAAAAACAATCAATCAATTGAAATTAGGTACCAAAAATACTTTCCGAAAGTATACCTTTAAGAGACGCATGTTAAAATAATTATAGTTTGTCACGTTTTGCTTACATGAGGACTCTGAAACGCCTTATTAGCCTATAAATTATGTAGGCACTTATCGGAAAATAACACTTAAGCGCCATTGTTAATAAACAGTGAAAATTACGTTTAAAAAAGGCGGTTAGTTGTTGAAATAACATGCTGATATAAGTATAAATATTTTAAATTACTAAATTTTGCCCAAAAGCTCGTTTAAGGGATTTTGCCTTTCCACCATCGATATGTATATCCCAAAGTTATATCATCATTAAGGAAACAAAATTGTAGCTATGTTAATTCCTACTGAAACGTTTTTCGTTCTTCACGTTTATTTAAGATACGAGTTTTTGTGAGAATATATTTCGTTTATTACGCGAATGCAGTAGTTCAGGTGAAATAAATTTGTTTCTCAGCGATTTGGGTCACGACAGCCATTAATATAGCCATAGTGGTGGTTATGTTACATCGGGCGTTTATCGAAGTTAACCAAAGTTGGCGTGTTGAACACAAGCGTTTTACGCTTGTGTAATTTCAGAATAGGCCGAAACCAGGAAGTGTTCGTTTCGACGCAGAGTAGAATTAGAATTAAACGCCACACGAAAATTGTGTAAGTCGCCCGATTGACATTTAAAAATATTGGGTTATGTTAGTGGCCGTAAAATATTGCATGTTATTGACTGATTAGTAATTAATATTACTTTGAAAAGTGAATTTTACAGAAGGAGTGACTTACATCATTGTTTTCGTGTGGTCTTTAATACAATAATTTAATAATTAATAATTTTACACATGTTTTTACAACCTTAATAGTAATATTTTAATATTATTATTATTTTGATGCATGTTTGTTTTTTTGTGGCATTATGACAGTTTAATTCTAAATGTGGAAGAAGCGAAATAGATTTGTCAGGATCGTAGCAGGTGGAAAAAAGTGGTCTCTGCCTACCCCTCTGGGGAACAGGTGCGATTTAATATATGTATGTAATGCCTAAATCGATCGACGTGAAATATCGTACAAAGTTAGATTATAGCCTGGAAATTAACAAAAGAAAGTTTTATCTCAAAAAATTCAACTGTTCCCGAGGGAAAACAAATTAACGACTTTTACGCAAACGGAGTCGCAGGTACAAGCAAGTAGGTAAATAAATAATAAGACACATACATAAATAAAGCCTTAGAAAAGAAGTTATGGCAGGAGGCTTAGAACAAAAAAGATTTTGTTATTTTCATTCGCTTTTAAAACCATATATGTAAGTATAAATACCACCAAAATGTACATTTTGATAAACCGACTAAAAGTTAGCTATGCAAAACGAAATGCAACATTAAAGATTTATTTCCACATCGAAAGTTTTGCATTCTAGTCATGCTACGAAGTTATTTCACGGTAGCAAACGAGTTGCATTTTTTTGTATTATTTTTTGTTACCAGCTGTCAAGTTTATGTGGCTAAAAATCACAATTTTATGCAGGCTTTATTCGAGACCGTATTAAATAAGTACCGTGGTATAATAATGTAAAAGACGATTATTATGTTGTTTTATGAATGGTCCTAATGCCTTAGAAACTACATTACTTACTCATTTATAACTAAATTAAGTATTTTTGTGCAGAAATCATCTAAATATGTTGACAGTAAAAAATAATAGATCAATTTCCATTTATTGTTTAAAATATTAAATATTTTTCTATTGCAATGAAAATTTTACTTGCATTATTATTATGACTATTTAACGTTGTTTACATTGTTATTGTTCAATAGTCATATTATTACGTGTTTTTGTTGAAAAAAGACCACCTAGACCAGAGCCCGTGTACATGGCGCAGTTTGTATAGATCCTACAGATATGGAAACTTGTTAACTTTTCAGTGGATACCAAATTGTCATCTGTTACATAGTATAGTCAGTATAGTGGAATAGGGGGCAGTAGGTCCATCAATGTTTCCAAATTATTGACATACTAAAAAAAATGGTTTTTTGCTTCAATGTATTTACTACATTTGCTGTTGGTATCCTTTCGATTACTTAGGAAAATGTTTTAGGAATAATTATCCTGATATTACTGAGGTGGTTTCAGTATAAAATACAATATAATTTTCACGCTGCGTTATTAGGGCCCACCTTAAATAACGAACAGATGAAATTGAATTTAAATGGTCAAATTAAGCACTTGTCTCACCACCGAAGAAGCTATAAGCAATCGATTATTTTATCGCTCAAGGAACGAACAAAAGATATAGATCTCATATCAATAAAACAGGCACATATAATAAAGTCAATTGCTGGCTGTTCATACTGCCAGCGAGAACTTTCTCTCCAACAAAAGATATAAATGCCGTGTCAATAAAAGAGACACAGATATCAATAGTTAATCGCTGGCTCTACTGGATTCTGGCTCATTGTCGACAGTGGGACAAGTTACTTAGTATCAAACATCAACCCCAGTAGAACCAAGACATTTTAAAATGAAATTTCGTAATCTCGTTTCGTTGTTACTAGCTGGTTCTATCCGCTTTGCGGCGGCTTGCATTTGGTGAGACGGCAGGAAGGAAGCAAGCTACCGGGGCGGGTAAAAACGTCTGTAATATCGGTTTGGAATACCAGGGTAGGTAGAGGCGTTTTTGGAACAGTTTAGTTAACCTAGCTACTGTCTAAGTCTATATTGTTTGGCCTGAAATCATTCGCTCTAAACTCACATTATACAATCTCATAATCATCTAACATCATATTCTATAATCATTGTACCTACACTTCACTTTATGTAGGTAATATCATCTTTATTGTTATCCGCATCTGTCTGTCTATCTGTCTGTATGTATATCCGTTAACTCCTCCAAAACCATGTAAAGGATTTTGATGCGGTTTTCCCCAGCAGTTAGATACGTTTTCACAGAAAGTAAATGTGTAGGTAATAAATTTGGATATACGCACAAGTTTAGTCTAACATAAAGCTCACTTATACTGAAGCGAAGCGAAGGCGGCTCGCTATATTCTATAATTTACAAAATCGTTTTAAATATCAATCACTTACTTTTTGCTAAAAACAAAGAAGATGCTAGTTTAGTTTTTGGTACAGTGTAGGCCTGTTAATAGTTACTAAGACTCCATTTTGTTCGCCTTAGGGTAAAACATAGCAGCTTTGTTTATTATATTATTTGTATTATAGGCAACAAGATAGATTACAGCCCGGAGCGAAATAAGGTTAATTTTATTCCGAAAAATAGGACAGTTGCCGAGGGAATACCAATAAAAAACTTCGACGCAGATGGAGTCGAGGTCAGTTAATTAATTTTAAATAATCTACCTATAGTCGTCATATACAATATGTTAATATTTTTATTTTATACAAAAGTCCCTCCTAGAAATACAGGTATTTAATTCAATGGAAGTACTGCTGTGTACCTATTTAGTAAATATATTTAAATGAGACAAAGGTATAGCGTGCAAAGTGCTTGCAAGTTTTCGTCTACCCGTCACAGATGTCATTCACCTTATCAGGGTGTTTTTGTTTTTGTCGCCATTTAAATGTGAAATGTTTTATGTAAAGGACTTTGCACACGAAGTTATAACAGATTTTCTACCCCGAACTTTTTCCTTCTTTATTAAGTAACGTTAACGAAATGGATGTGTGGTGTAACGAGAATGGATAGGATAAGAAACGATGTAATAGGAAGTTTGAAAGTAGCGTCAGTGATAGAAAAATGGAAAAATAGGTTGTCATGGCATGGTCATGTCATGAGGAGGGATGAAAGTCATGTTACGAGAAGAGTTTTGAGTATGAATGTAAAGAGAGAATGATGAATGATGTGAATGTGAGAGTTATAAAATAAGAGGTAAGAAGTAAGAAAAGAGGTGGATGGATTGTGTGAAGAGTGATATGACGTCAATTAAATTTAATGCTTGTTTAGTGACGTGTTGTCTCATTCTATTGCTATAGCAAAGAAAGTTACAGCAGCTACTTTAATCAACCATTAAATTTAATTGACGTCTCTGAGTACGGTAGTTAAGCATATAAACCGTCTCCATCGTCAGATCTTCTCTCAGATACCATAATATTGCATTGTCATCGTATTTAAAAACGTGATCCAAATTTCAGCCCATTCCGAAAATCAAAATTTGGTTCAAAATTCACTTGCAAAATTTGACCTAAACTGACTTGACCATTGCAAGTTACTAAAAAGCTTGAATAAAAATAAATTTACTTGTAATATTACTTTCGAAATAATATCCATCTAATTATTATAATTTTCAAAACCTGTAATTTTCGCAGTTAAGGAAAGTTTTAATCGCCCATCACTAAGCTAGACTCGCGGACGTCCTAAGTACTACAACACTCAATTACCAATAGAGAATGTCAACCAGTTTAGATTTTTGGCTTATCGTATTCTCCATTAAAAACAAAAAAATGCTGTAAAAAAATCATTTCGATACGTCTAATAGTTTCCGAGATATTGAATTTTAAACTTCGTATGCGGCGCTCGAAACCCGGCAGCTAGCGCTCACGGATGATGACGTCATCGTTTGGTTGCGGTACGCGCCCTTATATGAATGAGTGAGTTTACAGGGCTTCTATCTTTTTAACCGTAATAAATAGACAGTTGAAATTTTCACAGAATACGTGTTATTATAGATTCTATCGATTAAATTTTTAAAATGAACAATAAATCAAATCCCAAGAGGGGTCCCCGTACAAAAACCTTGAAAAAAAACCATTTTTTTTTGCTTTTTTATATGGATTGTATTTCAATAATGGCTTCTTATTTTGATGCAATTTTAAGCTTAAGTTCTAGTCTAATTTTCATACTTTACGACTAAATAGAAATCTCAAGTAAAACTGCTACAAATAGGTGACAAAGCTGATTTTATCAACACGATGTTTTAAGCGGTCACCCATCCTGTTTTAGACTACGCTCGTAGTTGCTTAACTTTGGAAGTCGTAATTTTTTACGAATTCGTTTTGATGTGACTATGATAGTTATGGTTATCTATTGTTTTGTTTTACATACAGTTTAACCTGTTTAAACTAAACTAACTGTCCGTTGCTGACCGGCTTTTCTGTTTGTAATGTTTGTCGAATAAGTTGGTTAAATAAAAATAGAATAATAATCAAGCACTTTTAATTTAGGGTTCACCGTATTCTACATAAAAATACCAAAACATTAATGCAAAAAACCGGGCAAGAGCCTGTCGAACCATGCTCAGTGTAGGGTTCCGAAGCCGTTACTACAAACAAATTAGACCTCGCGACAAACTTAACTTTGCCGTTGGAAAACTGTTATCCCCATACATCGATATAGGTCGCGGTCAGTTTACCAACACCGCAAATAAGTTTTCGGCAGGTATAAACATTTAAACCGTTTAACTCAAGAGCCAATGAAGTCTACTTAGTCGTGATAGTTTTCCTTTGAAGATATTTTTCATATTTTTTATTTGTCGTGGGGAGGGGACGACGACACTTGACTCTAACAAAAATTTGCGCTTTAAAGCTTTTCATAAACGGATACCTTAATTGAAATATTGTTTTCACAAATCCGCAATATTTTGGAAAGACCTATACAACGACACCCCACACTATGGGGTAGACGAGAAAAAAAAACTTCCCCACGTTACGTAAAAAAAAATATATTTTCATGATTTTACTTTTATTTAACTATGTTGGCGTGACTAATATGTATATTAATGCCAAATTACACGTTTCTAGTACTAAGAGTCTCTGAGCTAGGCTGCGGATAGACAGACACACGTCACACACACACACACACGCACGCACGCACGCACGCACGCACGCACGCACGCACGCACGCACGCACGCACACGCACGCTATCTAAGCTATCTTGCATACACGAAATAACAGTAATAATGCTCAAAAACAGTTCAAAAACTACCTACTTGCTACAGCGGCCGCTAATACCAACAACTAGCGAGAGAGAGAGAGAGAGAGAGGCGGTCTAGGTACCTAACTTATGGCGAGTGAGCCACTTGGCAGCGCCCGCCCGCGAAATTTGAAATCGATGAAATGAATAAGTACACAAAATATCAGAACTACTACCTAGGTCAATCAAAAAGTCATGTTTTATAGTGCATTATTTTATACGGTACCTAGCGATATGAATCCACATTAGATACGACATTTGTAAAGAAAGGGCTATCACCAAAGTTAAGTAAACACCGCTTAAACATCGTGTAAGATTTTGTTGTTTGTTGTTTTACTACAGATTACTGTTTGGTCGTAAGTATGGAGTTTAGATTATTGTGTGACACCGAAATAAAAAGCTAATAAAAATACAACCCGTACTTCGGCTTCCAAAGTTAAGCAACTACCTACTTACAAGCGTATTCTAAAACAGGATGAGTGACCGCTTAAAACATCGTGTTGATAAAATCAGTTTGGTCAAATATTTTTAGCAGTTTTACTTGAGATTGTTATTTAGTCGTAAACTATGAAAGTTCGACTGCAATTTAAGCTTAAAATAGCATCAAAATAATAAGCCATTATAAAAATATAATCCGTATAAAAATGCTAAAAAAACTGGTTATTTGTCATGTTTCTTGTATGGGGACCCCTCTTGGGATTTGATTTATTGTTCATTTTGTAATTTTAAACAATAGAGTTTATAATAACACGTAATCTGTGAAAATTTCAACTGGTTACTTATAACGGTTAAAAAAATATAGCCCTGTAAACTTACTCAATCATATAAGGGGCCGTACCGCAACGAAACCATGACGTCACTCCAGTAAGATGGCGCCCGCACCCTTTAATATTTTTGACCGTAATTTCATACGTTCGTAGAATCAAAACTACTGGGTCTATTTGAATGAAACAAAAAGTAGTATGTTTGTTTATTTATAAGCTTTACTCTTACAAAGTTTCAAGCGATTTGGCGTACCTACTGACATTCTTCATTACCGTATTATCAAATTACTGCATTAATTAGCACGATGGCCTTGTTATAGCATTAGCAGTGCCCCATAGGGATATTCACACTACATGACACATTTTGTTAGGTAGGTAGTCTAAGTTGAAGTTAATGCAAATTAAATATTGTTTCATACCTAGTTATAAAAATATGTTTTTTGTAAATGAAATGCTCTCCATCGTGATTCGAGAATAGTATTCAAATTCAAATTCATATTGTACACAAATTTAAATAAACATTAAATAGATGCAATCAAGTCTGCAATGAGCGTCCCGTGGCGCCCTCATTACTATTATTGTTTTCTATTGAATTGTAGTGTTTTTTTGTACAAATGAATACACAAAATGAATGAATGAATCTAATCTATTCCGTGCGTTAAAAAGAAAAGTGACGTTATTGAAAATTACAAAATTTTAAAGGCAAGCGTTTAAAGTTTTGTGTAAGTTAGGTATATTTAAATTTAAAAAAAGTGTCGCGAATGTGTACAAGTTTTACATATCAATTCTTTTAAGCGTTTTTTGTCTACATTTTGGTTTTAAAGTTTAATGTGAAAATTTATTATAAAGCCTTATTTTGCTACAAAATAACACTATTCTATATAATTTCTAAATAAATACCAATGATCTATCTAAAATAAAATAAAATAAAATTAGAATCATGGTAAAAATGTGTTTTATTATGGATAAAAACCTTGAAATTGTACTTAATGAGAATGTTACTCCCTATGGAAACGTAAAGATTCACTATCATTAACTATATCCCCCGCGTCACTCTAATGTTGGAAAAGGGCATTTCCTATGCCACGCCACTTAAGCCGAAATACAGCTTTTTTTCCTCCAATTCCAGCTAGCAACCCTGCTCACCTCAGCCGGACAAATATTTTCTTCCTCGGTTTTATTTAATAGATTTTCAATGTATTTTTTCATGTGCAATAATTTATTCACTAACCTAGTACAACCTTTTTCACAGTTTTTGGTACGGTCTCTTTTTAAGTATTTCAGTCAGTTGTTACTAAAATAAGTCATATACTCTAAAAATAGCTTAGTTTGGGACTAGGTCAATTTGTGTAACACTATCCTCTGATATTTATTAATATCTGTTTTTGTTTTATTTCTCTATAGCTTTCTGTTTATCGTTGTGTTATATCTATATTACAAGCCTAGAGCTTAGTTTATAACCAGTTCAATTTGTGTGAGATTGTACCTTAATTAGTCTATTTAAAAAATAATCGAGGGTAGAATGAAAGCACAACGAGTAATTACCTACGGGTTGCGTTCAATGCGTATCCAGTGCAGCGTATCATATTGAGCAGCCCCACTGACCCGGCAATACCCATGGAGCGATGGAGGGCGCTCGGCCAGCGGCGATACCTGCATGACTGAAGCGGTTGCAAATTGCATACTCTGAGCTATCATTATGCGTCTAAATACTGTTTTTATTTTAAAACACTGCCTAAGAATGGGGGTAATCTTTCTGAGCTCTAATACGAGTATTGTATGGTTCTTTATTTCATGTTGAGTTGAAGAGGCCTAAAGCATGGCCTAATTTTGGTGGTGGTCGCGTCCGAAGCGCTAGTAGATTAATTATACCTATAAGTACTTATTACCGATGTTAAAAAGAGCACTCATGTGGCCAATTTTACTGAACATTTTTTTTTTCTTTGAATTTTATTGGTTTTCGTCAAGAGAGTTGTCGTTAGATTCTTTTTTGAGTCTTAAGTGTCACTGAGTATCTAAAAATAAGATGATGGGTTTTCAAAATATAAAACATGAGTATCAAAAGACGGTAAGGGCACTTTTACAAGTAAAAAATCTACTAGCGCTTCCCAAGAGAAGACCACTGTTGTGAAGAAACGCAACGCAACGCAATGTATGTACAGTCAACCAATTTGATTCCTAGGCCACTATGGACTTTGTCAATGTGACGTTGTAAACCAAATCATAAGTGTGTAACGTTTTGGTTGTCAACGTCACTTTAACATAGTCCAAAGTGGCCTAGAAATCAAATTGGTTAACTGTACTAGTGTTGTGTTGTATATTTTTGCCAAATCAATGTTCGCTGGTGGTTAATCACACGAGGGCTGAACATCATTCAAAACTAACTTTTTCCATAAATAATCCATGAACAGTTAAATCTATGAACTTTAAAACAAAGTAATACGACCCTTTTTTCAGTTAATGAGTATCATCTTTTCTCTTTACGCCAATATTAACATAGTTTATCCGTTAGTCCCGCTTAATACCTAGCCGATCGATCTAGCTTTCTCACCGAGTGCATAGACTAATCCCTCCCATCTGCTCCTGAATGCAGTCAATGTTTTATTCTCTCAGAGAGATCAATCTTCTGGCTTCAGATGCTTTTTCAACTAGCACGTAAGGCTGGCGTTGGGAAATTGAAATGCTTGCTTTCGGAAGGAAATTGAATCAGGTGCGATCTGTTAGGTGCAACGAGGAATCAATGGCGGACAAAATTGGGAATTTTTTCTTCTTTTTGTTATAAATTGAGAGATTTCGTGTCTTTGGAAAAAAGGGGTTTTAGAATGAAATTTTCACTGATTTCTATATTAGGGTGACTGCTATAGTTATTGGCCACTCCATAGTAATTGGCCACTCTTGGCGAGACAGAAAGAAACAAGGTACCTAATGGACGCGTGCACTCGAATGAATGAGAGAAAAATATTAACTGTGTTTCTCCTGCTTTCGTTTCAGTTCCTAAGATTTTGTATTTCTGTCTCGCCAAGAGTGGCCAATTACTATGGAGTGGCCAATAACTATAGCAGTCACCTACTAAAACCTATTTTCTCCTTAAGTCTCGTCGTTTTTAGTAAAACAATTAATTATATTGGGGTGTACAGCACCCCTATATAGTCTAGTACAAGCCTAGAGCTTACCTTAGGGACTAGAAATTTAATGACAATATGACATAATTTCTGTAGTAAATTGGGCACATCATCTTGTCAAAAACGATGGTAGATTCTCTCCATAAAAGAGCCCTGAGGCTAAATTCAACTCGCTAAAACCATTTTGCTCATCACATATATTATCTTCTACCGGGACTCGCACCTGGGACCGCTAGCTTCGTAAGTAGGGTCACTAACAACTAGGCCATAATCATGTCTAATCTTGATAAAAATAATGAACCGTTTTACCCTTTAATTGTGACATGCAGTAAAAGGCCGCAGCTGTAACCAATCCCATGCTAAATAGACGCCAGCGCTAATAGCTCGTTATCACGTGGCCGCGTCGACGGAGCGTATTACTGGTGCAAATCGCATGCAAGCCGTAAGCCTGACTTCAGGCCGTAATGAGGAATCCATTATCTAAGCAAGAGGGCAGGTGTTATATTGGACGAATGCGACACGGTGACGATCGGTCGTGTCGACAACCAACGTCTAAGGGTACGCCACCCTCTTCTAGTTGCAAGTTTGAGGTAACTCAAATTGAATACTAATACAAAATTGATTTCAATTCGCACCAAATCTATTGCGGGTCTATATTGAAAATCCTAAATGTCATTTGTTCGAATGCATCGTAAGTCCGAATTATCGTTAATCCAAAAGCCATTTCCGCCGTAATGCAGGTATTTTTGGAAAGCCTGAAAAGTGTTTTGTATGAAATCCAGTTTAGGGTAAATGATAATTCGGCCTCACGACGCGTTAGGGCAACGAATGTATTCAAACGGTGGTCTTACATCTGTTGCAGGAGGCATTTATGTACACATTGAATAATATATAAATAAATCAGTATCAGGGGACAATCTCATAAATTGACCTAGTCCCAAGACTCAGAAACAAATACTCGCGTTCATCACACAAATAACCTAATAACATCAATAACATGGGCCCAAGCACTGGACCTTGTGGGAAAACGCTCTTAATTAGTCAGTTAGTTAACTTACTCATATGGAGAAGTACATAGACAACATCCAAGACTCAGAAACAAATGCTAGCGCTCATCACACAAATATCTATTGAATCTACCACTAGTTTCGTAGGCAGGGTTACTACCAACTATTCAGGCTAACGTGTCTTTATATGTCAAAGATATATTCACAAAGATATCTTCACATCTTAGTCGTGTCGTATCCGTCTTGTGTAAGGTATACCAACTAGGTTAATTGCTCTGTGCGGGGCTCCGGCGTTTGTTCCAGACCGCTTTCAAAAACGCAACGCGAAAGCAATCAAATTCAACTTCAATTTCATTTTGGCGACGAGGTTAAATTTGAATTTTCATGCGACAATGTTCACGGTTAAAGTGTCAAAGGAAGAGTGTTTGGAAGAAGAGTAGTAATTTTCAGTGGTTACGTTTATAAAAATGGGGAAAATACTTTATCAGTCATCAGGCTGAAATTAGAATAGATATACTTATTATTAAAATAAAATGAGATAAATGTGGAGGAAGCGACAGAGATTTGTTAAGATCGTAGCAGGTGCAAAGAAGTGGTCTCTGCCTACCCCTCTGGGAAACAGGCGTGATTTAATGTATGTATATAAAATAAGATGATAATCATGTGGTGTGGTTGACATATAAATATCGCACCATAGGGCAATAAAAGAGGTTTTTTGATTAATAATAATTTTGCACGTTTGCTTTGCTTTTTATAACAATTATGTGTTATTGGCTTTATTTATAGTTCCATTTCATAGTTCATAAAGAAGGTCAAATTAACGAATTAACTTTTTTATTAGGTACAGTATGGGGAAGGCTATCTTACAATAATTCTTCTTGAGCTGTTGGTGTTTATGGGCGGTGGTGATTACTGCCCATCAAGTAACCTACATGCTCGTTTGCCCCCGACTCTTATATAAAAAAAACAATTTCTGAACTACAAATGCGTTGCCAACCCTGAGAACCTTAGATGCAATGCCTCTAATACTAGTAAATTCACTGCATTACTCCTCGTACCAATACATACAATGTGAATACCTAAGTACTGCTGTTTGGCGGCAGGTTAAAGAGCACCAATTGCTACTATCACTTAGTTACATAAAAAAAAATGATGCGTAAAACTTCAATTAAGTATATGCCACGTCATTTCTGCTCTTATTTAGATTTAACTCGCATCACAGCCAGACAACAACTACCTACACTTCACTATTGATGAATACAAAATTTCATTTTCGTATTTTATGATTTCATTTTTCTCTAATGTCTGATTCAATTACGATACGGCTCTAACCTTAATTGGATGACGTTATTTGTGACTAAAATAACTTTCGTCGAATATTCCGCGGTCATTGGCAAAGTTTGGATATTATCTGTGGATATTATGGCGTGAGAGAGAAGGAAATTGTTTTATTATTAAATTGGAAATTCGTGGTTATAAAATAAAATTGGTGGTTGTTCACAATGTTAATAACAATTGGGATACAAAATAATAATATCTTTCTTGCATTTTTAGGTGTTTCTATAGCTTTTATAAAGAAATTGATCTATTTAACGTGGATTTTGGGGATAAAGTAACTATTAAGATGAATAATATTTGAAAATAGGATACACAATAAAAATCTAGTGATAAGAAATGAAGTGGACGTAAAATAACAGTTCATGATGGTTTACTTATATTTTAATAATAGCCGTTTTGATTGCAAAAACAAATACGAGTATGTTGATTTGTATAACAAATGAATTGAAATTAATTAAAACCAGATTTGTTTTGCTTATCTCCTAACTTTTAGTTTACTACGTCTTATAAAAAATGTAACTAGACCTTACCTCGAAGTTGCCAATCCATGCTTTTTTACCACGCTGAGTTGGAACCATTTCGTGACAACAGGCTTTTTATCTAAGTTAGAATTTTGTTCCGTTTTATTTCTCTGTTTTTCACGAATAAATGTTCTTTTCTTTTTATAAAGAAATTTTTTTGTATTGGGTTTTTTGATCAGCGGTTTTTAAAGCTAAAAATATACTCTAGCCCACATTTCTTGGTGTTAGAATGTATTTGTTAGGGCTCTCGCAGACCAACGGCCGGACTGACCGGCTGAAAAGGACGCAGCTATTTGCTAGAATGATTAAGTTAAATACGTCTCTCATACTAAACGATAGCGCGTCTCTGTCGGCCTGTGGAACCCTCTTATTAATAAAGGCGCAATAGCTTTGTCATTATGACATTTGAATTTGACAGAAAGGGTCAAAGAATACTTTAACTAAAATAGGTTTATTATGCGTTTATGAATAAGTATGTCAAAACTTGGGTCACAAATCACGAAGTTTTTGGAAGTCGTCATCATCAGAAAAACGGCCACAGCCAGACGTAAGCCCGAGGGATTGCCAGAAGGATGTAGTAACGAGCTGCCTGTACTTAATGGACTCACGCGACCTACATCACACCCAAAAATAACTTTTGATGAAATCACCATTCTATGACGACGACACGGTGGAGTAGTTGGTAGTGACCCTGCCTTCGAAGCTAGCGGTCCCGGGTTCAAATCCCGGTAGTGGCAGATATTTGTGTGATGAGCGCGAGTATTTGTTCCTGATTCTTGGATGTTTTATATGTATGTATGTAAGTATGTATTTATCTGTATAAGTAAATTTATCGTTGTTTAGTACAAGTCTAGAACTTAGTTTGGGGGTTAAGTCAATTTGTGTGACATTCTGCCCTGATTTTTACGATATATTTATTGATGACTCGTGTCGAATTTTCAATTTTTTTTTTCTGTATTTTGAGCGTGCTTTAAAGTCAAAATCGATCGCGCAATCACAAAATCGTGGTTATTTAATAGTCATTTTAAATACATTTGCTAAATATTTGACAAGAGCTCTAGATTATTTTATCGTAATGTTTTTCTAATAATTCATAGAAGCGTGTTGAAGTTTCACCAACGACCACACGCATATAATTAAAAACTAATAGGTCCCAGGGTAGTGATTCTTTCAAAAGCAAAGGTGAGCGAACGCAGGAGTGAATGTCCAAGCGCTGAAATGTGTTTTGTTCGCTTTGACGGGACTACTTAAACTCGCCGCTTGGACATTTACTCCTGCGTTCGCTCACCTTTGCTTTTGAAAGAATCACGGGGATATCCCAGAAGTTCCATAGTTCTAGTTCCATATGGAACAATCGGTACATATGTAAATGTCAAATAAATGATCCCAATAGTTCCATATGGAACTACATACTAGGCTTTACATCTGGTTTTGTTTTTATTTTAGTTTTAAATCAGTTGAGTATCTTCGGAGCATACCCCGTTTTCAGTGTTGCAAAATCATTGAAAACGGTTGGCACTGCACACTTTTTACCGAGGGACGCGATCACTTGTATAAGAAACAACGTAAAACCTCAAGTGTCATATACTTACTTGACAATGTTAACTCAAGTATGTAGGTAATCGATGTGAAGAATTATCCAATTATGTAAAATAAATATATGTATACAAAGGTCGTACTTAGCAGAGGGAGACATTTAATATGAATATGTACCAGTAGTTCCATATGGTACTTCTGGGACATTTCCTTCAAAATGAATATCCCGGTAGATCCATATGGAACTAGAAAATATGGAACTTCTGGGATATCCCCAGAATCACTACCCAGCTTCTTATTAAGAGTCTGTCTCTGTAAAATAGCCCTTTTGGTTTAAGCCGTAAGATCTTTTTTCTACGATAAAACTTTTGATAAATCATTTAGAACATTCGTTTTAATGCACTAAAATTGACATAACAATTACAGCTCTACATCATCATAAATAAAATCGCCATCATTATTACAACCAAAAGACGTCCACTGCTGGAGAAAGCCTTCTCCGAAAATATTTTTTTTCAGGGCTACGTCAATTTACTTAATTTTTAATTTATTTGTTTATTTTAATTTTAAGTTTATTGTTTTTTCAAAACAGCATTTTTTTATATTATTAAGCTGATTCATTTAAAGAATTGTATAGAATCCATGGATGTCCAAAAACTTGACAATTTACTATAGATATTTAGTATCACATATATCTTACTTTTTTTTTTTTTTTTTTTTTTGAAGTTGTCATATGTAGTTGGTGGTTCTTGCACCGTTACTACTTCACTGTGGCTTCGGTGGCGTGCCTCATAGGGGAGGCACGCCGAACCTATATATCTTATGGATAATATCAACCTTGCCCTCCTCTGTTACGTAGTAAACTACTACCTCTATACTATTTACTGCACGTGGCATTCCTGAAGGGGGAAAACTAAAGTTCCCACGGGAAAAAAACTCTGTAACAATGCCAACAGCAGGTGGCGACAAGGACTTTAACATTTAATTATGCAAGTACTTTTAATTCAGGTGAAATTGTAGGTAATAGTAGTTTATAAATTCCTGAAAGGCTAGGACAAGCTGTATTGAGCCGCTGGTGGTGGTCGCTCAGTGCGTCTTTTTTTCATAGACAGAATAGAGAGGGGCTGGTTGACAAAAAAAGTTGTGTTAGTTGCAGTGGATGATAGTCAATTGATGATAACCGGGGAAGCAGACAGAAATAACTCGCTTCTTCTTTGTTTGTTCACACACACACACACACACACACACACACACACACACACACACACACACACAACCACACACGCATACGCACACACACACACACGCACACACGCACACACACACACACACACACGCACACGCACACACTATTTGCGTCGGGCTATACCTAACTATAAATAAAACGATTGATAACATCACGAATATATTTTAACCGACTTCAATAAAAAGAGAACTCAGAGCGTCGGAATCTTTTTTTTAAATTTATATTCCCCGATTCCTCTAAAACGGCTGGACCGATTTGGAAAATTTCTTTTCCCGTTTGAATGGTTGGACCTATTGTCATCAGGGTCAGAATTTGATGATCTGATCCTGGTGAAAAGGGAACTCTTCATACTATAAGCATACACACAGCAATGTTGGTAATTAACATAGTCTAAAGCTTTTGCATTTAGAAAGTATAATTTGGGAAAGTGGAACTAATGAAGGAGACCACACTTGGCCCCTTGAACTCCTTGACAGCACCTATTACAAGGGTATTAAGAAATCGAGATATCTTAACGCCACCCTTGAAATAGCGAATAGTGGTTATATAATAGCTAAGTGTAAGTGAATATGACGAAGCAAATTTAAATGGTTTCAATGTCCGACTTTCCCGCAGCGCGAATATTTGAATAAACTTAAGGATTAGGTAATCCTATACTATTAATTGAGAAGTGGGACTACATAACCGCGTATTATGATCACTAAAAAGTATAAAATTAAATTAAATATTTAAAAATCAATGAACTTTCAATGAAAAAAGTGAAAATAACTTATTTTTAATGATTATAATATGTCAGTCCAACTAATGACGGCTTGTGATTAAACATATTGTGGGACTTTTAGATTACTTTAGTTGGACTGACCCATCTTTTAAAAAGACCCATTTTTTTTTACATTAAATTTTCCATCCTCTTCCGTCCTGTATAAAAATACCCATTTTTTCCTTTAGAGGTATGAAACTAAGAAAAGTTTAACGGTAGTAGTCGAGTAATTTCGTGTTTCACTCAACAAAATGCTCTGTATTCCGAGCACAGTTCACATCGTTCGCTGGTCGGCAGTTTTCTTTTTATGATAGGCGAGCATAATCTCTATACGGCCCATCATTTTCCACTCGGCAACATCGGCTTTATACTTACTGTATCGCTACAAGATGTTAACCCTTCATAAAAATAATTCGCACGTCTTCTGATAGCCCGTAAAAATATTATCAGGAAGAAAACAGGTCGTCGCAACTCGCTTTGGTGTTTGATTTTTGTTTTCGGATCTAATTCATGTGGTTACAGAATTGTCCACAAGTTTTTGGAGTTGTTGGTAAGTCTGTAGCTCTGCCTCCCCTCTCTGGGAATGAAGGCGTGAGTAGGTATGTATGTTTGTGTTTATTTATTTCTGGAATAAAATTTGTCTATTTATTATAATAAAGGGTTTGGTAATTTGGAGAGAATGGATGAAGTGAGATTAACAAAACAGATATATTGAGGCTTAAAAGGAAAGTTGGAAGGATAGGCCAAGGCGAACGTTCCACGATCAGATCTGGGATGTATTAAGAAAGGGCCAGGTCAGGAGACTCTAACCCGACGCACGTGTATGAAGAAACGTATGAGTTTGGAGGAAGCGAGGGAAGTTTGTCTGGATCGTAGCAAGTGGAAGGAAGTGGTCTCTGCCTACCTCTACGGGAAAGAGATCTGATTGTATGTATGTATGTATGTATTATAATAAAAAAGGTAAATCTCCCCTTTTTGTAAAGTCGACCAATTTTTTTAATGATAAATTGCCATTAATTTATTTTGCTAACCCCTGACGCAAAAAGAGGGTGTTAAAATTTTGACGTGTGTATCTGTGTGTATGTTTGTGGCATTGTAGCTCCCAAACTGATGAACTGATTCAGACGTGACCTTTTTAAAGAAAGCTTATTTAATTGGAATGATAATTAGCTAGGTTTTATGAAAATCAATTGGGCTGTTTAAGAGATATCAGCTCTGAAAGTAGGGAACGCCGACTTGGAGGGTTTTTATTGGTTTGATAGTTTTTATTTAAGTCAAATTGTAAAATACTCGATTGCTCACTACGATTATTAACCTTACAGCTATTAACAATACTTTTCATGCAAATTATATAATGAAAACTGATCTAAAACATTTGCTAGCGTGTTCACATTGTCCATCGTTCATTGCGTGCTCTGACTCACAGCCAAAACTAATATTCAACTCGACCCGCAATGTATAAACGCTCCTGTCAAACGTGCGTGATGAGGTTTAATTATCATTATTAAACTTTTATTCTAAAAACTTGTCCTCGCTTGACACGATAGTGCTGTGCCGAGGCCACCATGTCAAGGTCTGCGCTATGCAGATATCGATGAGCACGATCGATGCACAGCTTAATAGTGACGACGCGATGACTTGTCGATAATTGACTGGGACATTTTCTTTTCGATATATTTGCAAATTACACAGGCTGTCAACGTCACTTATAGGTATTGCGAGAAAAAATGCAGGGTCATGTTGTCCCGATTTTTGACAAAGTGACTCGTTATGTTTACTCGCTTGTGTAGCTTTAATACAAGTTTGAACATTTTACTTGTGTTTTCATTCGGTTATTTATTTTTGAAATCCATACTAATTTCGGAAGTGTGGAAGTAACTTTGTTTGTCTGTTTGTTACATCCCCGGGGAAGGACATAAGGTATTTTTTATCCCGGAAAATTGAACAGTTTCTGAAGGAAGAACGATAAACGACTTCTACGCAGACGGAGTCGCGGGCAACAGCTAGTACATTATAAATTAATTAATTAAGACATAATCAAGACCCCTTTATAAGAGCTTATCATAACTCTTAAACAGCACAATCGATAACCATCATATCTAGCTAAGAACCACACTAATTCATCTAGCTATTTATTAATAAGAACCGCGTCCGCATCAGTCCATCAGTTTGAGAGATACGACACCACAAACAGACATACAGATACACACTATAAACTAATACCACGCCTCTGCTTGCAGCGGGGGTTAGAAACAGATGAGTTCTTAGTTTGACACTTTGTCTGAGTGTCGGTGTGCTTTGTAGCTTCTAAAACAATTAAACAAATTCAATGAAGTGGTTTTAATTGGTAGTTAGTTTAATTAGGGTGACGGTATCAGTATTGGACACTTTTAGCTGACATGCACCAATAACGGACACTCAACTCTTAATTCAAAGATCATACAGTTCTAAATTGATTGTTGCAAAACAAATGAACTTCTGTAAAATAAGAATAAAGTGTCAATCACTGGTTCCTGTCTATTACTGGTTCTATCACCCTAGAACTGTTATTTTTGTTTGGGCCAAAGTAAATTGAAATGTTCTTGGAAAATAAAGATTCGGTGCATACTAAAAACTAGTACGTTTTTCAATAAGCAAGCTATAAATATGAGCATAAAAGTAGGTAAGTACTTATTGAATATTAGACACCTTTCATATGTCATCTCTCTATCATCATCAGTTAACTTAAAGATATAAAACAGAAAACGCGATGTAAAAGTAAATGTACATTTAAATATACCGTCGATTACGAATCGAAACGTCAAAATGACGGCGTGAAATCTTCATTCCCAATATCAGCAAGACGTCAAATGACGTCTCTTCCGGCAACTTATCGAAACCGAAAGTGAAACTTTAGTCGCATCATTGTGCCATTCATTTGTGTGTATAAAATGCACTGTTTACAAATATAAGCCTCATGGGAACGTGTTACGATTTGAAGTTAGAAGAGATTACGTTTTTGGTGGTAACGATAAGGTTGTGGTAGGGAAGGTGCGTTTTGGGGGGGGGGAGGGGGGGGGGTAATAGCTTCCGCTTGATAGTCGAACGGGTGACGAGGAGCTTTAAGCTTTATAAAGCAGCAAAAATCGAGTGATATTTCAACGTGATATGAATATATTGATAAAGTTGAGATATTTTGAACGTCCTAGCGCTTTCAGGTCGTTACTTTAGATAATAAACCTGCAGTATTTTGTCATTTTTAGCAACTTGACGTCTCGAAAATATTTTAACTAAGTAACGAGACGTTTAACGTTGGCTGGTTTTTAGTGTATGCCTTAAGCATAAGGAAAAAATGTTTCTGCAACATAAGTCCGTCTAACAAATTGAAAACCAAAATCTTGGCCAGTTTGTTGCGTACTGATGTTAAGTGTAACCTACCTGTTTCTATTTAGTCCGTTAAGTTATCTAGAAACGCTGTGTATACTTGTAATTGTTTTGTACACTTAGACATAGGTAATACCCTAACCTGTTACTATGACACAAATGATTTCTGTACTTGCTGTAAGTGTACCTTTCAATAAATTTAATAAATAATAAATGTTGGACTGGTGTACGGTCACAGGTTTTAATAAATCACTATAGAACCTTGTCGCATAAAACCAACAGTTAATTTCTATGTTAGGTATTTCTATTTCGTCACTTGACGCTGTCATTATGGCAAGGTTCTACGGTGGAACAACATTTTAAGTCCTTGATGGTACAATAAAACCAGCGTATTGAAAGTATTAACACATCATATACATTGACAGATGTCAGACAGGATGTGACAAGGACAGACAGCCGAGGGATCAACGAGGGGGGGGGGGTCAATCTGTTTCAGCAGCAATTTGCCCAGTCGCGGTTTTACCACTCTGGATGTTTCCCAGTCGCAAATTTCCCGATCGTTATTAGAATTAGGCCGAAATAGTAGGTTTAGGTTATGTTAGTTAAGCAGCAGGCCTGAGGAACAACCACCAAGAAGCAGGGGCTCCGCAGTAGCAGTTTTAGCTGGAAGAGATCTCTTAAAGGGATAAGTTCGCCTTTGTACTTATTTTTATATATTAATTGTATTGTCCTGTTTGTTTCTTTTGTACAATAAAGTGTTTACATACATACATACATACAATCTCACACCTACTATAACAAAATAAAAATAAAATAAATTCTTACATATAAAAAAACACGACTCAGAAAACATACACTTGGACTCATCACACAAATATTTGACCTGAGGGGCTATTGTCTAACGCACTCGCAATGGCAACCGACCTAAAAGTCGAGCAATTGTTTTCATTTTGTATGCAGAAAAGCCTTCGAATTTTAAAATGAAAACGATCGTGATTGCGAGTGCGTTAGACAATAAGCCCTCTGACCGGGAATCGAACCCGGGACCACTAGCTTTATAGGCAGCTTAGGGTCACTACTAACTAGATAATCTAACGTGTCATTAACTCAAGAGCTATCTCATACAAATTGAACTAGTCCCGAACTAAACTCTAGGCCTGTATATATACAGCTAGAGCTAGTTAACATTATAGAACGTATCATCCCATACGCACGTCATTATCGCTCCGTCAGAAGCCGACATTAATTAATCGCTTCATGCAATATGCAGCGCATCTCGCTTGCGTATGCACCTAGTGCATTATGGAGACGTAGCGTAATGCAGGACCAAGGCTGCATAATATCTGTTATTTTTTATAATCATCATAATGTCTGTTAGTTAGAAGATGCGCTGGCCTAGTTGGTAGTGACCCTGCCTACGAAGCTAGCAGTCCTGGGTTCAAATCACAAAAAATAAAGCTCCTGCACGTGGAAATGCCTGTCGATAAAATGAAAATTCGGCGAAGTGAAATGTTGTATGAAATGAGTTTCGGTATTTCAAGGGTAAACCGATGTCTTGTCCCCATACCGGAACACAACAACGTGAACACTGCTGCTTGGAGATGGGTTAAAGGATGAGATGGTGATAGTGGTCGAGACGGATCTTGCACATAATCATATCACCACTTTCTTAAAAAAAATTATAGAGTAGAGGACGCCTGCGACTTCGTACGTGTAAAATTAGTAGGAGTAGCGGGAACTCCCCCTACTTCTTCCCGTTGGGGGTCGATTTTCGGAAAATCCTTTCTTAGTGCTCACTTACATCATGAAAGGAACCCCTGTACCAAATATCAAGTTTCTAGGTAGGTACAGTAGTTTCGGCTGTGCGTTGATATTATAAGTCAGTCAGTTTTGCCTTTTATATATATATTCATGCAACTGTCCTTATAGGTTATCCTATTTGACGGTGTGGGTATAATGTATGATTTTACAGAAGAAAAAAACTTATAGGCTACAAGACACAATATGAATATGGTATTAGAGCAAAAGAAAACCTATACGTAAAATATATAATAGGTACTAGAAATGTAGGAAAATTACTTATTCTCTTTTGTCAGTGATTATTTCTGTTATACAATGCAATAACATGCTTTATTATGTGCATTTTAAAATGCAACAGTTTCCAGAAAACAATTTCATAATTAACTTGCACGCTCAGTGCAGTCACGTTTTATCGACGATTTTCAATGTGCTAGATGTATTGGATATAATGATACCGCTTTCATTTTTATTTTCATTGCAAATTTATGTTAAAATATGGCTTTTCTATGTGCTTATTTCTCTAAGCATTACTACTAAAACCATATTTGAGAAACATATTTTAAAACATTTAAATAGATAAATAAATAGATATCAGAGAACAATCTTACACAAATTGACCTATTTAGTCCCAAACTAAGCTCTAGGCTTGTACTATGGGTACAGTCAACAGCAAAAGAAACTGATGAAATAGGGTCTCAAAATAGTATATACTCACAATAAATTAAGTGAGCTGCTCTGATTATTGTAGTTTAGCATATGTCTTGACTAAGTGACATACCATTCAAACAGTTAAAGTCATTACTGAGTGTTTCAAATAAAACTGATTCTCTAAAATTGCAATAGTCAGTAATACTACCAAACTATCATATAGTGTGTGAAATCCATACGAACATATATTTTGATAACAGTTAATATGCATCCTAATTAACATAAAAACATGTGTATTGTTAGCATAGGTTGTACTTTTTTTTTCATTCTAACTAATTCGCCACGCAATGTAAAAATTAACTTGCAATTAACTTAGACTTAATGTTTAAGTGCCGCACTCAGAGACGTCAATTGAATTTAATGCTTGTTTAGTGACGTGTTGTCTTATTCTATTGCTATAGCAAAGAAAGTGACAGCAGCAACTTTAATCAAGCATTAAATTAAATACGTCTCTGAGTGCGGCGGTCAGACCCTTTAAATATGAATTGCACTAAATTTATTGGAGCTATTAAATTTATTCGTTCTTTAAACGGTTCACAACACTTAAAGCAAATTGTTACTTAAAATTCATGTTCTTATGGATGACACACACTGTACATAGGGGAAAGAAAACCAGGGTGCCCCCGTAACATCTGAGGGGCTCAGTTGAAGAACGGTTCCGTTAGACAGTGTTGGAGTGAATGGAAGTAGTTTCTCAGAGGGCCCTGCAAAGATGCACTACGCTAACTAACGTTTCTATTCGTTTCGTTTTTAAACCAATCGCGTCACTGGTAGATGAGGCGAAACGAAAAGTCACGTGACTTACCAGTGACGCGATTGGTTAATAACGAAACGAATAGAAACGCTAGTTAGCGTAGTGCATCTTGGCAGGGCCCTCTGGATCGAGCAAAATGGAATTTCCCTTCTACGAGCCCTATGTCCCTGCTGAGGAATAAATGAATCTCATCATCATCATCATCATAAAAGGGAATATACTTTTTTTTTTACAGCTTCAATAAACGTTGATTTATGTAACAATCAGGTGAGAAAAATCATTTTTTGAATAGCTATAAAAATAATCAAGATATAATCCAACAAAGATTTGTTCCTAGGTATCTCTTTCTAGAAAAACAGAATTTTACACTTCGGATCTCTCTGTCTTATTAGCAGTTTAAAATGCTTGTACCATCCGTATTTCTTAACCAATTTTAATTTTAATTTCAGTTTTGGTGATGTCTTTTACGGTATTTTTATGTTTTGTTGACAAATGCGATTTAATGAATCCATGCATATTTCCTATTGTTACATTTTAAAAGTGTAATCCATGGCAAGTGAAAAAGTCGTCGTGTTTATTCGTGTTTCGTAACGTACAGTCAACAACATAAATAAGTGATCATTTATGTACCTTGTCACTTTAACGTCGTGTTTGAAATGTTATACAAAATTGTGAAACGATTGAAAGCGACAAAGTACAAAAATGATCACTAATGTATGCTGTTGACTGTACAACAATGCTGCAACATGAATGGACGAACAATGGCTGGTGATGGATTAAAAGTTGTTCTACAAGGTTTCCCTACTTCACTATGACAATGGAATAAACCGCATTCTGGATTTTAAAATGTGAACGATAAACGGTCCCTCCATGGTTCCCGTATTGACAATTTTTATACAACAGAGATTTAATCGTTTGATAAAAGATAAAAAAAAAGATAAAAGACATTTATTCAGTAAGTAGGCCGCACGGGCACTTTTACACGTCAGGAGTCTACCAGGGGTTTGGATCGTTATTTTAAATAAAGTCTAAAAGTAAGGCCAACAAGACGAGATAAAGAATGTTGTGAATGCGGCAAATTTCTTAAACCGTATTTTACTTCAAATCTTTTAGGCTACTTTAATATACGTACCTAAATATAGCGCAGGGCGGCAAAAAAGACGTTAAATTATGTTGCATATTAGACGTTATTTGGTTCTCTATATTTGTTTTGTTCTGGTATCAAACAAGGATAGAATTTGTGGAAATAACACAATCGTACAGTCAGCACAAAAGGTAACTGACGCTAAAAACCTTTGAAAAAATCCACGCTTCTTTTCGTAGGTTTTATTATTTTTTATATTGGTTCACATTCTAACTACGAGTAACTACTAACTACCTACTTTAAAAATAATAATTACGGTACATTTTTTAAATAAAAATCTTTTAACTATAACTTTATCTTAACCTGACCGATTTTTGTTCTTCTCCTTTTGGAATTTTAATGGTTGTCTTTTTAACTACTTTCAACTGACGTCTTTTATCTTAACTTTCTTATTCAGAAAACTATTTTAATTAAAGTATCTTTGTCACTTTCTGTCAAATTCAAATGTCACAATGACAGATAAAGACAAAGCATACCTTAAGCACACTTTACCTATTGCGCGTTTACGAATAAGATCGGCGTTAACAAATCCAATCAATTTAATTAATTAATTTCACCGTACCTTAGTTTTTATTTTAATTTAAATAAGTTTAGTTTTAACTTTTAATTGTATTATATTAAATATGTATTTACTAACATATTAATAAATATGAACTTATTGTTTGTTTAATAGACAAATTAATTAATTTCATTACATTTAGACATTTTCTATAGGTAGATTGCACAGATTGCGGTAATGAAAAGGGCGTGAACACCAAAGCTACTTTATTATTATATTTCTATTATTACCATCTGTACCATTTCAGTGTTCCCAAATAAATATTTAACGAAAGGGTACAATTCCCTAGCGAATAAGTCGAACGCAGCCAGAATTTTCTCGTCAATGAAAATGCAATTGTGATTGTGAGTGGAGTGCCACAAAATTGGATGACTGCCCACAAGGACACGAGTCGCTTCTTGTAAATGTGCTTAAGTAATTAGTTTGGGACTATTTTCAAGCTATTCTCTTGTTATTCTTATGTTGGGTTATTGCTAGCGTTATTAGAGTTAAGGTAACGACAAGATTAACAAAAAATTATAAGAGTATAAGTATCTCGAATTAATTAGATAATTGCGCGATGTTTACGTGACATTTATTTATCGTTTTTAGGGATCCGTACCTCAAAAGGAAAAAACGGAACCCTTATAGGATAACTTTGTTGTCCGTCTGTCTGTCTGTCTGTATGTCAAGACCCTTTATCTCGGGAACGCGTGGAGGTATCGAGTTGAATTTAAACCATATACTCAAATCTACAGTCCCTTGAAGCTGTGAAAAAATCAAACTTCTAAGTTAACGTAAAAAAAGATACGGCCGTTTATGCCGCTAAAAACGTATATGTATATGTCGTAAACGTCTCAAGGAAATCAAAATTTATAGGGTATTTTCCGTTGACCTAAAACTATGAAATTTGGCAAGTAATATCGTCTAATACTACAAATATAGGAAAAAATCTGAAAACCCAACATTTTTAAATAAATACATTGAAAACATCCATGATTCAGGAACAAAATACTCGCACTCAGCACAGAAATACCTGCCCTTACCGGGATTTGAACCCAGGACCGCTAGCTTTGTAGGCAGGGGTCACTACGTGGAGACTTTCTACATCTCCCTTGTTTTGTGTTTTTTTTTTAATTATACTTAATTCTTAATTTTAATTTGACATTTGGAGACTGTTTACATCTCCGAAATTGTGTTATTTATTATAATCTGACATTTAGATATATTTAATTATTATTACTACTGGGACCTGTACATCCCTGTGACATTTAAATTATGTATTTAGTATTGTAATAAGTGATTTATTTAGAAAAAACGGCTTACTGTTGAGTTTCTTGCGGCGCTTCTTCTCAACAGTGGTCTCTTTGGAAGCGCTGGTAGACTCAGACATGTAAAAGTGCCTGCAGGGCCTACTTACTGAATAAATGATTTGAATTTGACTACCAAATAGGCCAACGCGTCATCTACAAAAAAAGGTGTAAACAAAAACAATCGGCTTCCTAATTTAAAATCTACCCAACAGAAAACCCGTCCCCATTGTTTACGTATTTAATGAAATACAGAATAGAACACTACTAAAATATGGTAAATCTATCACGGAACAATACGCAGCTCTCTACACAATGGTAGCTAAGCCCCACAAGCTCTTAGCTCTGAGCTACCGCGAAACTCGAAACAATGCATGCAAATCCAATAACACAGATAGCGTAATAACACATAACGTAACACACATAACCAAACGCAGGCTTGTTTCTGGGCTTTAGTATAAAATTTAGAACATTTTAATTTACGCGTTAATATTTTAGTAAAATGTGGTCATCTAAATCGAAAGGGCGTTTATGGCGGCTGGTGGTAACGCTGGTCTTATTCTTGTAACTATACAAATAATAAGGTAAGGGTTATAAGAAGGGCGTAACCGCTTGCCGCCAATAAGGCCTTTCGATTTGGACGGTCACAATATTTTTAAACATTAAAAACTGTTTCTTACACCAAAATGATAATCCATATAAGAATGTATTTCCAACTAACGGTACCTAAATAAACTCCTGATATTATTTTACCTATTTAGGTTAGCAAAAGGTATCGATAATCTCTGACATTATTAAAATTCTAAAAGAGTGTATAACTAAAAAATATGTTGGAAAAATAATAAGGATTATTTATTTATCTTTACATTATTTCAAGATGTGATGCCTATTGCGGTGCAATAGGTACATTGTAAAATATAAAAATAAGTTAAGGATCTTTTTTATTTGCATGATATTCACACATATCTTCTACATATTTGTATTCTTTCCTTTTTTTACAAATTGTAAATTTGTGGTGTGTAATAAAGAGTATTGAATTGTATTGTACTTGTCGTTAAATTGGTCTTGACTGTGAAGTAAATGATGACGACGGGGACCGGGTCATCACCGAAAATCATTTAATACAATTATAATTTCACCGAACACCATTTTCTACGGAAATCTTTTGTTTTCAGGGAGTTCTCAAGTTGATAACGTAGGTTAGATAACATTAGTTTGTTACTATCACAAAACGAGAATTCAACAAAATGATACCCTCTATGAAAGAAGTATCATGTCATATTTTTAATTCATAAAGTCTTGCCTTCAACTACTTCATTTTTCATACATTGATGCAACCATGCAACATTAATTTGACTGGCGGAGCACGCCGATGTGTATTGATAACACTAGGGTAATGGCACCAGTGTTCGATACTTTTAGCAGACATACACCAATAATGGACATTTAACTCTTAATTCAAAGATCATAAAGTCATAAATTCATTGTTGCAAAACAAATGAATAACGTTTACCTTATGTAAAATAAGAATCAAGTGTCAATCATTGGTTCATTACCGATTCCATCACCCTATGCAGAATAAACCATGGCAATGTCTGCGTAAATCATTCGCACAGCCTATAGGCAATAGTAGAGAAACAGGAATATATTCTATGTACATACCCACGAAGCAGGTGGATATCTCGGGAAAGGAGCGATGGACTTGGTCGCTATGTTGCTGGGCAGGTCGTGCTTTATTCCTCGTTTTAAACGCTGTTTTCTTCTCTCCCGCGATTTGCTTCTTAGCATAAGCGCTGCCTGCATACCTGCCAGTTTTCTGGATGGCTGTACGTGTACGCTAAATCTGACTGTGTGTCACTCGGAAGTAGACTGTTCACTCACTGTTTTGTTTATTCACTTATATTTTTAATTGACGAGCAATATCACTAACACTACGTCTAGCGCGACTATGCTAGTTAACTATTTAGTAAATAGATTAGGAAATATTTACACCGCAATCACTCTTATAGTCCCATCACAGGTTTTGATCCTAATTATCTCACTTTAAGAACTCTTTAGAATAGAGGCACGAGCAAGGCGAAACTATATTATTATTATAAGTAATTGATCTTTACTGGTCGATTCTTAAAGTAGCGATATGTTTAGTGAAAAAGTAATGGAAGCAAGCGCAATTTGGCGTTTATTTGTTGATCAGTTTGTCTGTTTCCCCGTCTCTCATGTCTCGTTCCGCACGTCGAGACGCAGTCTCCGGTTCTTGGACAGCTTCCACCGGTCGCAGGGCTCCACCAGTCGCAGGTTCATGGCCGTCCCTTTGTCACTTTATTTATAAACACTTCTTGGATCATACTGGATTCTCAAAACCGCACTAGGATAAAAAAATAGTAAGGTAAAGCCTACCTATTTGGTTACCCAAGGTAAGGCCTACCTACATCACCGATCTAAACACACTAAACACTTGCATTGTCTCACATAAAACACATACACATGCGTATAATGCTAATTACATTTACCGACTAACACGTATTTAAGTTACCTAAGGACACCGAACACGGACAAGCATTGACATTCTTAACAGTTTTTCAATACACAAAACACCGAACAAAAACATCGAACTAATTATATATTTCTAAGTATGTTTAGTAACTTTCGATTAATCACATTTGTTAATTGAAAAGTTAAGGAAACATAGCTAATTCTGCGTTGTTAATTGTGTCTTTTTTTAATCTGTCTAATTCTTAACATTAAAAGTTTTTTTTTACATAATTTTACATTTTCAAAAATAATGTTTATTCGAAAGTTATTTTGTTTATCTGGCTCAACCCAAGCAGTATTACTGACAGTTTTACTTACACATTTCCAAATGAGACTATAATTTGCAAACAATCGCGCATAAAAAGTACACCATGTGTATTATTTTGCTAACAAAAAACAAACTCTCTAAATACTCAACAATAATGTAATAGACACGCATTTAAGAATTTCTCAGTCTGATATATTTTAACTTCCAAACGTTATTTTTTAGGAAATCTCATTGCAATAAAAATGCGTACGAAACTCAAGGAAAAACAAGTAAGTAGTTCGACTGTCACTACTACTGCTATATCAAACATGCTTAACTATTACACACATGGAGCATACAGGCTATACCTCCACGCCATCGCACGCCGAGGGTTCGGAGACGGCGGCGGAGAGCGGGCGCGGGGCGAGGAGGCGCGCCTCCCAGTGCTGGCAGGAGTATGCGCGGACGCCGGTCGGCGCGACGTGCGCGGGGGAGTGCCCCGGGCTCGGCGGGGCGGGCTGGCGGCCGTGCTGGCGCGCCTGCAACAAAACAAGTACAAGATAGTCAGACGACGCGCTAGCCTAGTTGGTAGTGACCCTGCCTACGAAGCTAGCGGTCCTGGGTTCAAATCCCAGTAAGGGCAGATATTTGTGTGATGAGCACCAGTATTTGTTTCTGAGTCTTGGATGTTTTCTATGTATTTAAGTATTTATTTCTTTATATAGAATAGAAAGAATAGAATAGAAAATACAAATATAAGTATTTATATCGTTGTCTAGCACCCATAGTACAAGCCTAGAGCTTAGTTTGGGACTAGGTCAATTTGTGTGAGATAGTCCCTTGAAAAAAAAAAAAGTAGTTTATAGAAGAGGAAGAACAAAGCGAACGATCCACGATCAGTTCGGGGAAGTAATGAGTAAGAGCCGGTACCCTAACCTGACGCACGTGTATGAACAGACTTATGAGTGTGAAGGAAGCGAGGGAAGCTTGTCTGGATCATCCAGCGGTAGGCAGTCTGCGGCTATGGGAAAGAGGCGTTATTGTATGTATGTATGTAATAAATTTATACAATCAAAAAACCCGAAACCGTAAAAAACTGTGTAACTTATGTACAGTAACGTCAGTAACACCCCAGCACAATATCAAGACTTTAAAATTGTTATAAATCATAAATTTTCATTCAAAATCCAAAGGCTTCAAAGATGTTAAAGGCGTTAAAGCGACAAAGTACAAAAATGTGCCGCTACTTATAAAGCCGACTGTACTGTGAGTATTAGAGAACGGTTAACACACGTATATGGAGAAATATTTACTTAAATACATAGAATACATCCAAGACTAGAAACAAATACTAGCACTCAGACAAACATTTGCCAATACCGAGAATTGAATCCGGGAACACTAGTTTCGGAGGCAGGGTCACTATCAACTACATATGCTAAACGCGCCGTTAATAAATATTCATGCCAACGTTTAAACCACCAAATCCCAGAGAGTGCTTTGTAAAAGAGACACCCACTTGTGGCTGTTGTTTTTTACATTACAAATGTCGGCGTAAGCTGAATTCAGTTCATGATACGTAAACTTAACGAGCGCCCGACTCTATTTTAAAATTTCATCTCAAAAACTATCTTTGCCTTATAAATACAATCTATAAATACATTAAGTGACACTTACACGGTATGCAAAAGGCACAAACACCTGCTAAACCAACTAAGTTTGCTTGCCTTGTTCTGCGTTTATAAATGCGTATTTAATAGGTAGTATTTACCTTTATTCAACAAATATTGTTTTGAGATAAATTACTAGTTTTACGTCCGTCGCAAATCATCGCACCGACATGTGTCATCCCTAGCACAACAGCCTAACTTAGGTAAAGTTTACCTAACGTAGGTAAACTTTATAAAACTAAGGCACATATACATATATGTATTTATTATTTACTTACCTATATGTACTTATTTAAAGGATATTAATACAGGTATTTTTATATCGTTTAGTTCTGTTTGCACCGTCGATATATTTCTATTATGTATTTTTAACCATCTTTTTTTTTTGTAAAGTCGTCTGGAAGAGATTGCTATTTAGCGATAAGACCGCCTGTTGACACACTACGTAAATTATTTTTTGTAAATCCTTTGTATCCATGTATGTGGTGAATAGTGTTTTGTATTGTGTTGTATTGTAAAGTTTACATAACGTAGGAAAAGTTTACCTAACATAGGCAAAGTTTACCTAACATAGGCAAAGTTTACCTAACGTAGGCAAAGTTTACCTAACGTAGGCAAAGTTTACCTAACATAGATAATGCTTACCTTACGGCCCGCGAGCGAGGCGCCGCCCGCCGCCGCGTACATGCACCGCCGCCGAGCGCTGCTCAGCCAGCGGGCATGGGTGTCGCCTCACAGCGCGCCAGTGCCGCCGTCTCCTCATCTATTCGCGTACACCTATACATTCAAATCATTACTAATTCATAGTATTAAAAAAAAAAGTTTCTTTTATGTTATGTTTGATAACACATTTTTCCCGAGTGTACTTGTAGCACTGATAAAAAGCTCACTATCAAAAGATTAATCAAAATTTTAAAAAAGTCGGGACCTTTTTTGGTTTTATTTTTTTATTTTATTTTATTAGGAGAAAAAACAGGATACAAATATAGAAAGTAAGTATAAAGTTAGAGTAAAACAATCGTAATGAATAAATTTGATCCCATGAACAATTCTCACAAAGACAAGGTTTTTAGGGTTCCGTACCCAAAGGGTAAAAACGGGACCCTATTACCAAGACTCCGCTGTCCGTCTGTCTGTCTGTCACCAGGCTGAATCTTCTTGATTATTGAAGTAAACTTAGGTAAAATTTTCAACCTCAATGCATTTTTATTTAAAAACTAAAAAAGAATAATGCGACGTTTTTATTTTTAAGCAATCGTGGTATTTGAAAGTTTGAACCGATAAATCGTTATTTATTTACTTCTAAGTCAACCACTTGACCTTTAAGTGTTGGTTAAAAATCCAAACACGGCACTAAACTCGATATAATATGTAAATTAGTTCACAGTTTACTTAGCCCAGGGTTAGGACGGAGACAAATTTAATGGAATAAGCAATAACGTATCATCAAGGGACTAAGTGGATCTAAATTAACGATTTGTTGAGGTCAATGCAGAGGTCACGGGAGTATTTTGACAAGGTAAGCCTTGTTGGTACCTTAAAAAGCCAGTGGAACCGGGTTCGATTCCTAGTTTAGGCAAAAAATTGTGTGATGAGAGTTTTTGATATTTTCTATGTATTTTAGTATGTATTTCTTTATATGAGTATGATCGTGCTCAGAGCGTCGGTGGCCTAGTGGCTTAGGGGGTCGACTCGTGATCGTAAGGTACCGAGTTCGAACCTCGCGGTCACCATGTACCAATGAGTTTTTCTAACTTAAGTGCATTACCCGACGCTCTTACGGTGAAGGAAAAACATCGTGAGGAAACCTGCACATTCGAACAGCTGAGTGTGTAAGAGGGTAATTGCACAAAAGATCCTAAATTGTCGAAGTGTATCCGAAAGGGCCCATCTGTAAGATAAGATAAGATAAGATAAGATGATCGTGTTCAAATAATGGCCATGTTTTCATATAATATTGTTGGAAAACTGGACCATTTCATAGTTCCTGAATATATTACCTCTTCAAAAGAATAGAGCATCCTCTCGTTGCATGCAAATTGGTCGTTAGGGAGAGAAATCGTACATCCTCATAGAATAGTTCTTCCGACGTACAGTTTACAGCTCTCTACGCTCTAGTTAAGGTTTATTTTCAATCGGAAGATTATAAAAGGTTAATCGAGTGACCAAAGATTGTTTAATTGGTGCAGATGCGACCAAGCTAAGTGAACCTTTTTTTATTCCTGGAAAATGCATTTTTGGATGCCCCTGGGAGAGCCTTACTCTGCCTTACGTGCCTCCTAGACCGGAAAGCGGCTTTAATTTACCTTGAATGAATTGTTTTCTTCCTTTCAATCTTATTTTCCTGTTAATAAGATAAATCGTCTTTGCAATAACATGTGTTAAGCAAGAGTAATTAAACAGAATAATTAGATCCAGGATTATTACTATCAAAGTATTACTAACGGCGTCAGTATATAAAATTGATATGTAGTAACTACGTAAATAACAAAATCTGTTTTTTTTAATTACATAATAGGGGAAGGTAAACAAGCACGCAGGCATGTTGGTAAGTGGGATCTGAGACCCATTGAAATTTGCATTCTGAAGACTACATTTTAAGACTGCATTTGCGTTGCCAACCCTGAGGACCAAGATGGAATGCCTCTATGGTATGCAGTTATGGACGATTTACCCTTCTTTATCGATGAATTAAAAAGCGGGGTACTTACGACATAATACCAACCAGATGCCGTTGCCTTATCTTATCTTATCTTGCACAGATAGTTTCTTTCACATAAACTATCACCCTCTAGGATTTTAACTGTAACTACCCATTCTAAATACAGCTGTTTTAATGTGAACTTCCCTCTCTATATTAGGTATTCTTCATCTTCTCCTTCACAAAACCGCTGGGGTTCGAACTCGGTACCATGCGTTAACGAGTCTACACCCTAAGCCCCTAGGCCTCTGCTCATTGACCACTCTTACTCGTTACTCTAACCACTCGGTTACGAAACCCATTCGCGTGCCGTATCGCATGATCGCGGCGTTCCTTGAACTTAGCCGCGGCAGTAAAACAAATTCCCAATGATGGTGGTTTAAGGTGGCTTCCCACAAACTGCGTCGTATATGACACGTTACATCTTTATTCTTCATCGGCATTATCACGACCATCGAAAGTCTTTCACTGTTGGACTAAATAGACCTCTCAAAAATTATATACATGCTTTTTGATTTCGAATTAGCAAAAAAATAAAAACAAAAAAGTGAACGTTATGGTATGTTCGCTGTGACGAACATTGCCAAATTAAGGGTTAAAAATGTTAAATGTATGTTTTTTTGGATCGATCTATGCCTAAATCGATCATCGTGAAATTTAGCACAGAGATTATCACTAGTACTTTTTAGGGGACCCTATTAATATGCCTTCGCTGTCCGTTCGTCCGTCCTAAATTTAAAGAGCTGCATCTTTTGAACTGTAGTAAATAGCAGGTTGTTTTTTTTTGAAAATATGTGTTTTAACAATTTACTAACATTTTTTATTAAAGAAACTTTACTACCTATATCTTGGTAGTAAAAGGGCTCCCCATTATTTTTTCAACGTATTTTGATAATTTTAGTATCGTAAAAACGGTAAATTATACAAGCGTCAAATTTTCTACGGAATACTCGATGCGCGAGTTCAACTCGCACGTGACCGGTTTTTGATATCCTAACATATCCCGATTAATCTATAAAATCTTATATAAATACTAGAGGACGCCCGCGACTTCGTACGCGTAGAATTAGTTTCCCGCTACTTCCCCCATTTCTTCCCGTTGGGGGTCGATCTTCGGAAAATCCTTTCTTAGTGCTCACTTACACCATGAAAGGAACCCCTGTACCAAATTTCAAGTTTCTAGGTACAGTAGTTTCGGCTGTGCGTTGATATGTCAGTCAGTCAGTTTAGCCTTTTATATATATAGATTAGGATGGAAAATGAAGAGCAATAAACGACGTTTTTAAACGGAGCTATATTTTTTTACCAATAATACATACATCTCCCATGTATAACTTTTCAATTCTTTCATGCTATGAGAAGCCTCCTTAAGCGATAAACGTTATTGAGTTACGATTTTATTGTAATATGTCGTGTAGTTAATAAAACTAATGCTGACGTCATAGTTGTTTGTTATTGATGTGTTTCTTTTAAGTTGTTTACTTCGTTTCTTTTAGAGATAATTCATTGACGTTGATTGACTTATGCGATAATGATGGGCTGCGTTTCTAGGCGGTAAAAACGATATCGTATTTGACCTGAGGGCGTATTGTCTAACGCACTCGCAATCACGATCGTTTTTATTTTGAAAATCGAAGGCTTGTCTGCATACAAAATGAAAACAATTGCTCCACTTTGAAGCCGGTTGCGATTGCGAGTGCGTTAGACAATAGCCCCTCTGTTATGGTATTGTTTTTAACACGGCCACCATTACTGTCAAGTAAATAAGAGCTATCAAAACTTTGACAGGTCAAAAACGATATGGTTTCTACCGAGTAGAATCTCGGCCCACAGTTTTTTAAATTTATTTACAGGAAAAATCATTGTACCATTATATAATAACAGTTCCAGCAAGCGAAAACTGAATCGAGTTTATCTGCCGCAGTTAAATTACAAGTATAAAATACAATAAATTATAAATACCCTCACACAAAAAACTTCATACTTATAGAGCAGCTTCGTAGCAACGCTACGGCGTAGTTGTTGTCTACGGTTTTGCTACGAACTTTAATTACACTGTGCGTCGACAATAAAAGTTATTTTATACTAGTTGTTCCCGTGCCCATTTCGTTGGACAAAAAAAAATATTTTTGGGTTAATATAGAGCCTATGACACTCACAAATAACGTGGCTTTCTATTGGTAAAAGAATTTTCAAAATCGGTCCAGTAGATCCAGAGATTACCCCCTACAACGTCACAAACTTTACCTCTTTATAATATTAGTATAGAAGTATAGATAAACTAATTACTTAAAAACAAAGTAATTTATATACATTAATAGTATTTACACAATTAAGATATAAAAAAACATTCCTATAATTATTATAAACATCTAAGACTCAAAAATAAATATTCACTGTTATAATTCAAATAGTTGCCCTGACCGGGAATCAAACCCAGGATCGCTAGCTTCGTAGGCACGGTCACTTCCAACTAGGCTTACCCAAGAAGATAGAAGACTATGTGCAATTGTCTACGGAACCATTAAAGCAAATAGTTGATATTAATGTTAAGTATCATTGACATTAAAGTTCAAATTCCCCAAACAACAGGACAAAAGCAAGTAACAAAGACTTGATTGATTACCCGTGAGGTAAAAAATGTCTTGCGTTTAACGACAATATTATAGCTTGTATCTTTTGTCAAAGAAATGAGAAAAAATACCGCGGAATAAAAACTAAATCAAGCTAGGTGTTTCTCTCAAAAGAATCAAATCAAATGTTAAAGTCGACGGTTATTTATTCGTCAACGAATTGATAAGTGTACTCACGTGTATTTTTAGTTCACAAATGATTAATTGCGCGAAAAAAAACAAACGCACACCAAACTACGCTTTTGATGAACATTACGCTTATGATTGGATTGAATTTCAATTCAATTTTCAATTGGAAAGTGGATCTGCTGGAGTTTCTTGCGGCGCTTTTTCTCCGCAATGATGGTTTTGTCCGAAGCGCTAGTAGATTCACTCCATATTTATTACCGACGTGTAAAAGCCCTCGTGTGGTCAATTTACTGAATAAATATTTTTAACTATTTTTGCCCTGGACAAGGCAAAACAGGAACAAAACAGGCAGACGGCTCACCTGATTGGAAGTGGTCAACGCCGCCTCGAAGAAATTTAATGATAAAAAAATAATCAATCAATAAAATTGTCTACTGGTGATACAGAAAATCGATTTTAAACGAGATTGTCAGTCAGTGATAAGAGAAAATGCGGGCGGAGATACTTTTGAAAAATAAGTAAAGAAATAAATATCATTGTTGCTGTAAAAAAGATCATCTGCTTCTATTAAATATCCTAAGTAAAAATGAAACTACCCGAGCTCTGACTTTCGACTATTCATTCATTATTTTAAACTTCTTTGCCTAAAGCAAAATTAAACGGACTTAATGCCAAAAAGCACTCTCTACCAGTCAGCCACATCGTTAACCAAGAATAACTGGTGCAATTGGAGACCTAAACAGTGTCGTTCAAATACCTACTTATACTTATTACTAACCCCCTTACTTATAAACGTTGAGTAACGGTGGTATAGCTATACAATGTTTTGTCCTTATCTGTCACTGTGACATTTGGATTTGACAGATAAGGTCAAAACATTTATTTATTAGGACAAACAACGTTTATTAGTAAGGGGGTTAGAATATATTTTCTTCTCCGAAACTGCTAGGTGCTATCTCTATTCGTCGATGATATTATAAAAATGGCGGGGCTTAGTTGTTTTCAGAGCATAATGTATACATAATAGTGGCGAGTGTTTTTTGTTCAATTAGTCGTAGATTTCATCGACAAATCAGCTCAGTCGAAGAAATTCTTAACTAAAGTAAAAGTAAAAGTCATACTGCAATGGCTTCACGGATTTGGATAATATTTAGAATGGAGATAGCTTGTACCCTGGATTAACACATAGGCTTTTTATCCCAGAAAATTAAAAAGGTAACAAATAACGATAATCGAAATGTACGCGAACTCGTGGCAGCTTACTAAATCCGACTAAGTAAATGATTTCAAATAGTAACCGCGGTCACAGTGGGACTGCTAGCAAAATGTCCCCTATTTAAACCTCTTTGATCGCGCCCGGCTGCGTGACGCAAAAATAGGTTAAACGGCGTGACGCAATCCCACCATCGAGGGTGCAGGTCGAACCCAGACCGACGCGGGGGGTTGTTCTCTAAAAACTGGACAAGTGCGAGTTTTATGTTATACTCTTGTGCGCGATTCCGTCCACGTAGATCGATTTGTTTCCAAACTGGCCATTTTCCATTTTTGTCATATTCCATATTCGTCATATTCCAAACTCATCATACCGACGGTTGAAAGGAGAAACCCTTTAAGCGACATGATGGGTGAAATTGAGTTATATTATATATATCGTTGGAATCGGGTTTTTTTCTGCGTCTTTTGAGCCGGGTTACTCAATTTCGCCCATCATGTCGCTTAAAGGGTTTCTCCTTTCCACCGTCGAACCATGTACGTTCTGTGTAAACTTGTTATAGAAATCCTCTGTTCTTCCACTCCGATCAGCTAAACTGACCAACTGAACAGGTCGACTATTTTATTTTCACAACGGCTCATCTTTAACAAAGTCGACGGTCGCGGAGCTTCTATTTCTGAGTGTTTTGGCCCTTCGGGCTAGTTAAGAGCTAACATAACCTAAACGTACCTCATACTTATGTTATGACTTTACGAGTAGCTAAGTTTCATGAAAATCGGTGGGGCCGTTTAACAGATGATAGCAGAAGGGATTTAACCAATAGGAAATAACAACTGAACATGTACGATTACAAACATACAACTAAAAAATATAACCTAACCTTCTTGGTAGTCAGATAAAAATACTTATTGTTAATCTAAACAACGCCGTTACACCTCCAATACAATTCTTACCGGGTTTTATGGACCCTGCCGGTTTACGCGCGGCGGTATTGGAAGTACCGCCGGTATTGGAAATACCGTCGGTATTTGCATGAGAAAGGTGCAATAGGTAAACTGGTGTATCGTGGGCGGCGGCTAGTATCGAATAGACTTTTTTATATTTTTTTCTGGGTTGGAGCAGGCAAACGAGCTCACAGGCTGATCTGATGTCAATACCTATTCTACACGATTGGAACTTATTATTAGAGTTCATTATGATGCTATATTTCACTAATTGTTAACATACTAGCTTTTGCATGCGACTTCGTTTACATGTATTCCGATCATCGTTTTAGGCTGAGGATCTACATGGTAAAACCTTATGGTTTTTGAAGTATTTCCGTAATGTCAACGTTTTGAAAGCTCTTGTTTAGGCTTGACAGTAATGGCAGCCGAGTTAACAATAAATACCATAACACGTCAAAGGCAATATGATTTAACCGTGTTGAATAGAGGTCCTGACGGCCCTGTCAAGATGCACTACGCTGACTAGCGTTTCTATTAATTTCGTTTGTAAACCAATCGCGTCACTGATAGATGACATGATACGAAAAGTCACGTGATCTACCAGTGACGCAATTGATTAACAACGAAACGAATAGAAACGCTAGTTAACGTAGTGCATCTTGGCAGGGCCCTCTGAACGCCCTTCCAAAGTTTCCTTACAACCATTTTTTATAAGTCGTTTACGTCGTCTATTATGGCGGTTTGTTTTAAAGAAGACGATTTTTCATTAACGCATTCACCCAAGACGCACAAGAGCGTCATAATTTCATACAAATACCTGACAAGTTCGCTGAACGTAATCATAGTTGACAATTCGTTGTTATATTTTTATAATTCTTTTTACATTCCGTGACTGTGATATTATAATGTAACTGGCTTTCCGCTTTTATCGTGGTTTAATGTTTTTAGTACCGTAAAACGGGGTGAGTAGGAATTAAGGGGTGAGTAGGGACACAACCTAAAATGAAGCATATGTTACTAATTATAAGACTGAAATTATTTCCAATAGAAGTAACGTTTTTGTCCATTTAATACTTGATCTTATTTGTAACAAGTTATGACTTATTTTAGGGTGTGTCCCTACTCACCCCTGAATTCCTACTCACCCCGTTTTACGGTACGTAGCTTTTGTTTTTGAACCATGTATGTTTTCTACACTTCATCGAGTGTATTATTTCGTCAAATTTCAATTCATCGAACACAATTTTGTGCTGAAATCATGATGTATTCAGGATAACTTTAAAATTAAAGACAACACACACATAGACAAGACATGTTAGACATGTGACTACAGAAAAAACCTTTGGTATGGAGGCAAGGCAATGGAGTATGGGTATGGAGTGAATGACGAGCATAAATGCCATTATGGTAACAAAATAAAAATTTGTAGTAAATTTCCAATAATACAGAGAAGAAACTTATCTTTATTAAATAGGGTGACGGCACCAATGATAGACACTTTTAGCTGACAGGCACCAATAATGGACACTTCACTCTTAATTCAAATTTCATACGGTCCTAACTTGATTGTTGCAAAACAAATGAATAACCCTTATCTTCTGTAAAAATAAGAATCAAGTGTTCATTATTGGTGCCTTGTCCATTACTGGTTCCACCACCCTACAACGTCAAATAGTTGCCGTATTTTGACAAGTAAAAAAGGACACACAATCACGCTGCTCATTATCAGAGAGGGCCAGGACTATTACCTACACGCAGCACGACGTAAACTAAGCTCTACATACATCGTTAAACCTCGCTCATGTATTTATTTACAGAGTTTCCCAATAAAGTCCCTCCACTAATGTTAGTGTCGGTGTGTCATCGTGTCAGTTAAAAGATCTTGGGACAGATTATGGGGACTTTAGTGGTGAGCTATTTCCAAATTCAACGCCGACTTACTTCTATGTATAAAGCTAGAATTATGTTATCGCGTATTATAACGAAAATGTTATGCATTTGTTACAATGCAATTCAAATACTGTAGGGTTGGCTGGTGTATTTTCTCCCGTCTAATTACCTACTTACTTACGTTTTCTTATAATTTCGACAAACGGATAGATACATTATAGAATTTCTAAACGATTCTGTTATTTATAAAATAGGATTAATGTTTAATGTTCTCGGTACCTGCATAATGTTAACAGTTTCTAAACAAAATGTTAACAAATTATTACTTAAAATCATCATTGATCAGGTTTAGGTTATGATTGGTTGAAAGATGAATACTGGCCGCAGCGCTGATTGGTTGTATTATTAGCTGTTTGTGATTGCGTTGAGACAGCAGATCCTTATAGTTTAAAATTTGGCGGGAGCACGTCAGCGTAAAAATGGTATAAAATAATCGTCCGTAGATAATGTAGTCTATATATTATATATTACATTAAAAAAATTAAACCCCTCTCTTATTACTTTAATTAAAATATTATATCTTACGTCACTCCCACAACGAAGACGAATCTAACAACACCTCATACATTAAAACTTATGAAGCCGTTTAGTCTGCAGAACAGGCCACAGAAATAGACATACACACATACATACACTCAAACAAAATAACCCTTCTTCTTTTGACGCAGTCGGATAAAAACATTCGTTAAGCAGTATACATGAAGTAAACATAAAAGCTTCTCCAAAAGCTTTCACAGTTATGATACGAATATTACACACTTCATAAAGTTAAATAATATTTCGGAAACCCATTTTTCTGTCATTATCGACTAGATTGTCACCCGGGCGGTAATGCGAGTTTAATAACGACGTTGCACCCTCCGTCTAATGGCTATGATCGATAGCGCAGAGATTGTTTTAGTGGGTAAGACTAGAATATGAATATGGATATACAGATTATACGGGGTGTCCCAGAACAAGTGAGAGGAAGTTAAAAAAAGGCGCCAGTAAAAGAAATAATGGAAGGGTATAGATTGTAATGGTATGTGCATGTTATTATGAGAAGTCACAGAAAAGAAAAAAACTGTAGAAGTGTCAAGTGGGGGTGTAACTTGTGGCATGGTTATGCGGAGTTCCGCGCAACCTACCATACTTTTGCCGCGATTGCATATTTCGATGTTTCGATATTTCTAAAATAGGAAATAAATCCAGAAGCATGCCTTATTGTGCTATTTTGGAATGTATAAGTACAGACGATAGCCGCACCAAAAACATTTTCATGGTGGCGTGTTGTTTTTAGCACGAGTGATCCTATAAGGGTTCCGTTTTATAATTTTTTGTACGGAACCCTAAAAACACCGCATCCAAATCAGTCTATCAGTTTGGGAGCTATGATACAACAGACAGACATACACATACACCCTCTTTTTTTGTCGGGGTCTTAAAGCAAGCTTTAGAAACCAGACGGCATGTTTTGATATTTATTTATTTATTTTTAGGAAATCCAAAAGTTACAACCTCATGTATATGTATAATAACAATGTGTTATATATTGTCGTTTATGTATGTTAAATAACCTACCCATTCAGCCTCTACAAGGTAAGAAATCATCAACATAAATACATACATGCAGGTCAATACCATTACGTTCCTTCGTCGTCAGACACATCCTGTGCTTACATATAAAGTATTTATGTAAACACAGGATGTGTAAAGAACAAGTAAGATAATAGACCAAATTTTGAAGCAGTAAAATATTTAAAAATCACCCAAATAATTTTACACAATTATATAGGTATAGCTCTACTCTTGACTTGTCTAGCCTCTCGTCTTAAAGTTCTTCAATATTGAAAACATTACAAACTTTGGAACAAATTTGTGCCATAAATAAACATTTAATAACGTTATTATGTCTGTTGTTTCCAAATTTCCATTGTCATATTGACTATGACAAAAATACTAAAATCTACTAAATTATTTATACACGATAAGATTTAAAATAATAAATGGAAATAACCAACGATTCTATAACTTTCATATGTAAATTAGTGAGAGATATAAACATGAGTGAGGTTTAGCATGTTGCGTGCTGACCTGGTATTTTAATTTTCGTACATTCATGCATGTATAGCTATATACATCATGCTTGGGCGGTCATTCCCATTTCTGAGTCCATTAAGACTAAAACAAACCTTATGTCTATTTACGGTTGGTCTAATTTGGATGTTTACTCCTTAATTGAGAAATGGCTGCTTTTCACGTAGACTTATTGACAAATTTGACTTTTTTATTATTCTTTTTTCAAGATTCAGTTTTCTTCAGGGTTTGGGGTGAAATCAAATCTATTTATAAAATGGAATTAGTGCAAAAAAAGAACTATGTTAGGAGTCTCGCTGTGCGATCGAATAACGAACACAGTTATCCGGAGCAGAACAAAACTAGTGAACATCGCCAAGACGTGGGTGGGTCACATTTGCCGTAGACAGGATGGGAGATGGGGCAAAAAAGTCTTTGAATCGAGACCCCCGTTCTGGACGCCGAAATGTGGGCAGGCAGCCAATGAGATGGACCGACGATCTGGTCAAAATAGCCGGTAGAAACTGGATAAGGAAGACCCAAGATCGTAGAGAATGGAGTGCAATGGAAGAGCATTCAGCATTGGGTGGCAATAGGCTGAAGAATAGAAGAAGAAGAGTGCAAAAATAATGCATTATTAATATTATCATTTTTAAATTTATTATAATAACGTGACACGACTTTCCTGGTTGTAATCACTCTTGACCTGCCTACGAAGCTCGAGGTCCCGGGCTCGATTCCCGGTAAGGGCACATATTTGTATAGTCAGCGCGAGTTTTTATTTCTAGGCATTGGATACATATTTGCTATGTATTTCTTTTTATAAGTATCTATACTAATCATTGTCTTGTACCCATTGTACAAGCATAGAGTTAAGTTTAGGATCGAGGCGATTTGGATGTGATTGTTCTCTGATATTTTTTTATATTTAGCACACCTTTTGTCACTTTCTTTTGCCAAAGTAAAAAGTGACAGCATGTGACTTCATGTGACACTAAATTTAATAAACGTTTGAGCAACTGGGCATAAGGTTGAATTCTGTTTGCACGTTATAAATAAAAGTAGAGTCTATTTATTACTGCAATCACCCAACTCTTTCTTTCGCCTTCGTAATACATTAAAAACTTAAGTATTATATCGATTTTGTTATCAAATTTATCAAATGCTTATAACTCATACAAGTATACAAAATAAACAAATGAAACCCTCAACTTAATTTGGAACTCGGAACGAACGTAAACGTTCTAGAAATTTATCCTTTGACATGTTTCCAACGCGGGAAAATAAATAAATCCAAAAGCTAAGACATATTGTCTAGCCCATACATCTTATCTTTTAATATATCCGTCGAAAGGCTTTATCTGCAAAGATATATTGTACATTGTCTTTTTACATTCGTACTTATATTAATTGAGTTGGCTTGTTTGACTTGCATTAGAGGTCAGGATAAAGACGGACATTAGGAATTGGGCTTAATGAAAATAATGTCTTCACCCACTCTCGCTACGCTCGTGATTCAATTATAGAATCCTTCGCTTACTCGGCATTCAAAATCAACTCTCGCAGCAAAAACCAGCATTGCTTTCTTGTTGCAAAGAGAACTATTAAAGTAGAATATTTCAGGATACTCATTTTAATCATTTTGTATAACTGTGACTTTTATATTTTTAACATTTAGTACTTAAATGTCGAAAGAGTACATAAAAAAAAATGTCTAGGTGAAAAAACATATTTAAAAAATCTGACAATTTAAGGGAATAACTAATGAATGAAGTTTTAACATTTCAACTGCATAACTTTTTTATTTTAACTCTGCTTAAGAGCTAAGAAAACATGAAATTTTTACCATACATTGTAATAAATATTTATTGTGTGTTTATTTATGTCCCATTTACTGAACATTTTAAAATTTGAGCCGCACTTTGGACCACAATAATGTTATAAACCAGTTTATTTAAAATTAGTTACCACGGAGTACTGCTGAAATTCCTAATATCTATACACCTATTGCGACAAATATACCTACGCACAAACCTTATTGTTAGAGGCGTAAGCTACTTTCGACAAGTTAAAAGACAAGCTGGGTATGGATAATAGAAATCACAATGCGTTAGTTTTTTAGATTGGACGTTGTTAGTAGTGGCGTATCCAATTAAAAATATATTTTTTCTTTACCTGTTTTGGACGTAGAACCTAACATTATTCACCGCCAGCTAAGCTACCAGTGCAACGCTGTACTCTGTAGCAACATTTTTCCGCTATTTACCGACAAAAACTAATAATATTTATAGGGGGGAGTAGCGAGAAACTAATCCTACGCGTACGAAGTCGCGGGCATCCTCTAGTAAACCATATTGTCAGTGACATAGAGGCGTATAGATATTTTCGGCGTTTTGGGAACACGCATATGTATATGACTTTGGCTGTACCTAAAATCTACTACGAACAGGTGGACCTGATATCGGGTCGTTGACACTGAAGGTGTTAATGATGGGATCCATTTTGTTCAGGGTGGTGATAAGCAGTAAATGGACTTAAAGCGGACATTTTGGTTGAATAAATTAGAACTGTCAAAGCCGAGTTTTTATATTCATATTTGAAAGGTCAAAATTGAGTTTGAAAAAAGATTTTGAACGAATAATAACGTCCATTATAGTAGTTAGCTTTGAAGCTGGTTTTAATAGTTTAATTGTTATTGAATGATGTCTCAAATTTGTTGTACCAAACTCCAAAGAAAATGTTGAGCACTCAAACTAAACACAGTTTAAACATGATTGACCATTTTATTGCCTTGCCTTCTACTTCGTTCTATTCAGATTAGAATAAAAAAGGAGGAGTTCACTCACGTCTCTTTTAATAACGTTGATAATACTGAAAAATAAATGTCTAACCATTTTAAACTATTTTTTTAAATACCTAACTGAAAGGACGTTTTAATTTGTGACTTAAATTTGAATCGGAAAAAACAAACCAACTACAATTAATTATGTTTCTGTTTGAAAACAATTAGATTAAACTGATTAACGACTAATGAACTAACTTGTATAATAAATGTTACAATTACTTACAACTAGTTCTGGTGAGTTGTCCCGAAGCTTCTAGTTTACCACTTTGTAACAGCCAAAGTTTTACATTCCTCGTTAAAAACTCCATAATTACAAATTATGCAAACTCCACAACTTACACTTATTAATTTTCCTTTCAGACAAATAATTGAAAAGTCAATACAAAATACAATCATACAAGTACAAATAACAATAGTTAACCAATCAATAACTCAAGGCCATTATTTGCCGAATAGCCTTAACATGTGAGACAATGCAATATTCCAAAAAAACACAAATTAGATCGGTGACGTCACTAATGAACACAATTACTACGTGGAATTAACGCGGAGTTACATCTTGAAGAAGATTGGAATAAGTGACTGTCGTTTTTTTTTTAACACTTTGAGCACTTTGCCGCCGCGAGTGGGTGCACCGGCCCCGCGGCTCGCTTCGAGCGGTCTTGCCGCCTCGCCACCTCTACCTCGACTGCCGTCATGAAATTCGATTTTTCTGACGTCTCCTCCGCGCCTAGCCTCTACGATCGAACTGCACGCCACGCTGATTCGCCCTCCACTGATTTTGCACGTTCTTTTGTTCATTATTGGTATAAGCCTCAGGTAAGGACACGCAATTTTCGATCTGTATGGAGATTCGGATTCAACCTTGGGGTTTTTCGTATCAGTCTGCTAGATAGTCCAGTTTTATTTAGGGCGGGACTAACGCCACATGAAGAGAAACTTCCTTAAATACTCAATAGACCACGACAGATAGAGACAACAGGTTTTTAAAATGTATCAAATTTAATTGGCAATTGTCTAAAAAAATTGACAAAACGAACATCCTATGTTTTAATAGAATAAATCAAAAGTTTTTTTTAATTTCTAAATAGCGTTAATGAATGGGGGACCGGGACCATTTACCACACTTTGTAAAGGAAAAATTTATCGATCGCTTCGTCAAAAAAGTATATCTTAGTAACGGGTAAATTTCAGTATTTTAAGTGGAATCAGCTACCACTTTAAGCAACTGTACTTATACTTTTTTATAGATGTTATCACGCTCGTTGCACTTTGAAAAGTGCTCAAATTTTTTCCAAAGGTTGTTTTACTGAGCTTTATTTAGCAATTAATACAGTCGTCGGCTCTCCAATAAACTATTTTTAATATCTATGAAAGAAGGGCAAACAGCATAAAAACATTTACAATTGAAGGTAGAATCAATATTTTAATTCATATAAAACCGAACATGCAACCCCTTTTTCACAGTCCACCGGCTACACTACTAAGCCACTCATCCCCTAGTCGGTATTTATAGCCCTTTTTCTACCGTCTGCTTTTTTCTAGATGCCAACTCTATAAATACTAAAGGTCTCAAGGTCTCGAATGTAATTTGGAAGCGGCTATTCCACTGTTCAATTCAAAAGGGCAGTCTTCAAATATGAAGTATATGCGCTTACTCCCTTTTTACTTTAGATGGCGTCACAAAGGTGAACAGAGCTTAGAATAATGGCACCTAAGTCTTAGGGATTCATATATTTTAAAGAAGGATTTAATTTTAAGCGTGTTTATTCCTTAGGTCATTTATAAAAAGCGTATAAGTTGGTTCTGGTATTCAAATGTAATAAATAGAAAAGTAATTTAAGTAGTTCTTACGTAGATCTCGTGAATATCAAATTGATAATATATATAAACATGACTAACATATATATCAACGCACAGCCGAAACTACTGTACCTAGAAACTTGAAATTTGGTACAGGGGTTCCTTCTATGATTGTAAGTGAGCACTATGAAAGGATTTTTCGAAAATCGATCTCCAACGGGAAGTAATGGGGGGAGTAGCGGGAAACTAATTCTACGCGTACGAAGTCGCGGGCGTCCTCTAGTTATTTTATAATACTGAGTGTAATGATGTATTCTTGGAAACTATATACTTTAAGCCGACACAAGATTTTGCGCTATCGACAAAGGTATTAAAAAATGATGATTCGTGATTATAATTTAAACGTTGTGACAACTTTTTTTTGCTTATAATTATGTATAGCATTACCTATTATTCAGTTACCTGTTACATATAATCTCATAGAAAGTTACGTTTGTAAAAGTTAAGTTTGTAAAAGAATTTACAATAAACACTCAAAAAATAACTTACTTCACAGAAAGAATTTCCACAGCGATATTTTCAAGCAGCATATAAAGTACACGGAAGGCTTTAAGTAAACAGTTCGTGAAAGAAAGACGTTTGTAAAAACATGTGCAAATTAGCCCAGTAATTACTGTTAACACTTCCCCTTTATCGTAGAAAGTGAACGCCTTCAAGTATTTTACGCTGGTTTTTGTACTGTTTTTCAGTTGAAAATAAGCACTTTAGCTTTTTTCCGCGACTTTGCAGAAGTTGTTTATCACTGTTCCCTCGGGAACTGTGTAGTATTACATGATAGGCAGGCTATAAAGTATCTCTGTAGCAATCTTTAACGTTGATCAGTCGAGGCTATAGACGGACGGACATCCATAATATTAGTAAGAATAAGAATAGGGAAAATGAATGGATTTTTTAAAAATCTCATTGAAAATACTGTAAAAGAAATTATCAAAAGTGAAATTAAAATTAAAATCAGCCAAGAAATACGGATGACATAAGCGTTTTAAACTGCTAATTAGACAGCGGTTAGACAGAGAGATCCGATATGCACTGTGATGTCGTGTACCAAGCCGCCCATATAAACTCCATGTTAAATTCTATTTTACTTAAAGAGATAGGAACGAAGCCTTGTTGGCTTATATCTTGGTTATTTTTATAGCTATTCAAAAATCATTTTTCTCAACTGTTTGTTAAATGAATCGGCTTTTATTGAAGCAATGAAAAAAGTCATGAATATTAGTTTTACACGTGATTCCGTCTGCATCTAGAAATTATTTTTCAATCTGAGTTTTAAAGTTTAATACCACCTTGACATTTTGACGACGCATTTAGCCTAGTCTACACTACGAAGTTAGGAGTCCCGGATCAAATCCCGGTAAGGGCAGGTATTTGTGTGACGAACGCGAGTATTCGTTCCTGAGTTTTGGATGTTTTCAAATTTTTTAATGTACTTAAGTATCTTATAAGTACACAGCTTAAACTAGAGCTTAGTTCGGGTCTAGGTCAATTTGCATGAGATTGTTCTGAGACCTATTTATTTTATTTATTTAGGTATCTATTCGTGGCATGGTCAAATATTTGTGATGAGCGTGAATTCCTGAATCGGCTTATTTGCAGTAGTTCCTTTAGCAGTACCTTTTGGTACGAAAAAAGGTCATATTACCTTCAAAAGGTACTGCAAAAAGGATCTAACGGAAATAATCCCGTTATTATTGGGTGTTTTTTATGTATGTCAGGTAAGTATGTTTTTAATTACATAAGTATGTTCTATCGCTGTCTAACAACCATAGTATACTTATTAATTAATCTATTGTTGAAACACTTGAAGCCTAATTTTACCACACATGAAAGTACACTTTCAACCAATTGCCGGTTCGATTCCCGGTATGGGAATGTATTTGTGTGTTGAGCACGAGTATTTGTTTCTGAGTTTTAGATGTTTTCTATGTATTTAATTAAGTATTTACGTCGTTGTCTAGTACCCATAGAGTACAAGCCTAGAGCTTAGTTTGGAACTAGAACAATTTGTGTGAGATCGTTCCTTGATATTTATTTATTATATTAAATCAATTAAAAACTTTGTACGAAAACGACGAACTTTAATCCCTTAAATCCAACAGGTTTGGCCTGTTGAAACCCCGCCAGTTGGACGACAGTCGCGGTAATGAAAGTGTAATGCGGGGCCAAATGCCTTGGTTAACGGCTTGGCAAGGAACCAGTGCATTTAAGAAGCATCATCAAAGACCACGAAGCAAGAATAAAAAGTTAAAAAGTTATACGCCATGTGGGAGCCAAGTTTGAAGTTTTTTAAGGTACTTAAGATCGCCTCACTTCGTTTCTCCGAATTGTATCACGTAAAATAATATGCATTTGCCAAAAAGGCGTTTTTCTGAAAACCTACCTTTCAGATATTTTTTTTCATATTATCTGATAAGAGCCCAATAGGCTAGGTTAGTTTTATAACAATTCTAAATAGTTAAAGGCTTTTAGAATAAAATGAAACGTGGGCAGATGAAACTATTTTATTTATTTATTTATTTATGGTTCACCAACAGTTGTTACAATACAATTTTGATAGTGTCATCAAATATCAATCATAAACTCACGCCTTCATTCCCAGAGTGGAGTAGGCAGAGCCACAGACTCACCAAAAACTCCAACTTGTTGATAATTCTGTGACCACATTTTGCACAACTAGGCTAAGATGTTATCCAGTGTATTAGTGACAGGTTGCAAACCCATCGCCTAACAGCACTACACAGCCTTTAGTCCCTTAGTCGTCTCTTACGACATCCACGGGAAGACATGGAGTGGCAACATTCTAAACCCGGCACCACACGGCAAATAGACATTTAATAGTGTATTATATTAAAATACCTCTAGAGTTAATTGCTTAACTAATTATAGGTAAACACTATAGTATATGAATTTCGGGCAAACAATAGATAACCACTTAAAATAGAACCATCTAGGGTTCGTAATTACACTTGGGCTTAAACCTTTGTAAAAAAAATATAAATATAGTGTTTGTATGTTTGTGTTTTAATCACGCCTAAATGGCTAGATGCATTTGGATAATATTTGACACACATACAGTCTCTATGCTGAATGCAGAATATCCCGAATATACGATACTTTCCGCCGTACTGTTCACCGTCTCGTTAAAAATGATCATGTAGCAGGACAAATTGCATTTTGCGAAAGCTAACGAATTAAAAAAAACCCATTGACATGTATGGAGTTGACGTACGCAACAGACGCGACTGTCCGGTAGCTTCCAGTAGCATTCTATTTACTTTTTTGATTTCGATTAAAGTTTGCCTAAAAAAAAATTCTAACAATGTTAACTAACTAAAAAAGCAGACCAAACGATATGAGTGCACGTTTTAAAAGCCTCTAGTAGATTTTAATTACTATAGCAACCGATAGCTGAATAATCAACTTACTTTTAGCGTTGGTAGGATCTTGTGCAGGGTCCGTCCGTATCGCCTTTTGCGGCTTTAGGATTGCAATCTTGAGATTGTAGCTTTAATAATGCAAATATCTATGGGTCACAAATCCCACTTATTATTATGTACGCGTTTTCCTTCCCCATATTTTTAAAAGAAGGTTTAGAAATACAGTTTCATGAATTTCACTTTCCTTTATTTCTTAAATCAGTCAATCAATAATTAATGCTATAATAATATATCATCATCACCATTATCTCGTGGAGTACATCTACTACCAAATGCTGGTTTTAAATCTCACTTTAAAATATCTATCAATTCTTCGCCGTGTGTCGAAGGAAATTAGAAAGGCATCAAGCCCGTCTCATTACCGATCGGGCTTCCCGCCGAGTTGGCTGGCATCCAAGATATGGTGAAGCCAGCCATGTAATTCTCTTAAGAAACTTACTGTTCAACTACACGGACGAACTATTAACTAGCAAGTTTAAGTTGTCCTGTCAGAGCGTAGAAAGAAAATTTAAGGTGTGTATTCTTAATTAGGTAGGTAGCTTTACTGAGGAGTAAGGTCGTTTGCTAGACCAATCCACAAGAAGCCGTTTTTAACAAATAATAACTGTGGTAGCAGGAGTAAGGATTCGGTTTATGTGTAAGTGAGATTTTTAGGCTTGAAGTTTGTACAGATTATTAAGTGAAAAATTAATATGATAGATAAGAGACGTTTTTTTGTAACCCTGTCAATAGTCAGAGCTCCCCTCATGTTCTTTATCGTAAAATCACTGGGTCTCTATTCAACTCGATAAAATAATTATATTCGGTAAAATATTGTATTGTTATTAAATTGGCTGCTATTACTGTCAAGTAAATAAGAGCTATCAAAACGTTGACAATACGATAACAGGTCAAACGATATATACAAAAAATCAAAAATTAAAAATATAAAATATTTATTCAGTAAATTGGCTACATTAGGGTTCTTTTACACGTCGGTACCTATTATGGAGTGTGAATCTACCAGCGCTTTGGACAAGACCATCGTTGCGGAGAAGAAGCACCGCAGGAAAGTCCAGCAGAAGGTCTTGGCATTATTTTACGTCGTGGAATAGAGGCCCATTTAATGTTATTACAACCGTTACTATCAAGTCAATAAGATATGTCATAACGTCATCTACATAATAACATTATAAAAGCAAGATGGGCTCATACAATGTGGAATGAATACCCGAGTTGGAAGTTGGACCGAACAATTCTAGTTATGCAACTAATGTCACTCAGGGAGTTTTTTTTAATCCGTACTTAACTGGACTAATACTGTTGAAAAAAACGAGCACGGTAGATTTTTCTAGATTTTTTTAACATGGATAATGCCAACATTTAATGTACTCGAAATAATCGTGAGTGCCCAAGTCAAGTTAATATAAATATTTAATAAAAACGTTTTTTTTTTAAAAGGGTTTCAGTAATGTCATCTTGCTTAGAGTTAATCATTAGTAACGATTTTTAACCATTATTTGAGTTAATCTCTATCAATTAATGTATGTATGTATGCAAAGCAAACACTTTATTGTACAATAGAAAAACAAAAACAATACAATGAAGATTTAAAAAACGAATGTACAAAGGCGAACTAATCCTTATTATAATAAACAACTCGTGAAAGCTACTTAATGATATAAAATATCAATCACTTCAGTTATTTTCCCATGTTTTTTTATACATACATTTACACATACAAAATAATAAATTTAAAAGTCAAACGGCAATCGTTTACAAAACAGAAGTGAAATGGCCAAGTGGAACGAGCTAACAAATGGGTTTGAACAAAAGCAACGCGAATACACGTGCGAGTACGAGCCGCATTGTCCCGGAGAACACCGTTGTTAGAATAATATTCGAAATACGCGCGTATTAACACGTATTAAATACTTTTTGCTGTTGAGTGGAGTTTATTTTAATGGTTTTTCGAGATGTGTGTTAGTTTATTTATGGCAATATAATATAACTTGATTTTGTGACCGGATGGTCGTTTTTAAAAAGAGAAAGAATGTGTGAAATTCTACTTTGTAATCGATTTTTGCATCCAATATCAATGTAATTTATCTATAACCATTTACACAAATTTTTCTTTCAGGGTAAGCTAACCGGGGTTGCTATCAATTTTTATTTTTAAACCTTGATATAATTGGGATTTACAGCATGATTGTAATTTTATCAAAAAAACTGGTTTTTTTTCTGGACAACTGAAACCCAACAAAAGTCTGTGATTGTCGATTGGCTTTAAAGTTATGGAAAATCTCCTAAGGCCATTTTGGCGTGGCAGCAAAGATTCCAATGGTTGCTCTTACGAAACATTTTTAATTTTCCACCTTACAGTACCTAATACAAAGAAATCCTAAACAAAAGTAACAATAAGTAACAAGTACTTTTTAACAGTTACTCTCTCGTATTCAACCTGTTTCGTATACTGTAAACGCGAACGAGAAAAGTGGAACATGATTCAATTCCGAAACTAGAAAAGGTCAAATCCTGAAAACGTTTACAAAATGCAATTGTTCCTTTGCTTTCACAATTTAGCCGGCCTGTATTTCCGACCAAAGGAAAAATGCAGTATGCGCATGGATTTCATATTCGTATACTGCCTTTTGGTTCTGGAGTATATTTGCGATGTGCTTTTTGGTCAAGCCTTGTGATGAAAAATGTTTTTAAACATTGAAGTAGCAAAGAGTTTTAAACATTCACAAATAGATTTGAACGCATTAGTTTTTTCGAAATTCAACTAAGTCAAACTAGGTACAGTTAATTTGGGAAAAAATGGGAAGTTTTATGACGAGCCCGGTTTTTCTTTTATTACAAGTAAAAATATCCTTTTATCCTACAAAAAGAGAAAATTAAATTAATATTAATTAAAGTGCAAAACTTGTTCTGCTCAGATTTTTTTGGGTCAGCAAAAAAAACCATGATTGTGGACAATCCAAAAATGCTCTTCATTCTCCAATTATATTATATTTTTTACTTAATACCTTTAGATTTAACCTATTTAAAAAATGCTTAACCATTATGTTGAAAAGAAATACACATTACTACATCTAGTAATATGGGCCCGGTTACATAATATTCCATTAACGGCAGGTAGTTCAGCTTACGACACTAAAGCAGTTAACTGCTAGAAGTCAATCCCCTGTCTAGTTTACAGAGCCACCGGCCCTCGGAGATTTCTCTCCGGGACTTACATTGCAATATTAGTCATTATTGGCACAAGAATAAAGTGCATTTTAGTTTCACAGTTGTCATAGTTGCATTGTTTGTGTGTAATTTGGCTGCAGTTTGGTGTATAGAGCAAAATGATTCAATTATGATGGTATGTGTTAGCAAGTTTGTTGGTTCCGTTTATTCTGAAGGTATTTGTGACAAAGTAACGATTGTGGTCTATATTGCAGTTGATTAGTTTATTTTGGCGTGGAAATGTTTGAGCTTACTGACGGGAAAAGCTGAGCGTTTGAATTTGAAATACCTGGAGCTTTTAAAGCTCAAGGCAAGAGGCTTGTTAGTGGCTTTGTCGCTGCTTGAGAGTGCAGTTTTAAAATTTTGGCTTTTCGTGCAATAGGGCTGGGGAAAAAGCGAAGCGAAATCGTAAAGCAATTCGTGACAACTGATATTTTTGTCTAGATGTCAGTATTTTGTTGAGTTTTGTTTGTCTGTTTGTCACGAATAAAAGTATTTTTATTAAAGCAGCTTTTAAAAAAATACGTTTTTCACAATTCGGGCCCCTAAGTCACAGTCACAAATATATGTATGCCGAATTGTCACCTGTTATTGTCGTTTGTGTGAAAAGGCGACTGGTGAGTAGAAGCGGTGTTTTATTTTTAACCTCTGACAAAAGAGGGGTTATTGTTGTAATGTGTGTATCTATGTGTCTGTGTATATGTGTATTTATGTGTGTGTTTGTGTATCTGTGTGCCTGTTTGTGGCATGGCGGTTTTTTGAAGAAAGTTAGTTCAATAGGAATTTTTCTTAGCTAAGTAGGTGTTATGAAAATCGGTCGGGCAGCGGTTAAGTGACATAGGCTTTAAAAAAATATGAGGAACTGAGCACCCCATTTTTTCAAGTCAACAAGATCGCCATTTTACGTGTGTTTTTATTTTTAAAATAGAAATAATATGTGTGTGTGTGATCGATAAAAGTTCTTGTTTTAACTTCGATAGTAGCTTATTGATCTTTGTAGGGACATACAATCTCGCAGGCATACACAACCCCGAGTACTCCAGGGTAGTGATTCTGTCAAAAGCAAAGGTGAGCGAACGCAGGAGTGATGTCCAAGCGGCGAGTTTAAGTAGTCCCGTCAAAGCGAGCAATACACATTTCAACGCGTGTATTCCATTTGGCAGCATGGCTTCTCGAACGTATAAGGCTGCCTAATTGAGAATGCACGCGTTAATATGTGTTTTGCTCGCTCTGACGGGACTACTTAAACTCGCCGCTTGGACTTCACTCCTGCATTCGCTCACCTTTGCTTATGAGAGAATCACTACCCTGTTAATATTTAACCGCCGGCGTGTTTGCGACGCCGCCATGTTTGCGCGAGTAGTTGAATTGGTTTCAAATTTGAAATTGATGCAGTACGTTACTATGTTTCAAGCCAAGGGCGATGTAAAGTAACGTAAGTCGAAATTGAGTACATGATTCCGAAGAATATGTTGAAATAGGCGAAATATCCAATTTTCATATTTTTGCATTTTTCGAGTTAAGATTTGGTTTGAGAAATATTTAATTGTTTAGCAAAAAAAAAACTTTACCACGACAAACTACTGAACTGCGCAATAAAAAAACTAAACGCACACCAAACTACGCTTTTGATGAAAATTAGTCTTTTGCCTAGCAGTTTTTTAGGTTCCAGGTTTTTTTTGATGCGCGTTTAAATATCATCCATTTGTACTGATTTTTCTGATTTCGCTCATTCAACAGAATAATTTAATTTAGCAATGACTTTTAACTAAATTTAACCTACTCGTATAAAGCTATTAAATTAGGAGATTAATATAAATTATCTCAAGTATAACATAGCTTTTGGAAATTATAATATAGGTACGGAAGAACAAAAAAACTACCGTTGAAATTAAATTCTTGTGTTAGCCATACAAGTTAAAATAAAACCAGCCGAGTGCCCAGCTTTAAAATTTCGAATCTTAGCCCTTACATAGAGGTCGGCAATAATTTTAACTATTCCGATCGAATAATGCATGTGTTGGCATATGGCAGCTATTCTCAAAGTGTGCTTCACGGAATTCCTCTGCGAGGGCTTCGTCAAATTTGCGTAATGTAATTCTAAGGATTTTTTTTATTTTCACAATTTAAAACTTAGAAACCCTGTTTTGGGGCGATGTAAAAAATAAAGTTGTTAAAAAGGGTTCCGTCGCTAAAAAAGTTTGAGAACTGCTGGCATAGGCCGCTGTGACAGACTGATTGACAGACCGACATTCAGATGAACGGACAAAATTGTAAAAGAGTTCTTTTATTACATTTTTTACACAGGATTCTAACAAGTGATATAAGAAACAATATCATAAACGTAACTCATAATTTAATATAGGTAACTTACTTACTATAATTAAAATTAGATTCAGAACCTGACAAACAACGAACAAAGTTTGCAAGTAACTTGACAGCCAGTAACTTGACAGCAAGTGAAGTTATGCTTGCTCAAGCTTGTTAAGTTATAAGTTATAAATAACGAAGCATAAACCTTGTTTAACTAGCAATTACGCTTGCAGTCAGTCTTTAACTGATTACTATGTTTATAATAAAACTATGTTTTAAATAGTATGCTATATTTCCCCTATGGTAACTGTTTTATTTGGATTTCAGTATTTTCTTTATTTTGCTGGCATAAAAAGCAGCTCTATATCGGAATCCATAGTGGTTTATTTCACATAATGTATCATATGGCATAAAATCGTTTGACCTAAAACGGTTTTTACAATAGAAAGGGTTTTATTTTAATTATTTTAATAAACTAACCTAACCTAACTGTTGCGGCCCTAGGCTCCTATGGAATGAGATGTACGAGTATGCGTGTTCGTTCCTCTATGATAAGGCAAAGAATCCTCGTTGATCAGTTGCCAAATTTGAATGTCCTAACCTCAGCTACACAATAGACTTTTATTTAATTCTGCAATGTCAGCCTAAAAGGGTGTTATGCGAAAAAAAAATATGCGATAAAATCGTTAGGACAAACAATCATTATGCCATGTCCCATAAAAAGCTTGTAACACGACTTCTGCTGTTCTTCCGTGATATAAGTTTTCAACTGTATTTTAAACGCTGCCCATTTATTTTCATACCGAATATTACGTTCAGTTGATGCGGTATTCTGACATAAATGGAGACGGATATTCACACTATCGCATTTATAAGGATAGCAAGAATTTTTCACGTCTTCGTTAAAAAACCTACCGTCTTACAATATGAAATAACGTTATTTACTGAATAATATCCGAAGGGGTATGTATAATAATATATAAAGTTCATAATACATAATGGTCATAGTATAATTATATTACCTATTTTTTATGAGACCGTAAATTTTTCAAGATTGTTATAAAAAAACCTAAACTAACCGATGGGTTCTCCGCAATGGCTTTTCTGAAAAGATTAAAGATTCAGTAATAAAACCAATATGTATTACTAGAGGACGCCCGCGACTTCTTACGCGTAGAATTAGTTTCCCGCTACTCCCCCATTTCTTCCCGTCGGGGGTCGATTTTCGTAAAATGCTATCTTAGTGCTCACTTACATCATAAAAGGAACCCCTGAACCAAATTTCAAGTTTCTAGTTACAGTAGTTTCGGCTGTGCGTTGATATATAAGTCAGTCACTTTTATATATATAGATGACCCATTATGTATTTTGAACATTGGATGACGACAGGTTGAAGAGGAGAGAGAGAGAGAGAGAGATGTATTTTGATCTATATACCAACGACGTGTTATAAATAAAATTCTTATATAAAGTTGTTAATATTCCTGCATTACAAAATACCCGAAAAAAAAGGAATTACAAAAATAAAATAATGTCTTCCCTAGTAAGCTGGCTTCTTTTTATATGTATATTTATTATGTTGTGTACGATCCTATTCCAAGTTATAACTGTTATTAAGTTGTTAACGATATATGAACCAAGTAAAAGAAGTAAAAAGCCATCGCTAATTATAAGTTACAAGAGTTGTTTAAAAAGAAACTCCACTAAGCGATACTTGTCAGAACTTGTGTTTGCGGCTTAGATGCTGCTGGCTGTCATCCAAGCCCATACGAGTATTACACGGCAAAAGACAAGGGCACTTACTGCTTATTGATACTTAAAAAATAGGGTCGTTGGCGCTGATTGTGAATGTATGTATCCTCTTTATTGTACAACACAGAAATTCAAATACAATACTTACAGAAAAGGAAGGTACAAAGGCGAACTTATCCCTTTAAGGGATCTCTTCCAGATAACATTTGTGTGATTGAGTGAAATAAGAAAAGTAGAATGTGGCAACGAGTAGACACAAGGACAAAAACAAAGTTTACAGAAACTGCGTGAATTTAATTTTAGACCTTTTTTAGTGCATGTGTCACGCCAAATCGGTTTAGCGGTTTAGCTGTGAAAGCGTAACAAACAGACAAAGTTACTTTCACATTTATAATTATTAAGTATGGATATCAGAAGATAAACTCACACTAATTGTTATAGTACAACACAAAAAAAACGGAGGAGGTCCTCAAGTCAACACTTTATTTTTTTTATGAATGATCTGAGGGGCTATTGTCTAACGCACTCGCAATGGCAACCGGCTTCAAAGTGGAGCAATTGTTTTCATTTTGTATGCAGACAAGCCTTCGATTTTCAAAATGAAAACGATCGTGATTGCGAGTGCGTTAGACAATAAGCCCTCTGATCACGTATTACTTTTTGCGGAGTTGTACGATTTCAATAAAAAAAAATATTATCCATCTAATCTAGTATCTATACAAGCCTAAAGCGTAATTTGGGCCTAGATCAATTTGTGTGAGATTGTCCTTTAAAATTTATTAAGTTAAAGTAAGACGATAAACCTCTTAATTGCTTCTTTTCAAAGGTTTATATCGAGTTTCATTAGAATGAGATTGGGACTGTAAAAAGTATCGTAGAGTAAATTGGTGCTTAAGTTTAATAGGATTACAGGACAAAGTCGCTTGTTAGATTTTATTATAAAACAGATATTCCCGTCGAGTTCGCGTAATTTTTTCTTCTTTATTTCTCTAGAACGCCTTATGTCAAGATACTCTTATAGTACATTGTTGCAGAGGATAGAAAGTACGCGATTTTTGGACGAGTCATATAGAGGGCTGAAACGTAGTTGAGGCCCTCTAGTGTACGAGTCCATAAATTGCACTTTCTACCGAGGCAGACATAGTGCTTTTCACAACTACTGAGAGGAAATAAAATAAAAATTCACATTTAAAATTTTCAATTCACTTTCAATAGTGTTAGTCAATTGGCGTCGGTTTTTCAGAGGTAGTATAGAAGCACAACAATGTGAACACTGCTGCTTGGCGGTAGTTTAAAGGATGAGAATGGTGCGCGATCCAGACGGACATTGCATAAGGGCCTACTACTAAAAAACAAACATACTCATACATGTATGTAGATAAATACATCCTTAGTAACTTCAATCATCATGAGTTTGCGTCAAATCCGGTAGTTCTGATTTTTGCAGATTTTTTTATGATGTTGGCCCAATGAATAATACAAGTTTGTGACCTCGAGCGCCGAACGCAATTTTGTCAAGAATAAAAAAGCCGCGAAAATTTGGGAGTTTTTGATAGTACTTTCTCAGCGCGTTTTTTGATTAGACTAAATTTGATACAATATGAGACTAAAATTGTCTCTGTAGACCCAATAGTTTTCGGGATAAAGCCTTTCAAAATTATTTTTTTGAACTTCGCAATTTTTTTAACAACTTTGACGAGCTGCGGTACCAATTATTCGACAGGGCTACGACGAAAACCCGACCCCGTACTTTCAATCGCCAATTTTACTGGATTTTATAATCTGACTAGAGGACGCCCGCAACTTCGTACGCGTACAATTAATTTCCCGCTACTCCCCGTTGGGGGTGGATTTTCGGAAAATCCTTTCTTAGTGCTCACTTACATCATGAAAGGAACCCATGTACCAAATTTCAAGTTTCTAGGTACAATCAGCCCAATGGAACCCTGACCCACCATAGAACGGTGTCACAGTGACATTATAAAACAATTTGTTTGACACTTCTTATGACTTGAATCATAACGTCTCTGTGACACAGTTCTATGGTGGGTCAAGGTTCCAATGGTCTGATAGTACAGTAGTTTCGGCTGTGCGTTGAGATTATATAGTTAAGTCAGTCAGGTTTGCCTTTCATATACGAGTAAATATAAAGATTAGAGAGAAAACATTTAAGATTAAGGAACAAAATTACTCGCGTTCATTATAAATAGAAACATTTTGCGCACTCTGGTGTTCTAATAACTTCCTAGGCTGGGTCTTTACTGACTACCAACTAGGGTAACTATTGCAAACTCTTGACGAAGCATGTAGCTAACGAGAGCTTGAGTTTTGACGAAGCTTGTTTCAGATTAATGATTTCGAGAACCAAATAGTAGAATAGTTTAGTGCTCACGCGTACGTCGTTATTTTCAGCGTCGTTTTCTCGCTGGCGCACGAAAAAATCTAAAGTGGTTATTTTTGCGCTAAAAAAACAAGTGCGTCAAACTCTTATGTTACTTTGAATACCATAGACTTCTTTTAGGTTTTCCTATTAATCTACAGGGTGCCTCCGACCTTAGGGCTTTAAATGCAACGATCGATTCTACTCGTTAAACTGAACTACTTTTGTTCTGCAACATTAAAAAGTAACTTAAGTTTAGCTAACTAATTGATGTTAAAGTCTCATTGTAAAATCAGTGTATTCAATCATGGCCATATAATCACTATCTCATGTTACGGGGGCGACATTTCCTTTGTACGAGGGCTAAAGGAAAATGGAGAATTGGATCGCGTACATTGAAAATTACATTTAACTTATTAAAAAAAATATGTAAGTTGGACATATTCTTAACAACTTACAGAACAAAAGAAGTTCAGTTTCAGGAGTAAAAACGATCTATGCATTTAAAGCCCCAAGGTCGGAGGCACCCTATATAGGTAAAGAACTATTTTCTGTATTTTATTCAAACATTTTGGCCTTTAATTTTAGAGATACCTGGGGGAGGGGAATGGATTATGTTTCCCCGAACCTAACCATATTTAGTTTGACATGTCTTGTTGGGAGTCATTTTAATTTTCAATGTTTTATTTTACCTCTTATTCGGATTGTTATGTATAAATAAGCATACTAAATTACAGCCAACCACCAATAGTTCATAGGACAATCGGAAGGACGGACGGACAGACAGACATGACGAAACTATAAAGGCTCCTTGTTGACTACGGAACCCTGGAATGTAATTTTTTACAAGCGAAAATTTACCTCGAGTATAATCGTATTTGCAGCTGAACACGGTGAATAGGGCTGATTCGTCGCGCAGCGCAATCGAGTTATGATCCGATTCGACTGCGGCATTCGTAACAGAATCTCATTACACGTTACACGCGATTCGAGCAATTAAACCCTTCATTCGTCAATTGAAATTTCGGAAGAAACTAATTGTAAGTACGTGGTAAATTTTGATCGCAGAACTCGTTAATAGGTACCACTAATAGCCACTGTTACCGTTCTACTACTGGGACCTGTACATTCATGTGACATTTAAATTATGTAGCTTAAGTTTAGTATTGTAATAAGTGATTTATTTAAAAAACGGCTTACTGTTGAGTTTCTTGCGGCGCTTCTTCTCAACAGTGGTCTCTTTGGAAGCGCTGGTAGACTCAGACATGTAAAAGTGCCTGCAGGGCCTACTTGCTAAATAAATTATTTTGAATTTGGTCCCGGTAGACACAGGTAAGTAAATGATAAAAAAATGCAGCTAAAACCAGTTTATTAAATATCCATGGCTATTGAGACAATTACCGATTTTAGCCATATAGGGCCCCGAGGGCGTCAGATGAGCAAGGTACATTTTGCCCTTTAAGTAATAAACGAAGAATAGCTTGCCACTACCTTATCGGAGGTAGATCGAGTAATAAAATTAAATGGACTTCGCCAGAACTCTGCCAGAGTGACGTTGACCGCCAAGCGACGTCAATCCTCGGACAGTATGAATGAATGAATGAATGAATGAATGAATGAATGATATTTATTTTCCAAAGTAAGTCACAGTATACATTGCATGTTATGTCAAAAGTACAAGAAATTACATTGGAATCGTCAAAAATATACACGAATAAACAAAAATATAAGAAGTCAGGATAACAATAACAATACAAAACTAAGTTTATCACCGTCAAGGATCGTCTTAAAAATATAGCATGCAACCAAATTAGCAAGTTTTTAAAAATAAATAACATAATAAATAATAAGTCAAAATATCAGAAATAATACAACAACACATATTAAATCAAAACACTTTAAATAATTTATATACCTAATTATAAATTAAGTTCCATAAACTCTTTAACTGAGTATAATGGATTTTCCAATAAAATTATATAAATAAAAAGGGTAGACGTTAAGAGCTCCGGTGGACTTTTTAGAAGCCGGGCCGAACCTCAGCCAGCCGGATCAGCAGCAAGCGAAAAATTCAACCGTAGAAAGTGGTTGAAGGCAATATAGCCAAAAGCATTAAGCATAGGACAGAAGCATAAAGAGGAGACGGGAATTTATCCCCACATATTTTTTTGATTTAATCTATTTGCACTTATTTAAGGCTTAAGTGATTTGGTTAACCCGTCACTTTGCAATTTGAATCTTAAATGAATGGATGACGGGCTAACATTAATGCGCTGTAATGAAGCTGCTGTCACGTTAATAATGCAGGTTAATTAACACCTCTGAAAGGGTCGGTGGGCGTTAATAAGAGATATAATTACCTACTCGTTCTTAAAAGGGTACACAGATCTATTCTACCCGGTAAAACTATATTGCTTTTGACGTGTTATCGTATTCTTTGTGTGTACGTAGGCGATTTTATCCCATTCATTTTGGTCAAAAGAGATAGAGTTTTGCAAAATTTGATTGAATCTTAAGTAACAAATTCTGACGCAGCGCAGGCTAGAATTGAACCCGTGACTTGGTTTGGCGTTAATAATGTAGTCTTTAACTCTTAATAAGGCCCCGTCAATGTAAAAATCTAGACCGAACTGAAATACAGTCATGGAATCGCAAGTCTCTAAAGAGTAATAATAGATGATGTTATATTTCAGGGGAAAAAAAATAGTATTATAAAATGTAGGTAGTAAAGTTCAATTTCAGCTAATTGTAATGTGGTCAATATAGAGCCTCTGCTTTATTAAGGTTAACTGTCAAGAAAACAGTTGGTTGTTTTTAAAAATATTTTAAGAGAGTCAAGCTTGAAATTGTCTTACTTTGCAGCAGCATTCGTGGAATTTTAAACGGGAAAATATAAATTTCCGCATTAAAAAAAGAATCAGATATCTGCGGAGATTCTTATGCAGCAAAACTACGGAAAGAATGCGGATTTAAAAATTGGATGCCAACAAAATAAATGTTGATTCAAAAAATCAGAATACAGCTATGAAAACGACGACGGTATAATAATCACCCTGTGTACTCCCGGAACCATTAAGGTAGTGGCACCAATGTTCGACACTTTAAGCTGACATGCACCAATGATCGACACTTGACTCTTAATTCAAAGATCATACGGTCATAACTTGAGTGTTACAAAACAAATGAATGAAATGAAAAACCCTTATCTTCTGTAAAATAAGAATCAGTGTCGATCATTGGATACTTGTCGGTTATTGGTTCCATTACCTTACCCTTCTTGGACGGTTGGGTAAGAAACCAAAGCGTTGACCTTTCAGACCCCTCCGCCCGTGCACCTCAAAATTAACGCTGTTCACACTAGTGGCTTAACAGGGTTGCCATACATCATAAATCATCGAATGACGCGCGGTCGGAGTGACAGCGGGAGATTGATAATAAATTATTTATTTACTTAAACCTTATTGCACAAAAATAAGTACTAAGTGTGGTACTCCCGACTAAATAGCTAAATTTTAAAACTATTTCAGAAGTTTAAAATATTGGCGTTATGTCCAACAAGCCAAGGTATCAAGCAGTTCAATTTTATATAGTTCATGAACTCGTGCCTTCATTCTCAGAGAGGGGTAGGTAGCGCTGCAGAATTACCAACAACTCTAAAAATTTGTTGTTAATTCTGTAATGATATTTTGCACAATAAGGCAAAGATGTTTACCAGTGTATTTGTGACAGGTTGCAAGCCCATCGCCTAACAGTACTACAAGCCTTTATTCCCTTAGTCGCCTCTTACAAAATCCACGAAAAGAAACGGAGTGGCACTATTCTAACGCGGCAACCACACGGACCTAAACTTGTATAATAATATAGTATAACATGTATAATTCTAGGGAAATACGAGTATAAAGTTTATTAGTCTTCTCTGTCACAATTACAAATGCAACAGATTAAAAAAAATACCGATAAAAATATTGGTTTGATAACGGTTTTCAGTTTAGTATGTAATACTCGTTAGCAAAATATTTGAAACGGGTGCTCACTTTTACGCTAAATATAACAGCGTTTTTTTACTTCGTGAAATAAAACTGACACAGTTTTCAATCACGCAACTAAATCACTACAGCAACAGAGTCTAGTTTCAAAATCTTTGCAGGTATTACAATTTCATGTTTAACGTTTACCAATGCATCAATATTGTGGTCAATTTTGTCAGTTCTAGGTAATAAATCCTACAAAGACTGTAATATTTGATTTCTATCATGAATAGAATGTGTTTCGCCGATCTAAAAATGCCTACTATTTTTTTTATTGAACTATTGACTGAACTACTCCACGCCAAAAGCACCTTCTACTTATCAATCAAATGTAAAATGTATTTAATCAAACCCGAGTGCGACTTGTTTGCGTGGCGATGGGCGGCAGTGTATAGTGAATGCTTGAGATTCTGTGAGGCGATGGATGCTCGGTGCTCAATAATTGTTAATCTAAGTTTAGTGACGCATTGGTTTTACTGTAATGTCATGTAAACGTTTTTTTATAAATAAATAAATAAATTATCACCCGCTCTCACTGGAACCGCGCCCCACAGGTCAGGGGTGTCAACACGATGTCCGCGTCTATCGACAGCCCTCAATTAGGTACCGATACCACGCGATTATAGCCCTTACTGCAAACGGGCAATTTTCTAATTAATATTGTATGCAATGGATAAGACTTAGCAAGGCAAGTTGACTTTAGATTATTGCTTTTGAACTGTGTCGCTTTGAGTCGTTTGACGGTTTTGGTTTTGTAGTTGAACCGTGATGTTAATGTGACAAGGTACTAAGGTGATTGATTATTTAAAACGGAGATTGCTCAACGGGTTTTTAGGGTGTTTGCATTCAATTTGCAGGCTTAATGGCTGTGGTTAACGACGATTAAAATAAATATAACTTTTGAGTAGGTTTCAGATTAATTAATTTCAATTTGTTTTTATTTAAGCTAGGTTAAAGGATTTGAGATTTGAGGTAAACAAACATACAAGCCAGTTGATGGTAATTGGGATCTGAGACGATTAAAATTGCTAATCTCAAGACTACAATCCCAAAACAGCAGTCCCAAGACAGCAAATGGTTTGCCAACCCTGAAAACTAAGATAGAACGCCTCTATACTTGTAATTTTACCAGTTTTATCTCCAGCCAGAACACAACAATGCGAATACTGCAAGTCCTACCACCAGTTACGGTTATATAATAGTGTATTATACAATCGCAACCAGGGGTGGATAACCGTCGGTAGCGCGACTACTAACGACACCTATCGGCAGTTGAGATTAACGGCTGAGCGCGCCCTCGCCCTATTTGCTTCGACAACTATCTCAGGTTTACGATTTCATATTATGTTGCTACGATACTGCGGTTATAAAACCTTTTATAACATTTTATATCATGACAACATTCTTAGATTTAGTAGAATTACCTGTTTTCCAAAACTCCTTTTGTCGCTTTTCTGAAACTGTTAAATTTTTCAGTCTATACTACTCCTTTCCACATTTCCAGGGCTAACATAATTTTGTTGAAATCGGGCCATCCGTTAAAACTTTTACAAGGGAATAAAAAAACAAACATGCATACATATAGTTCAAAAACAAGAACCTTTTTAGTAGGAGATCCGAATAGGAGACGACCTTCACCTAGCAGTTTATTTGATAAAAAGTATTTTATATCAAATTTAATATGGTAAGTAATATATTGGCGAATAGGTTCTGAAAAAAATCAGCCCAGTACAGTCCATTAAAAAATGTTTTTTTTAAATCGCTATTGCTTGTTTAATATACCAATTACATACTAATCGAAAGTAGGTATGCAGCCTATAGAATATGCAAACGTTAGGTTTTATCTTTTTTATCTTTTTTATAGGCTCAGGCCTCTTCTTGGCGGTTAAACCATATCGTATTTGACCTGTCATTACTGTCAATTACATAAGAGCTATCAAAACTATAACAGGTCAAAGACGATATGGTTTCTACCGCCAATAATCTCGGCCTGGTAAATCATTGGTTTAATTCAGTAAGTTCAGACGTTCAAACTCCGAGTGATTTGTCATTTGCTAGTGCACTGGCCTGGTGACTGACCTACTTGCAAAGGGCGACGACCTAATATAATTTATACTCGTACTGATGTGATTTTTATACCCAACGTCGTGTACGGTTTTTAATTTTTTGGTAGATATAATTGAATTGTATTTACATGCATACCTTCACGCCTGTAATCCCAGAGTGGGGTAGGCAGAGCTAAAGAATTACCTACAACTCTAAAAACTTGTTAATAATTCTGTAGCAACATTTTGCATACTTGGGCTAAGATGTTTACCAGCGTATTAGTGACAGGGTGCAAGCCCATCGCCTAACAGTACTACAAGCCTTTATTCCCTTAGTCACCTCTTACGACATCTACGGGAAGACATGGAGTGGCACTATTCTTACCCGGCAACCACACGGGGAATTATGTTTAAAGGTGATAATTTATCATTAGGCTCATAATCTTGGATTAAATCTCGCACAAATTGACCTCCACCCAAGCTAAGCTTATTGCTTGTAGGTACTATGGGCACTAGACAACGATAAACATATTTAGATACTATAAAATAAATGTTTTAAAAAACTAAAAACTACCTTCAAAAATGCAAAAAATAACTTCTACTACTAGGTACTTAGTAGTAGGTACCTATCCTATTAGGTTAGTCTAACTGAAGTCGGCTTTTTGTTGAAAATATTGTGGTCGCCGACTTCAGTTAGACTAACCTAATAGGATAGGTACCTACTACTAAGTACCTAGTAGTAGAAGTTATTTTTTGCATTTTTGAAGGCGGTTTTTAGTTTTTTAAAACATTTATTTTATTTTACACTTTTTAGTGATCATAATAAGCTTATGTAGTCCCACTTCTTAGTTGATATATGAAACTTTAAGACATTTCAAGCTCGCCGCAAGCAACGCCGCGGGAAAATCATAGTCATCTTAAAACAATTAAATGTGCTTCGTTGTAGTCGCTCAACTATCTTAATCGAGATATCTTATCGCCACCCTTGAAATCGGTACCGTTGAGGAGTCCCGGTGGCCATCTGTGGTCTTCATCATCAGTTCCGCTTCACCAAGTGACACTTTCTGAATGCAAATGCTACGCTTGTTACTAAAAATACTAAAATTGCTATATGTTTGCATACAATATTTGAGGAGTTCCCTCAATTCCTCACTGATCCCTTCATCAGATTCAGATTTGCTGACAATGGGACCAACTAGAAAGTATACCCATTCGAACACCGAAAAAAAATTTCAAATCGGTCCAGTAGTCTTCGAGTAATCGGGGAACATACATAAAAAAAAAAAAAAAAATCCGACGAATTGAGAACCTCCTCCTTTTTTTTGAAGTCGGTTAAAATAAACAGAATACAGCCAAGAAACAGAAACAAAATTAAATACTGGCAATCGGGAATCGAACCCAGGACCGCTAGCTTCGTAGGCAGTCCAACAAAATTCAAAATATTTATTCAGTAAATACTAAACTAGGCTATCTGCATGGTCTTATGCGTCTATCTTTGTAGTACCTACGTATAAAATGTACGGCTATTGGCTCTTGGTATAAATAATTAAATTATAAACGCTAAATTGACTTTATAATTGTGCCTTATATCAATAATATTTGATTAATTTTCCAAAACGAAGTTGGTCCTTTAGGCATATTATAAGATCTGAAGAAGACAAATATTTTTTTTTACCCACGACCCTGATATTTTTAAACAATCATGATATTGTACTGTTCAAAGATACATTTTATTTGTTTTTCATTCAAAAACAATGTAAAGTGAACATTCATACAATAATTTATATCGGCCCTTAGTCATCTCTCTTTCACAAAGCTATGTCATTGCAATTTATTTTTTAACAGAACATTAATTTATTCAAAAGACACAAACATTAAACAGCAAAATAATAAAAAACATAACTAAATACTAAACTAAATAAACTTATTCTAAGTAAACTATAATCTGTACAAATGTCCCCTAGGGCACTGCCACTCGGAATGATGCCCATAAGGCTAGCTGCATTTCCTCGTTGGATAGCTATTGCTAGCCGTTGGCCGAGGAAAGAGCCAGCCCTATGGTCAATTTTATTTTAATTTATCACAAAATTTAATAATACCTAAAGCTTTCCATTCACAGACGTTTAATGTAGCGCCGTGTCCCATTCACGTAAACAAATAAACCTCCTCCACCCGTCTATTACCGCCAATCTATGGTCTCACCTTTACAAAAACCCATGTTGTATGTATTGTTTATTCAAAACTATACTTTGTTTCAAGTCCGAAAGGGGTGCAGTTTAAAAACAATTGAAATGACGCTTAGAACGTTGTTGAATTGAGGCAGCGAATTACCGTTCGGTTGGCAGCGCTGCGGTGCAATATAAGGGGGAGTCATATAAGAGCCGAGCGGGGCGGTAAGCGGAGCGATTAAAGATTTTATTATTATTGTAGCTATTAAAATTGTGTAACGGTTTATGCTGTAATTATTGTGGGATTAATTAAAGTACATCAACAATTAAATAAACCCTTTAACTCTTAAATAAAACATTGGTTGACATCTACATAATAAACATTATTAAACTTTTACATTAAATTAAATATAATTTGAAACTTATACGATTACTTTTAATTAGTTTCGGAAAAAACATATATTTTTTATATATTTTCGTATTATTTCTCCATAAAAGTATATATATATCCCACACGCTAAATAGGAGTGAAACGTCAGGCAGGTTACAGAAACAAGCACGCTTTTAAATAAAAACGCAAAGTATGTTTATTGTTGTCTAGTATCCATAGTACAAGCTCAGAGTTTAGTGAGGAACTAGTAAAATGTATATTGACCAACATTTTTCAAAACTTTTGTTTTAAATTGAATTATTATAATGTGATTCATTTTGAAATAAAACTATTAATGCAATCACGATGTATAGAAAAAAATATACTTACGCTTAAACCTTTTTCAAAAAATATTTAAGTAACGCTTTAGAAGTGTAAAATGCAGTTGTCGATTAATTGTAATTTAAAATCAAAACAGTTAAATTGTTAACATCAACCAACTGCAAGGCTACGGAGCTTCAAATCACAGTACCGTAACGCCGTAGCTCTTTGATCCACTGTATACCGTTGAAACTAAACTTGCCTCGCCTCTGAATCCGATAGTGCTCGAAACATGAAACTAACTTGTATATTGTTTAACTTGAGTTGTAGTTGGCGATTCTAGGTTGTTGGATCAGGGTTAGTTTAAGATGATAATGCATAGACGATCTGGTTAGCCTAGTTGGTAGTGACCCTGGTTACAAAGCTGGCGGTCCTCGATTCGCGATAATGGAAAATATTTGTGTGATAATTAATAAAGAGGCTATAATAATAATAAATAATACTCGCATGTATTTGTTCCGGAGCCTTGGATATTTTCTACACCTTATTATTGAACTATGTATTTCTCTATTATATTATCTTTATCGTTGTCTAGTAACTTTAATATAAGCCTAAAGTTTAGTTTGTACATAACTACGTCAATTGGTGTGAGATCCGATATTTATTTATAGTTACTCGCATACTGATTGACTTGTCATTGCCATTTGGAGCTTTCAAAAGTACCTAACTTAAATGCAGTAATCTATTTACTAGTAGAAATTATTTTATCTGCTATTTACTGTATTCAAAATATTCTATTGCTGAAGTTTAATTTGTTACTTTTCACTCTATAACGAGGCTTTATTCTTCAAACATTATGCATTGTAATTTTGATCCCTAATAATATAAATAAAATTGTGAGTTATGCGTCGGTCTTTTAATTAAGAAATTGTTTAATGTTTTTTATTCCAAAAAATCAGTTTCTGTGGGTTACAAAATTAATTAGATCTACACGGCAAAAGAAAAGGAAAATAATGGTACTCATGTTTTTTTGTTATAAATCTATTATTATGATATGTGACAATCACAATTATTCCTAAAGTAATAAAGGCCTTGATTAATCGTAATCGTAAGCGGCTGTTACGGCTTAATTACTCCATTAATCTTCTCAAGCGCAACTTCCACGATGTTTCAGACATAAAATTTGTCGTTGAAATTAACTGGTTAGTTATTACAATGAGATTTAATAAAATGAAATATTTAGCAAAGAAGTTAAGATAAAAAAAACTTCCCGATCTTACTAAGGTTTTTATATTAAGCGATCAATTTTAATTGAGTATATTTTTGTCTGACAGACTTTTTAACAGACACAAATGATTTACCTGGTCCCGAAGTTGCTGGCTTGTTACTAAGGGTATTAGATAACAATAAAAGTACTATTGTACAGATATATACAGAAAAAACATCCAAGACTCAGAAACAAATACTCTCGCTCATCACAATCACCTCTACTGAAAAAATAATTCAGGACCACTAGCTTCCAACAAATAACTTAATATAAAACCGCTCCGCTTATAGCTCCGCTCGCCACCCTGTCCACACCGCGGGTATACCGCCGCCGCCACGTCCGAGACGTCACTTTCACTGGACGTGCCACGTGAAATACGCTAATAGAGCTTTTAATGTAATTGTAGGTGTGCGTGTGTGTGTGCATTATGATTAAAATGTTCGTGTATTCGCGGAGTTGTTTATTTTCTAGGATTCCGTAGCCGAAGGGTTCCAAAGGGACACCATTACTATGCCAACCACGCAGGTAATATCAATTTAAAAAAAACCGGCCAAGTGCGAGTTGATCTCGCGTGGAGAGGGTTCCGTACATACGCAATTTTTTTATATTTTTTTTGTTCGAATTCTTATAGCTTTTCCTGTAATCTAGAAGCTATGAACTATATGCTATATTTTGTATTTTTTTTAAATTTATGCTTAGTAGTTTCGGAGATCAGGGGAATGGTCAATTTTCGTCTTCTTTCATGAATAAAATCAAAACTATTTATTTTACAATAATAAAAAAATCCTCATATCTAACGAGCCCTTTCATTTGATATATTATGACACAATAAGGTTTGCAAAACTTTTTTTTTATGTTCCTATATTAGTCCCCCGAAAATGAATCTTATTTAAAAAAAAAATACTTTGCACATCTGTGTTTGGATCATCAATTTACATATGTTTACCAAATTTTTACTTAATCGGTCCAGTAGTTTCGGAGCCAATTGGCTGTGACAGACGGACGGACAGACGCACAAGTGATCCTATAAGGGTTCCGTTTTTCATTCTTTTTATGGAACCCTAAAACTAACGATGTTTCCTCTTCCTTAACGAGTTCAAGCTTTAGAGCAATATGTATTAAATAGTTTGTTACTGGCGCACTCAGAGACTTTTTCGAGACAAAAACCACTGATAATTATAATGGTGCCCTTTTCTTTCACAGCTGATATCTCTTAAACGGCCCAGTCTTCTTTCATGAAACATATCTTAAGGCCCACAGCAACTAAACTATTTCTATTTAAAAAAAAACACACACACACACACACACACACACACACAAACGCAGACATAGCGGTCAAACTTATGACACCCCTCTTTTTGCGTCGGGGGGTTAAAAATGAAACATCGAGGCTTTAAATAAATGAAGCCACAACCACATACTAGCGGCCATATTTAAAAAAGTATAAGTGTTTGTAATTCGAATCCGAACCCAGAAGCGATTCGTTAGGCTCGAACACACCTCAGCTTCATAAAGCAGTATATTCCTTTTTAAAAGTTCTCGAAATACAACCGTGTGTTATTAGTGTAAAGTTCAATTTTGCTTTTGCAAAAAATTTAACATAAGGCTTTTTTATTTAGAGCGAGTCAATTAGTGGGGCGATGAAACGTATCATTCCCGTAGCGTTCATATTTCTCTTAATTTTCCTTTCGATATAAAAAGCCTAACAAACCCTGTTTCACAGTTAAGAAAATGAAATATAATATTATTATGTGAGGTTTTTTTCCTTTTCAAAGAATACTTAAGGCGTTCCATAAATGCGCAAATAGCTAGTGTCCTTAAAATATAATCCGTCCTTATTTGTCATTGTAACATTTAAATTTGGCAGAAATTGACATAGTAAATCGGATTTACCTATAAGCCAAATATCTTTTCAGCTTAAAATAATGTTTTTTTAACAGTACCTATAGTTAATATGCTTTGCTGGGTACGATTTTACTGTAATATATAAAACCAAAGTAGATTTAACAATAATCATACGAGTACATTAAACGCACGCACGCGCACGTTGATAAACAAACCTCATTAAAAAAATATAGATTAACGTAACTGTCAAAAACTGAACAAAAATATTTTAATAAAATTAATTTTATGTGTAAGAACTCTACGCGTTTTTGACTGGATAAATATTAATTATAACATTTATTAAAACGACTCCAAAAGTCCCGCCATTTTATTTTCAATAGCGCAAGGCGTTGAATTGGAAAAATCACAAAAAAACAGCCAGTTTCCGCAAACACTCCGCGCTGGAAAAATACTAGGTCATGCAAACGACTGCGGAATTCGGGCAGGTTCGAAATAGGTTTTTATTTTAAAAAGCTCTTTCCCGATACTTGACGTAAAATTTGTAAACCACTGTGGTCTAAAAAGCAAGTCAAGTTTTCATTTTGTGTGCAAAAAACACCGAAGTCAGTTCATAATATTTATGAAGTGTTTATAATATGGAAGATGTAGTGACTAAGATTGAAAAGGGCATGCTTCGATGGTTCGGTCATTTGGAAAGGATGGATGAAAGAAGACTGACGGAAGAGATATACGGAGCGAAAGAGAGTGGAAGGGTCGGAAGGGGCCGCCCTAGGCGTACTTTTTCGAATCAAATCGGAGAAATACTGGAAGGGCCGAATTTTAAGTACCTGAAACCGACGTGCGTGCATGACTCGATGTAAGAACGTGGAAAAAGCGAAAGAGATTTGTCAAGATCGTAGCAGGTGGAAAGAAGTGGTCTCTGCCTACCCCTCTGGGAAACAGGCGTGATTTAATGTATGTATGTATGTATGTAATTATTATCATGCGACATCGTATTAGGTCGGTAAAGTTCGAATCCATCTTGCTCTCTCACTCAGCGGGCCTAGTACGGTTTTGTTTATCGCGTGACAAAATGTGGATAAGGCATACGTCACTCTCGTACTTATACATGTCAGAACGAGACGGATGTTTTATCCACATTTTGTCACGCGTTAAACGCAGCGCCCCAGCTTTTGTTTCCATCGATAAGTTAATTGAGAAAGTAAGACGTAAACGAACTTAACTAATAAAATAGAATGTAGTGTTTATGCACTTTATCTGGGCCTCTATTCTACGTGGTCAAATAATATTGCTTTTGACGTGTTATGGTATTGTTTTTAACTCGGCCGCCATTACTGTCATGTAAATAAATGTTTTAAAAAACAAAAAAACCGCCTTCAAAAACGCAAAAAATAACTTCTACTACTAGGTACTTAGTAGTAGGTACCTATCCTATTAGGTTAGTCCAACTGAAGTCGGCTTTTTGTTGAAAATATTGTGGTCGCCGACTTCAGTTAGACTAACCTAATAGGATAGGTACCTACTACTAAGTACCTAGTAGTAGAAGTTATTTTTTGCGTTTTTGAAGGCGGTTTTTTTGTTTTTTAAAACATTTATTTTATTTTACACTTTTTAGTGATCATAATAAGCTTATGTAGTCCCACTTCTTGGTTGATATATGAAACTTTAAGACATTTCAAGCTCGCCGCAAGCAACGCCGCGGGAAAATCATAGTCATTTTAAAACAATTAAATGTGCTTTGTTGTAGTCGCTCAACTATCTTAATCGAGATATCTTATCGCCACCCTTGAAATCGGTACCGTTGAGGAGTTCCGGTGGCCATCTGTGGTCTTCATCATCAGTTCCGCTTCACCAAGTGACACTTTCTGAATGCAAATGCTACACTTGTTACTAAAAATACTAAAATCGCTATATGTTTGCATACAATATTTGAGGAGTTCTCTCAATTCCTCACTGATCCCTTCATCAGATTCAGATTTGCTGACAATGGGACCACCTCGGAAGTATACTCTATCAAACCAAAAAAGAATTTTTAAAATCGGTCCACAATTGACGGAGTAATCGGTGAACATACATAAAAAAAAAAAAAAAAAAAAAAAAAAAAATACATACAGTGGAACGTATAACCTCCTCCTTTTTTGAAGTCGGTTAATTAAGAGCTATCGTATCGTTGACAATTACGATAACATGGGAAAGGCGATAATGGTTTGGCATGTTGAATAGAGGCCAAGTGTACTTCTCGTGTTTTTATGACAGGTTTGTATGGTGACTTGACAATTGAAGTTTTCTGAGCCACTATATGGAACTATGTCAATAGGGACACAATTTGTAAAATTGTAACATGCTCTAAAGTTTTCATCGCTTACGTCACATTGACACAGTCGCATAGTAGCTCAATATACATTAAATAATACGTCACGTTTACTATTCGAAAACGTTTTTCTCTATTTTACATATACTTTACCTTTACTAATCTTTGACGATTTGAGAGTCAACGTAAAACTCAACTTATTTAAAATTTTAGTACTCTTAATTTTTTCTTACGCATAATGTATATTTACGCATAAAATTGTTTGACCGAAAACTTTTTTTTCAACAGAAATGGTTTTTTTTAATAATTATAAAAACTAACCTACCCTAACCTAACCTAATCTACAAAATAGACGTTAATTAAATTCTGCAATATCACTCTAAAAAGGTGTTATGCGAATAAAAAATATGCGAAAAGATAAATCCGCTTGAGTGCTCGTGTAAATTTGATCGACCTTATTTATAAGCAAATAAGGGCTATCACTCGCAACTCTAGTTGCACAAAGCGCGTGAGTGGTTAAGCTTGAAAAAATTATGCATTCCAAAGGGATCCAACCGGACCGGTGCGCCTCGCGCTTCATAATCTCTGCCTTCCCCATTGGGAGACAGACATGAAGGTATTTATGTATGTACCTATATAAAAAATAAATTATCAAGTTCCTATAACATAGAAAGTTAATAATGTATGATTTAAAAAAAACGGATGGGGTAGAAGAACGTAATGATCACTACACACGCAACGTTTTTGCATAATTTATTAGTGTAGGATGGAAAAGTATAATTGTAATAGGTAACTATACTTATAATTTATTATAATAACACAGGTAGGGTGACGGAACCAGTAATGGACAAGGACCAATGATGGACACTTGATTCTTATTTAACAGAAGATAAGGGTTATTCACTTGTTTTGCAACAATCAATTTAGGACCGTATGAAATTGGAATTAAGAGTTAAGTGTCCATTACTGGTGCCTGTCAGCTAAAATTGTCCACCACTGGTGCCATCACCCTAGGTGTATCGTTTAGCACCCAAAGCGTCTAGAGCTTAGTTAGGTCTAGATCAGTTTTGTGCCAGATTCTCTTCTGATATTTATCTCCCCGTTTTATATACCAAAGCACTTCTAAAAAAAATGTACCTACGTTGATTTGGATATTTTTTAACAATTTGCAAATATTTCCAATTGCGTGACCACGTTTTTCTATAATTTATTATTTTTTTGATTATAAGAAATTGAAAAGAAAATATACTCACAGATAACGCACAACTTAAACTGCCGGAACTAGGTACTTCAAATTTGGAGGGAATATTACCTTACTAAGAAATGATTCTTAGAAATTTGACCCCCAATCGAAGGAAATAGGGGAGCAGTAACTAATGCTAGACGTACAAAGTCGCGGGATAAGTTTAATATCAACTAAAATACTGTTAGTTTTATGTTCGCTGAGTAAAGTGAAAGACTTTCGGGTACGAGTTATGGCTTTCTATAATCGTAAATGAATTAATGTTTGGAGTAAAACACAAGCTTTAGCGTGTGGAGTAAAACTAATAGTACAACATACCACACACCGACATAGCGCACTGCTAGATTAAAACAGAAGTAACTCAAAATACGTCTGTATTTCAAAATCAACTTTAATACAACTTCTATGAGCTTGAAACAAAACTAACAAGGATTTTGAGTTGATACTGTTTTGATCTAGCAGTGCGAAGGGTTTACCCTTGAATCGCCGACTCATTTCACCTAATTTTCACTACCATCGAATTTTAATTTCATCGAACAGGCATTTCCACGTGCAGGAGTTATAATTTTTTGGTGGTCACAGGTCCAACCTAACCTAACCTACGTAAACCATGCTTAAGATAACCTAAAAACAATGAAGTTTCAGCAGAAATTAGCTGTCGATGAAATGAAAATTCGATGAAACATTCTTGAAATGAGTGTCAGTGATTCAAGGAGCACCTCCGACATAGGCATATACAGAATTGTTTGTTAAAATGTATAATAAAGAGTACTCGTAGCTAGATCTCTTTACCAAAATCAATAATTTCGCGTAGCGCTTATCCAGCCACCGTTTTTCACTATTCGTTATTTTACTCAGTCGCATTTCCTGTGTTTTTTTGTAAATAGCTCATTTATGTAGATGTTTTTTAAATTAGACGTTTGTCCAAACGGTTGTATAAAGTTTTCGTAATATAAAACAACTGTAAATAATATGAATAAGTATGAATAAAAATGGAATACAGTATATTTTCGCGTATTTACAGTTGTAGTTTTAAATTGCTCGCAAAAACTTTCCCGACTACCGTATAGCATTTAGTTTGTGGGTTGGCAGTTTCTATGAATACCTACCTATCAGAGAACGTCTGTAATGCTGGGGTCCTAGTGAAAAAGGGTACAAGTCTTCTGAAGATCAAGTGAAAAAGGGTTTAAGTCTAGTATACTCCGTTCATGTGTATACCCTTTTTTATTACGAGTTAAATCGACTTGACCCTTTTTCACTAGGACCCCAGTGATACTTTGTGTATTCAGCGTGTAACGTTTGTGTGTCGCAGGCAGAAGGTAGTTTGTGTGTGTGTGTGTGTGTGTGTGTGTGTGTGTGTGTGTGTGTGTGTGTGTGTGTGTGTGTGTGTGTGTGTGTGTGTGTGTGTATGCGTGTGTGTGTGTATGTGTTAGTTTCTTACTCCTTCACGCTGCAACGGCTGGCCGGATTTGGATCAAATGGAGATAGTTTATACACATAGAGTACAATACATCCCGGAAAATTTAAAAGATCCAGAGGGAATAACGATAGTCGAAATCTACGCGTATGAAGTCGCGGGCACGGGCTAGTTTTTCATTAATAGCTTTATTTAAAATATAAAAATGTATAATTATCGGCATTACAAAGGTTCAACTCAGCATAATGTTGTGGTAGGTATATGGTACCGCAGCGCTGGTTTTCTGTCTATATGTAGGTATATATACTATGTGTTCGGAAAAAGGTCTGACAAACTCTAGGGACTAACTCTGTAGGTCATTCTCATCAACTTTTATTATGGGACCAACATCCAAATCGCGAAAAAAAAAACAGCTGTTCCATACAAACTTTGAGAACTAAAGAGCCGAAATGTATGGAACAGCTGTTTTTTTTTTCGCGATTTGGATGTTGGTCCCATATTAAAAGTTGATGAGTATGACCAACAGAGTTAGTCCCTGAAGTTTGTCAGACCTTTTTCCGAACACATTGTACATGGCACTTTTTGCTGTCTCATTGTTACAATCACTTTTATAATCGTGGACTACTAACTTCTGCCCGCAATGTGAGTGTAACATATAAAAATAAAAAGACAGATTCAACCAGACTGTCTTATGGCCGAACCCTATATTCAAACCGCGGACAGATAGGCTTACTTCGGATTAAAATTTGACACATTTTGTATGGGCAAATGTCAAATTTTAACCTGAAGTAGGCCTTATCTATCCGTGGTTTGAATATAGGGTTTGGCCGTTAATATCCCCGAGCTCATTAACAACCCGCTGCCTCGCTAAACTTGGACCCCAAACCCCTAAGGTCACCAGGGTGCGCCCTACTCGGTCTGCCGGCCGGTGATGTCACGGTCATCGGCCACGAAGACGATAGCTAAACTTGCAATTATCGCAAAATTAGGTAAGTAATGGGTCTACTTGGCCTTTTTGTTGCTTTAAATATAAAAATAGACTTTAATGGCCTGGAGAAGACACACGGTCACTACCTATAATGCATGTAAAACCGGTATTAGGTACATGTTTTGCAGCTAACTGATAGAGGTTTTTTTTAACCCCTCGGACCTCGGTAGCTACGAGGTCATTGCAGCATGTTCCAAACTAAATGTATGAAAGTCGAAAATCGCGGACGCTCCAGGCTCCAGGGTTTAAACGATTCGCTTTACAACTCGATGGATGAACTATTAACCGGCGAGTTTAAGTTGTCCCGTCAGAGCATACGAGTACTAAGAACATTTCAGGGCGTGCAGGCCACCTAATGGTAAGTGAACTCTGAGTTCCAGGGACTTGGAATTCCAAGACTGTACCTAAATCGTTTGCCAACCTTGAGGACTAATAAGATGAAATACATATAATAATAGATGGATTTAAAGTATTTAACATACAGTAACTGGAAGACCAAGCGTCGCTAGGGTTGAAATCAAATTTTCTGGAACATGACAAATTGACCTCCGTCAATCTTTACAGCCGTTATATCGTTAAATCAAAACTTACAGTTGAATATTTCAAAACTTACTTTTGGTTATTACTTGTAAACCTTAACCGAGTAGGTATGCTCATTTTTATGTCAGCACTTTTTGTTGTGTCATTCCTAACTATTTAAAAGTAACCTATGATCCTTTTCCATACGCAATTTTATCATAATTAACTATCTATAATCTAAATTAAATATTTAAAATATCTGTTAAAAACGTAATTTTAGGACCACTTTCATCGGCAACGTAAAGACCAGTTTAATGAGTCCAGATTCGACGGTTCCTGATCCTCTTGCCACCTTACTTTTCCACCGTTCGATCAGCTTTCAGACCCCATAGTTATTATTATTGCATAACACAGTTCTTTTAAATGATGAGAAGCTAAAAAATTGCTGTATACGCCATCACCACTATTACATTACACATTACCCAAATAAGCATTTTCATAAGCATCATCAAAGAAAAACAGACAAAGACAACAAATCGTTCCATTCCACGAAGCGTTTTTCAGATGCTCTAACGTTAATGAGTTTGAAAAGCACAACGCGGGGCGTGTTTCAAGTTGCATAGAGTTTGAATGCGTCGTTACACGTAAAGAGCTGTTGGGCGTTTTGTTCAATTCTGCTTAGCTCACTCGAGTAGAGAACACTTGGCTTTTTGAAATTGGAAGCGCAACGTGTTTTGTTTTTTTTGTAAAGCTGCCAGTTTTAAATAGTAATTGGGTATTCGGATTTAAAGTTTTGTTAAGAGATGTTATTACAATGAATTAAAGTGCAAAAATGTAAAATGTAAAATTAAGAAGTTATTACATATAAAAGAAATATCACAAAAGGAAAGACTAGATTCGTAAACCGCCAAAACTGTGTCAGTGTCACCTTATACGAGCCCTGCGAAAACAAATAAGGAACATTTTAATGTCCAAAACGCTCGTGTGTCGTATGACAACATCCTGAATAAATGATAAACAACAAACCTTTTTCACTTTGCGGCTGCGAAATGGAGTGACACTCGATTTAGGGCTTTATTTTATAGGACATTGGAGTTAAGTGGTGCTTATTTACATGTATAAATATTCGGTACTTTACCACGCCGGTTCGTTTAATATTTTCGGTGGAGTTTTATGGCCCATTGCATAATTTTTCACGGCGACCCTGTTTTTTTACAAGGACAAAGATGTTTACGTTATAATAAGGTCAAAAGGTTAGTATGTAGGTAGGTAATGTGTAGGGGTCAGAAGAAATCCTAGTGAAAAAGGGTGTAACCCTCCTGAAGTTCAAGTCAAAAAGGGTTTAAGTCTAGTATAACTCCGTTTATGTATATACTCTTTCTTAGTACGAGTTAAGTCGAGTTGTACCCTTTTTCACTAGGACCCCAGTACTTACAAACTACTACTACTAATTCAATGGAATAAAGTGTACAAATGTGCCTATACGTATCATTGATGTCGATCTTACACTGTTCGTTTTTGTTTTTTTTTAATGAATATTTCGTTTAACCGACCAACCCAAAACAATTGACTGCAAAATGATGATACAGAAAAAAATATTTATTTCACGAAATGTACATCCTAGAAAAAACACCGATCTACTTTAAGTTAAGCTCTAGGGCTCCAGTTAAAGTTCCAGCCATTTTAATGTTATTATTCTGTTTAATATTTTTTCTTAAATATTTTATTGCACAAAATGTTTTTTTTTTCACAGTGATAAATTGTGCATACATTTAAACTTTAATTTATTAGTTAACGATAAGTGTAACTAAAGATAAAATTAGTTAAGAACTTTTTGATAGGTTGTCAAAATTGAAAAGTCATATTTGTAGGCAATTGTATGGGAAAAACGCAAGCGTCCCAAATTATGTGGCCGCCACTGTATAGCAAATACCCTATCCCCCTTACTAATAAACATTGAGTAACGGTGGTATAGCTATACAATGTTTTGTCCTTATCTGTGTAATCTAAATGTCACAATGACAGATAAGGACAAAACATTGTATAGCTATACCACCGTTACTCAACGTTTATTAGTAAGGGGGTATGTATTTGCATTTTTTAAGATTCGCATTAATACCATTTCCACCTGTACCGAAATAAACCTACGTAATAGTGCAAATTGTAATTCAAAAGTGCGGCATTATCACCCAAAGCCCTTATTCCGGGCTATGGCGCCATTATCCTAATGTCGGCGAAACAGTGGATGTGCCGTAACGTAGGTAATAGGCTGTACCGTGGAACTGAATTAATGATATTTAAGGATGACGTAGCAGGGACAAGCGGAGCGGGCGCGGAAATATTGTACTTGTCAGGATTAAAAATTGCTGCGTTGAGACTCGTTTATTAGAGTGTATGTAAGTATGTTTTTAGTATATAGCCGTAGAAGACAAACGAGCAAACGGGCCACCTGGTGGTAAGCAGTGACCGTCGCCCGTAAACATCAGTAATGCCAGGAACATGGCGAAGTGGCTGCCTTTCAGTGAATACTGTTTTTAAGTTGCGTTTAGAGGGGGACGAGTGGTGTATATTTATTTATTTAGGCACTTTATTGCACAAAGATTAAAATAGTGCACAAAACTTAATGCTAAAAGCATTATCTTCCAGTCAACCTTAAGGTAAAACCGCAATCAAAAAGTAGGTAGGTACAATAAAATATACAATCTTTACAACCACATTCTAAAAATAGATCATACGACATAATACTGCTGTAGAGAAAAAAAAGCATGATAACTCCATTTTTGGAAATAAAAATATAGTTATCATGCTTAATAAAAAAATAACGTTGGAAATATACGAACACCAGCTGCCCAAATCTTCTTTTATATTCTTCTAATACCGAAGCTACAAATGATACGATTTACCTAGGTACTGCCCACCCTGTCACTTTAAACTTTTAGCAATGAACACCTTATTGATAATCACTTTTCATGGCATTGAGTCAAATTCTGACCTTGAAAAATTTATATTTCAATGCTGTCATTGCTTATCAGTTCCCGCTCCCGCTCCCGCTCCAGCTTCCGCTCCGGCCGCCACCCTGCCCGCAGCCAGCTCAGCAGGGCCGCTGATCGCCCACAATCATCCGCGATGTTTTTGCATAATATCCTCTGAATTAAATTGCTTGCTTTTTCTTTTTGCATGTAATAAGGACGGAAATGGCTTTTCTTATGTTTCGAGAGGCTTTCTTCTAACAAAATGAGGTCATTCCTAATTAAGACATTCTTCATTTAGGTAAAATGTATTAGGTTTTTGTGAATGGAGAAGACAAACAAGCACACAGGCCACCTGATGGTAAGTGGACTCTAAAACCCATGTACATTTCCAATCTTACGATAACAATCTGAAGACTGCAAATGCGTTACCAACCCTGAGGACTTAGATGGAATGCCTCTATGCTAGTTATTTCACCTTTGGTCTTACCCCCGCACTGGAACACAACAATGCGAACGCTGTTGTTTAGTGGCAGGTTAAATGGTAAGATGGTATTGGTAGTAGTGGTAGCAGACCCTTCACAAGGTCACCACTAATGGATTCAGTGTCACTTCGGTTCAAAGGAAAATCGGCACCTCGAAATTATATGTCAAGGCGGAAAAATAGGAACTTGAAAATGAATTTCGACGTAAAATACAATCATGTCCCATTGTTAAATTGTCAAATTTGATATACCAACTGGTCAGAGCGTTAAAACCACCACAGGCAATATGAAGGCGTAACAAAATTACACACACACAATTTTGCATTTATAATATTTGTGATATTTATTCATTTAACTGTGAATATAACACCTGCCCTATTTTTCTGAAATTATTTTTTAATTTCAACAACATATTACAAATTAGCATTATGTTACCAATTTCCCAACTCATAAGCTACCGCAATTAGCGGCCGTATGAGTTTACTATGAATTATTCATTAAGTATGGAAAAGCAACCTAATCGTTATACAGAGTATAATATAACATGTGGCGTAGGTAATACAGACTATTACTTATTCGGAGCTTTCGCTAATTATACTGATTATATTCCTGCCTTAGTTACCGAACCGCTGTAACACCTTGTTCCAAAAACTTTCATTTATAAGAAAACGCTTACATGTCTAAATACATATAAAAGCTAGAAATTAAGGAGAATGAGGTACGTAATCAGTACGTATGCATACAGGGCACTACAATAAAAACAATTGATATTATGATTTTAATATTAACCAACGGAATAAACGCGTCTTTGGCCCTAGCTCGTGCCTACATCCTTCCGTTGGAAAGAATATAAGAAACGCTATGATTTTTCTCCAAAAACAATCCACGATGTAAAATCTGAAAAATGGTGAGCAAAATGTGGTCTTTAGTTGCATTATTAACCAGAAAACGGCCGTTTTAGCTAAAAACGATGCATTTTGAGGTTATAAAAGTGTTTACTTAATAAGACAAATAAGATGAAATGGACTTTAGGTTTTATCGAGTAGAACAGAGCAAGGCAGTTATTGTTTTTGGCTATAAATTGCCTGTCACTAATATTACAAATACGAAATGTGATTGTCTGTATGGTTGTTTCTTCTTCACGGTCAAACGAGTCATCCGACGAAAAATTTATAGCCCGGACTTTTAATTCTAGAACATTCAAATGTTCCCTAAGAAACAACGGTAAACGAGGCTTACGCGAACAAAGGGCACGAGCTACTAGAAAATAAAATAAAGACAGTATGTAAAGAAATCCACCCAAATCCCCACTCGGTTAAACATCTTTATGACTCTTGCAGAATCCCTAATAAGTACACTCCATTCGATTCGCGACACCAGCAAAGCCCTTAATTCGCCTGAGTGTACGAGGTCAAGCACTTGGGGTAGAAAATACCTAGGGTGACCTTGACGAATTCTATGTAGGTCGCATTAGGTCGTGGGTAAGAAATGCCTTGATTTTTGAGCTGTAATCGTATTCTTCTGTGACCGTTTATTAATTTGATAGGCCAGAGATAAATAAAAAAGCAAAAATCTATATATATAAAAGGCAAACCTGACTGACTTATATAGGTATCAACGCACAGCCGAAACTACTGTACCTACCTAGAAACTTGAAATTCGGTACAGGGGTTCCTTTCATGATGTAACTGAGCACTAAGAAAGGGTTGTCCGAAAATCGACCCCCAACGGGAAGAAATGGGGGGAGTAGCGGGAAACTAATTCTACGCGTACGAAGTCGCAGGCGTCCTCTAGTTCGATATAAGATCGACTTCACCGGTGCTCAAAATAAGCTGACGTACCGTAAACGCATTGACGTGGTGTGGACGGTATGCGTGAAAACGTGACGCATGTCTTTTTTTTTATGGGTGGCAAACGAGCAAGCTGGTCACCTGATGGTAAGTGATCACCGCGTCCCATAAACACCCGCAGCACCAGAGGAAACGCAGGTACAGTCACCCAATAAAAATGTTGAGCATACTTAGAACCTTGTCATTGTGACTGCCATTGTAATTGTCATACTTGTCATTTGATGTTCAGTTTGAAGTTTATTACGACAGTGCACTCAAGTGCTTTAACATTTTCATTGGGGTACTGTACGCTGCCGGTCTTCCGGTCCGGAAAAAAGAGGGCTCGTTTTTTGAAGGCCCCCAAGTCATTTCTCTTTCTCAGTATTTAGTCTCTCTTTTGAAGTGTACTAAATCAAGATATTATAATTATGAAGGTACTCAATAATTCCAACTACTCGTATTTACTTTAAAAAAAAACATGGGTCGCAGATAAAACTTCCAGAAAAGGTTGTAGTTGGTTTTATCACGAAACATCTGAATTAGTGTAACACGCCTATCAAGCAGTATTTCCAAAAGGAAGTTAGTTTACCGATACGAAATCGCGTGTTCATTCCTTACTAGTTCTTTCAAATCAGTTAGAAACAGGAGGTATTCTCCTTCGCAAAATTAACGTCGACTTCCTTAGACCCTCAACATGAAGCAGTGGTTTGAAGTTAGGGATAAAGTTATATTGGTAAGCTGGCTAGTCATAAACCAGCAAGTGACGATGTCAATTTTTTAACTGTTTCTACTTGTCGAAGGGTCAATATTGATTGCTTTATTGGTGACATTAAGGTCCAGGGTGACACAGTTTGTGCCATGAACTCGATTATGAGTCCAGTTCATACAATAATCGCAGAGCTTAGCATTCAAAGTAAGTATTATAGCAAATCACTTGAGGGCTGCAATCTTTGTGTACGGTAGACAAAGATTCTGTTTAAACTCAAAATCACATCATCACACAACAAAAACACACTGCAACACAACAAAATATAATCAAACATTTTGACAGAAAAAACAAGCTTTTGAAATGCTGCATGTGTGTGCATATTTTTGTGCAACGATGTATAATTGCATCGATTTTTTTAATTGTGCGTCCGAAGTAATTTTTAGCTTTTCTATGTAAAGTACTCAGAAATACTCATGATACCATGTATAAAGCATCCTTTAACATTGACATTGCCTCATCACAAATTAAATCACCTACATATAAAAAAAAATATGTAAACAAGCATACTTTTAACAATGAACGAGTAACTTTATTTAAGTTAAACACACACGTATGAAAATATAAAAGTGAAAAACCACAGCATTGCCATATTGTTTCGACAGAGAATACCACAGTGGAACACGCTCATCCATCAAACTTGATACCGATTTCTCGTTATCTCAGGGTGGAAAGACAGATCAATCGCCCAGGATTTATGGGTAAATAAACGACAAAATAATAGTTTCTTACTACTTCCTTGTTTCTCTGAGATCCTAAGTGGCTTACGTTGCCGAGTCATGATAGCAAGATACTTAGAACCCCAATGCTTTTAACCAATTTGATTTTTACTGAGGCTCTTACATAATATGTAATGTTATATCAAAATTTGCCGTGTGGTGCCGGGTTTAGAATGTTGCCACTCCATGTCTTCCCGTGGATGTCGTAAGAGACGACTAAGGGACTAAAGGCTGTGTAGTGCTGTTAGGCGATGGGCTTGCTACCTGTCACTAACACACTGGATAAGATCTTAGCCTGGTTGTGCAAAATGTGGTCACAGAATTATCAACAAGTTTTTGGAGTTGTTGGTGAGGCTGTGGCTCTGCCTACCCCACTCTGGGAATGAAGGCGTTAGTTTATGATGATGATGAATATCAAAATCTCTTACGGTTTTTGGTAGTAGAGGTTAAGCCAAAAAAACTGATTTAGACACAAAATGTTCCACAGATGTCCCAGTACTTTTCAGAGATTACCGTCAGTTGTGATTGTGAAATGCTTACGTCTGCTTATAATATGTTAGTGTAAGAGAGAACCCATTTAGAGCCAAAACAAAAGAGAAACAAATAACAAAACAAAAAGTCTCTTCTAGATACTTGGTAAATCGATATTGCTTTTGACTGTTAGAGCGGGTTCCTATTTGTCGGGTGTCGGGTCCGACAAAATATCGGAGGTTCTAGTGGCAATACACTTCATATGGAGCTGTTCACATCAATCGGTATAGGATAGGTGTGAACAGCCCCATATAAAATGTATTGCCACCAGAATACTCGATATTTTGTTGGATCAGATTCCCTATAAGTATTTAGGAACTTGCTCTTACAGTATTGTCAACATTACGATAGCTCTTATTTACATGACAGTAATGGCGACAGAGTTAAAAACAATACGAAAACATGTCAAAAGCAATGTGGTTTTAACGAAAAGAATAGAGCCCCAGGAAACAAATATGACCTTTATGTTTAGCGTCATCATGACTTGCTTTCAGGTGAGATAGAAGAGACGACAATCGTTACTTGTACGGTCACGAGCGTTAATTTGGGACCCATTTCAAGAAAAATATGCTTGAAGTTGTCAATGTCATTAGAGATGTCAAGTCATTTGTAACTTTTAGGAAACTCAACCTTATTGTTGTAGAATGTCAGATTGACTTTGGACCTAAGGTGGGTACCAAATTAAATCTCGTGACTGTACCTACCTAAAAAGTTTTGTTCAAAGTGATTCTTAAAAATTTAAATAAATATCAGAAATTTTCTCATTGAAAGTCCAAATTCACTACAGCGGAATTCAGAAATGAGTAAAATGTGAAACGCGTATCGATTGCTGGGCGACTAAGATAGTTAGACTACCCTAACAAATAATACTTACGCAGTATAACTGGCATATTCGTTACTTTCTACAAAGTTATGAAATATGTTGTCAGCGTAACAGCCGAGGCAATCTCATCTTTGCCGATCGCTCCCTTATTTCATTAGGCAAGAAGAAATATAGTACAGTCAACCTCACTAACAAATAGTATAGTCGAGTTCAATACATGAATGTTACTGTGTAAAACCGTTATAATCAATTTGAACATTACTTTGCTCTTTAAAAAGCGTTCCATAATTTTAATAATAGACAAAGACATTTATTGTCAGAAGTGCCAGACCATAGTATTTATACAGATCTTTGTGGAACAGAATCTGCTTATAATCTACCTTAATTAGGCATGCAATGTTAAAATACACATCGTTTTTCATCAAGAAACTTCCGAACAGTGTTATTACAATTATGTTTTTGATTATAATTTACTTGAATAATTTTATATTTTTTATAAATACTCGTAGGTACCACCAAAACCTACACTCTAAAAGAGCTTCTATGAGTAATAGTATAGCAAATGTCTATTGTACCCAGCTACTTTTTAACAGGAATGTATGAAGTACATTTCATACTAATTGATGATGAAGTAGAAGTCAAAATACTTTTTCCAAAATATTTTCCTTATCGCTTCAGTGCTATGCCAAAACATTGTATGATAAGGCTCTCACTAAGAAGATATCTCCTTTTAAGATGTTTTGGTAGCTTCCAAACGTACTATTACATTTACGAACTAGACTGTACTTGGAGTAAACAACGGTTCTTAGCAGACTTGATTAATTAGGTCCTAGAGATCTGATGTCCTCCCTGAACAACTTTTTTATTAGAGTTTGCAAACATAAATGTACTATGTACAGTGCAGGTGAGGTACGAGTAAACAAGATTGTTTTTTTTTTTGGGTTTTTCTTTTTTTTTACGTTTATGCCATAATGAAGGCAAACGAGCACACAGGACACCTTACGGTAAGTAGGATCTGAGATCCATAGACATTTGCCCTATCATTATCTATCATAGACACAGTCTTAAGACTGCCAACCCTGAGGACTAATTTGAAATGTCTCTATGCTAGCAATTTCACCGGTGATCTTATCCTCATACCGGAACACAACAATGCAAACATTAACTGCTTGGCGGTAGGTTAAAAGATAAGATGGTGGTAACCGGACGTACCCTGCAGAAAGTCCTGCCACCACTAAAGAAAATATTAGGTCCTTATCTATGAAATTGGCGTTTTATATGGAGAATTTTATGAAAACGGTGGTTTTCATACATTTAATTTTGCGGATTATTTAGTAACGTCAAATGCAAACCAAACAAAATTCTGTCAGGAATATTGGACACTTCTGAACTATATTACACATATCTTAATTACTTAAAAATAGTTAGCTTCATAAAACTCTGCGTAATTTAAACACTTGAACTTACATCTCATGAAAAGAGTTGAGTTCACACTTTAATTTTAAACACTAAGTAAGAAATTGAACCATATTATTTGTATCTAAAACCTTTGTAACATACTGTATTAATGGAATTTAAAAATAATTTGGAAGTTAAAATTGAAATGAATAAATTCCGTACAAAATAAGACACGTAAAAATAACGCCAATTTCATAGGTAAGGACCCAATATATTTTGGCAGAATTACTAATTTGTAAGGTACTGTACTCAAATAATTGGGACTGTAGTAGTAGTAGTAGTAGTAGGTGAAACGGAACCGACTGCAACTGCCAACTATCTGTCAGTAGTAAAATAAATAAATGAATAAATATCAGGGGACAAACCTCATACAAATCGACCTAGTCCCATACTAAGTTATAGGCTTGTACTATAGTTACTAGACAACAATCAACTTACTTATATAGAGAATACTTAAATACATAGAAAATACCCAAGACTCAGGAACAAATACTCGCGCTCATCACACAAATAACCTAATAACATCAATAACATGGGCCCAAGCACTGGACCTTGTGGGACACCGTTCCTAATTAGTGTACTGCCTCTTCCCTATTTAACTAAATTGAATTGCACGCACTGAAAAAGCAAGGTCTGATATAAATTTCATACTTTCTCAACGGTTTTCAGCAGTTGAGATACTATAGATCCCAGAATTACCTGGTTTACACAATCTAAAGCTAAAGACGAGTAAGGTCATCATTCATATACAGAGTCATTCTGCCCTTCTAAGCCAATAAATACTGTTTTTTAAACAGTATATCAGGTTCAATCGCCAAAGTAAATTCAATCCTCTCCTATTAGTGATAAGGTTGTGATTGCTACAAAAGTTTTATTTGACATACTGCTATTTTGCTTAGCAGGGAAGCATTATTCTCGGTAACTTGACTTATTCTGGGTAGCCAGTGAACCTAAACGACTTTCATTATGCAAACGTTAACGAAAGCAAACATATTAAAACTAATGTTATTTACCGTAACAGTCGCGTTGGTGGTGGTTCATTGTTAACAATTTTCTGGAATCAATTAATCAGCAATGCTTCAATTGCTTCTAAAGCCATATATTCCGATCGCAATACGTTTACAACGACACAAGTGCAGAACGCAACGCTTTTAGTTGATTAGGTTCCCCGGTGCATCGAGTTCCGCTTCGTTACCTAACAAGCGCTTACAACCGCGACACATCATAAACCAGACGTAACTTTGTTGTGAGGAGAAATAAAGGAACTTGATCCAAACCTCTAACAAGTCGTGAAATCGAAGAATTTACGATTGCTATAACACGTTATAATAATACATGTAATAATCTAAAGGCTAAACTGACTGACTGATGTATCAACGCACAGCCGAAACTACTGTACCTAGAAACTTGAAATTTGGTACAAGGGTTCCTTTCATGATGTAAGTGAGCACTAAGAAAGGATTTTCCGAAAAACGACCCCCAACGGGAAAAAATAGGGGGGTGTAGCGGGAAACTAATTCTACGCGTACGAAGTCGCGGGCGTCCTCTAGTATAATATAATAAGTAAGTAACTTTACTTAAGTTGCCGCATGCACGATGGAAGATGGGCAAAAAATTCCACCCACTGGTTTCCACGCGACAGATATCGTAGCAGAGGTAGACCCAGAAGGAGATGGCGAAATGAACTAGAGTCGTTTGCGAGAGATTGGGACTGGGCTCTGGATAGGGACGAGTGGCGAAAACGACAGGAGGCCTTTGCCCAGCAGTGGGACACAAAAGAAAGGCTAGCAAAAAAAAAAAAGTAAGTAAGAAATCATTTATTAACAACAATAACGTACAGACAAAAAAATATTTAACAATACAAATAAAGGGCAATGACGACATGTAGTGTTAGTGTTGCGAAACGGTCCCAACTCAGCATGTGCTGGCTGTGAAGCCAACGCTGGTCTTCCGTTGGGGCCGCTCGGTGAAAACAAGGGAGGCGATACAGACATTTAAAACAAGCAATGAAATAAAATTAAAAAATAACATTAGTAGAATTCTAATATAGAATGGTAATTGGTGGCATTGAAGCTTCATCCTGTGGTTAAAAAAAGGTTTGGTTTTGTCATGAATTATATAGTAATCAATTTTGTATGGAAAGTTCCAGTTCTGTTACCTACCAAAAATGTATTAATTTTGATCTCAGATCTTTTACCCAGCGCCATTATTTTATATTAGGAGCATAATAATATGTCACTCATTAAGGTTTTTTTGAAATATTTATTTACAATGTGGACAATTTATTATACTGCGATAAAAAGGTTGCTCCTGGAATGTGGACGCAATTGTTATTGTTAAGCGAGAAAATAAAACTTGTGCTACCCGTGCTGGGGCTCTACTTTGAAATCAGTAATTCGGACTACGGATCGCTCCATCACTTTCTTGCGAATTAGTGACGCGTCGAGAGCAAAAGGGATAGCAATAGACGAAGTTCGAATTACGGATTTCAAAGTAGAGCCTCTGGTCGCTAGTCAGCTGCAAAATCGGCCTACGGACAAAAGCCCTCAGTAACACAGTTGTTTTCCCAACTCGAGGTAATTGAAGCAAATGGCGCAATGGAACTGTTATTGCGATTGTTGTGTTTTTCTTTTAAGCAATGTATCATAATGGGGAGCCCGTTGTTTTCTTTTTTTTAGGTCATAATTATTCTATTGACATCGTTATTGGTATTCATATTTTTTAAATCGTTGGAACCGTAATCTTTTCAGAATTTCTTGCATATTTGGCGTGTAAAGGCTAGGTTAAGTTAGGTTTGATTTATAAAAAATCCTGAAAATTCATCAGTTTCTTAAAAAAATACGTTATAACTTGTGATAATTATGAATAATATGTATGTATAGACCCATCGCAATGCTTTATTTTTTATAACTATTAATTAGAGAAAAATCCTGAAACAATTGAACAACTCCATCCACACCATCCATTTAGGAGCTAGGACGCCACAGACAGATGCACAGATACACTAAACGTTAAATTTATAACACCAACTCGGTTTGTTTTTTTTTCAGGATTTTTCTTTTAAGGTTTGGACCGACTTGATCTACTGTCAGGTCAATAAGGTCACGTGGGGTAAAAGCGCGGTTTTCAAAAAAAGTGTAAGTACATAGTTGAGGACTAAAATTAAGAAACGGTAACCTTAGTTAGTTGAGTCACGAAAATTAACTATACCGTTATAAAATAAATGGTAGTATCTCAGACAAAACTCCTGTAGTAAGTGCGACCATATTACTAACGGGTGAGGATTGAATCTGCTTCGTTTATTGTATCAGAGATACTTCCTATTGGCTTATGAGGGCAGTATATAAATGTTTTTTTTGTAACTCACCTGACTAAAATTACGGTTTCTTAATTTGAGTCCTTATCGTACCCTTTTTTTTAAAACCGTTCAAAAGCGTCAACGGGGTAAGTGCGACAAACCATATATTTTTTAAGAGTTATTTTTGGTTTGATGGACTTGCCCCGTAGACGCACTTGCCCCACCTGGGGTAAGAGCGTCAACGGGGTAAGTGCGACAAACCATATATTTTTTAAGAGATATTGTTGGTTTGATGGACTTGCCCCGTAGACGCACTTGCCCCACGTGGGGTAAGACCGTCAACGGGGTAAGTGCGACAAACCATATATTTTTTAAGAGATATTGTTGGTCGGACTTGCCCCGTATACGCACTTGCCCCGCCTTACCTTAATATATATTTTGAACAAATGCGTATTGTAGCTTATAAATAAATACAAGTTTAACTTACTATTTCGTCTCTATCCAAGACTGCCTGAAACAAGTGCACTCACGTTCTTCCCAGTTCCAACATGCCCAATTTTAAACAAAATGTGGTCACGTACGTGTGTTGTTTTGATGATTTTCCCTCCCTGATCGCTTTAATTAACAGTGATCTCGCGGTTATCCGAGACTGGGCGGCAGGTTTCGGCTTGAAGATCAATGCAAGAAAGTCGCAGGCAATTGTCGTCGGTAGCCCTCACTTCATCGCAAAGTTGTCTGATCTTATGATACCTGAATTAATCTTTGACGGTACTGCAATTCCTTTTTCTTCTTCAGTCAAAAATTTAGGTATCATTATGGATCAGACCCTTTCTTGGTCGGCTCAGGTAGCTGCGGTAAGTCGTAAGGTCTATGGATCCGTCCATTCGCTTAGGCGCTTGCAGAACTTCCTTCCTCTTCGCACCAAGATTACTCTTACTCATTCCCTACTCCTCCCTCTCCTCGACTACGGTGATATCGCGTATCTGGACTTAAATGAAGACCTGCTAAACAAACTGGAACGCCTCCTTAACTTGTGTATTCGCTACATATTTGGGTTGCGAAAATTTGACCACGTGTCTCATTTTCGTGCACAACTTGAGTGGTTACCGATTCGCTTTCGAAGGAATGTTCACGTCCTGTCGTTGCTTTTTAACATCCTTTTTTATCCTCAGTCCCCACCCTACCTTTCTGAACGTTTTAACTTTCTGGCCTCTGGATCTCAGAATCGCTTGCGTTCAAGTGACAATCTTTCCCTTGCTTTCCCATCAAATAAATCCAAAACGTATTCTAAATCCTTTTCGGTTCACGCTGTGCGGTTGTGGAATTTGTTGCCTACTGAAATTAGGCAGTCTCAGTCTGTAGATTCTTTCAAATCTACACTAAAGAAGTTCTGGCTTGACACTTGTTCTTGAACTTTTTCCTGCTTATTGTATATATTTATTTATTATATTATTAGTTATATTGTATATATATGTGTTTATTTATTATATCTGTTAATATTTATAGAAATTTATTTTAGTGTTGTACTTATTTGCTTATTCGTTGTAATAGTTATTTCTCAATCGCTCAAAGGTTAACTGGAAGAGATCCCTTAAAGGGATAAGTTCGCCTTTGTACATCCCTGTTATATTTTTGTCTATTTTATAATTGTTATCTCTTTTGTTTGTACAATAAAGTGTTTACATACATACATACATTACATACATACATACAAAGCTTCATCTTGACAAAACATGCGGTGGCACATTGCAAACTAAATGGCGGCGGTGCCAAAACATTCCGCGACGAGGTTATTCTGTCGAGGAACAATATCGTTGAAGGAACAACGTCGAGTATAATTTGACTCGTGACTTAACAATTATGTCAACAAAAGCTGATAGTGACAATAGCCAATTCATTTGTGAGATACACATCATACTGCCGGACTCAGAGACGTCAATTAAATTTAATGAATGATTAAAGTAGCTGCTGTCACTGTCTTTACTATATCAATAGAAGAAGACAACACGTCACTAAACAAGCGTTAAATTTAATTGACGTCTCTGAGTGCGGCAGTTAGTATTTAATCATTTATTTCAGCATGAAAAACAAGAAAATAATAATTTAACACATTTAACATTGAATGATTCTGACCTAGCCTATTCGAGTCGCTTCTGCCCTGACCCATAAAGCTCGCTGGCTCGCTTATTGCTATTTACCTTTTCTGTTAATTGGACACTTAATTTTGCTATAAAATATCTATGGAAACATGATCGTTACGCAACATGGCCATTTATAATTTTATGTAAATATTTAATTGCGTAAAAGTTAAATAATGTACAAAAGGCGGACTTAAAACACTGAAAAAATAATTAGTCGCTTCTAATAAAATTGTGATTGCTATGCATAAGCGCCTTGATTCCATACGAGCCTGACAAGACGTTAGATACATCAACTAAGATGTTAGATACATCAACTAAGATGTTAGATACATCACCTAAGATGTTAGATACATCAACTAAGATGTTGAATCACTAAAGAAATTGCGTCATAAAAGTTTTACGCTAATGTTGTGCCAAATATGTTTCGGACAATCGGATTTATGTCAAACAGTAATCCGTCGTAAATTTCGTCTCGAGCGGCTTTAGCACTACCCCGCGATAAGTATCTATGATCTTCACTAAATATTCTTCAGTCACTTTATTTAAAATTGTGATTACTGCTAATGAATTAGCGTCACAACAATCGCAATCTTGAAAGAAGCGATCAAAGGCCTATTGTTGGATATCGCAGATACTTATCGGTGTGTAGTACTTATAGCCACACGCAGGGGTGTGATTCTGTCAACAACGACGAACGGACGAACGAACGAGTGAATGTCCAAGCGGCGAGTTTAAATAGTCTCGTCAGAGCGAACAAAACACATTTTAGCGCGTGTATTCAATTTGGCAGCATGGCTTCTCGATCGTATAAGGCTGCCTAATTGAGAATGCAACGCGCTAAAATGTGTTTTGTTCGCTCCGACGCTACTTAAACTCGCCGCTGCGCTTTCGCTCGTTCGTTTGATCGACCGCCGTTTTTAAGAGAATAACTTCCCAGTTATGACCTGACAAGTTGATCTTAGAACAAGGGAGTAACGAGCCACAAAGATTTATATCTACTTTCGAATGACTCATCTGTGAATTTGTCGATGAAACACTGCCGGTTAAATTGACTTCACCCGTAGTAATTGCGTATAAATTGCAAAATATTTGTCCGTACGAGTTAGTTGGGTAGTTCTACTAGCGTTTCAACCGCTTTCACTTCCCTGTCGCATTTTTAACCATTTCCCTGTACGAGTAGGTTAACCATTTTCGGTTATTTTGAAGAATGCCTGGACTCCTAGAAAATAACCGAAAATGGTTACGGCACGCTACAGGCTCACTCGCCAAATTATAATTTCGAGGCAAAATCCGCGACGAAGTGAACGACGATGTTTTCTAAGTGAAGTTACTCAGGTCGGAAGATAAAGGTCGGAAGTGCCACTGCAGTTGGATTTGGGTCATGACCTTAGATTGGGGGTGTGGCGGGAGTTACAGCGGTTTCATTTTTTAATCCCCGACCAAAAAAGAGGAGTGCTTTAAGTTTAATGTGTGTATCTGTGTATGTGTGTGTTGGTTTATCTGTGTGTCTGTCAGTGGTAACGTTGCTCCCAAACGAATATACCGATATGGGTGCGTTTTTTTTTTTTAAATAATGCTAGTGTTATGATGATGGTTTCTCGCTAAGTTTCATGAAAATCGGTCGGGCCGTTTAAGAGATATCAGCTCTGAAGAAATCTGTCACCATCATCATCTTCAACCATTATTTTCACGGCTTCAGTTTGGTGTTCATTTATTTCTTCCGTTCCGCCACATTTTGTTCTTTTTTCTCGGGTTATGGGAAATCATTTTTCAATCATTACATTTGACCAAAAATAATTCGCTATATCGAAAATATGCTAATCGTTCATCGAACAATCTTTTTTCTACTAATAATTCTTTGCTTGAGTAAACCATTTGGCCAAACCGATAAAACATCTTGATGAAAGTTCCTCAACATGTTAAAAATTGAATTGGCAAAAATACAGTTGCTAAAATTTGTTTGGCAAGTGATATTTGACCAAAGACATTTCGGCCAAACAGCAGACTTCTGAAGTAGGTACATGATTTTGAATTTGAATAATAATAAGACTACGTTTCCGCTTGCAGAAGAGAACCACCCCTAAATCTCACTCGGTATATTACCGAGGTATGTTGAAAGTGTAATATCTCATACAAGTTCCAGGGATGTGACCAGGCGGCGCGACTTAGTTCCAACTCGTTCTGCGACGAACCTAGATTAAATCTGAAGGTATATAGCTAGGTTAATTTAATTGACTTCTACTTAAATCACTGGAAAATCTCTTCAGAGTTGAGATAGTGGGTTGAGATCATTTTATCGAATTTCACTTCATCGATTAAAATATGAATATAATTATCAGAGGACAGTCTCATTCCTGATTGGATCTCGCAAGGAGACACCCAGCATAGCTCTTTCCATCGCCCTTTGAGTGACCTTGAGCCTTCTTATGGGCCTTCTTACCGATGGCCGTTGGAGCGGGAAGGTTCTAGAGTGGCGATCACGAACCGGGAGATGAAGTGTTGGCAGGCCTTCCACAAGGGTGGACGGATAATCTGAGCACAGCCCTATCTCCACTAAAACAACACAGTATGACACAGCAAAATGAATGCAAGTCATCCAATTCCTCGAAATAGACCAAACATTAAAGTGAAAACTGAATGTTGACCATTATGTAAAATTTTAAGGATTTTGTAAAATGTCAGAACAACAAAGCTGATATGTCGTGGTTTTCGATAATTTTAAATCACTTTCAGTTCCTTTCCTTCTTCTTAGCATGTCGACGGCGTGTTAGATGTGAGCTGACCTGTATTCTGCCACGCGAACGGCATTACTAGTGACATCATATAGGTCCTGCCGCGTGCAGGTGTTGGGGCAGTTGTCAGTAATATCGTGACTTAACGGAGGTTTTATTTTTATACAAAATTAATCTAAACTACTCTCAATGTCACTAACAAAAAACAAGTAAACATCACTGAAAATAAAATATTAAAAACCGACTGATTATAACCGCCTGCAAAATAAAAGACGATAACCCATTTTAAAGGAAGCGCTTGACCCGTTTAAAATGGCCGCAAAACCTTGTGACAGACCCCTTTGAGTAGGCAAAGTGGTCACCTTCACAAAAGATTGGAAGCGGCTGTATCCGCCCGCAGACGGAACCGCTTGTTTTTTGCGTTCCTTTCACAGACCATGGGAATATTCCACTTTGTCTTTCCCTTATTGTTATCGTACAATTAACATAATGATAGCTCTTATTATGTCGACAGTAAAGGCGGCGGAGTCATAAACAACTATGATCGCAAGAAGAGTATAAACGTAGTAAAAAAATAAAGGGCCTAAATGTAAATATTTGTATTTGTACTTTGTCACTTTAATCGCTTGACTATTCATGTATGGCAGTTTAAACAAAACATTAAATAGACAATGTAAAAATGAAAATATAGGAATGCTCTAACTGAAATTGCAATTCATCTCAAGTTGAAGCTTTCACCACACCTACCACTGACCTGCGGCGGAGAACCTCCTACTTTTCCTCATACCCTAGTAATTGCTAAAAATTTTGAAGCAAATAGTACTGAAATCAAGAGCAACCATGCATTCATCAAGCCTTTAGTTGTAAAATTTCGTAACTTGAACAATTTGGGATAGACCAAAAAAAATAACTCACTGTTTTTACATTCTAATTCGAAAGAATGGGTAATTTTAAGAGACCAAGTTCACTAATTTTGTATTTGACCCAATAGTTTTGTTTGAACATCTTTATTTATTTAGCAGACATTTTATGGATGACATGATTATTTTTAATTTGGGCTGGCATTTTCTAATATATTACAACAATTAAATGATATCTAATGATAAAAAGTAATTGTAATAATGTATTAAAACATACTATTTCAAGCGGTTTTCGCCTAACCCGTAAGATACACCTAGGAGGGCTTCAAGTCAAAAACGAAAGTCAAACAAAGGTTAAATATACTTTTGTCGAAATATCCGAAATAGATAAATATTTCTAATGCAGAACGGCTTTAAAACCCCATTCCTCGAAATGGTTTTCGAATTAGAGTAATTGCAAAAATATGAACAATCCCAATTGATAGTGTCATGAGCAGAGGGCATATTGTCTAACGCACTCGCAATCGCAACTGGCTTCAAAGTGGAGCAATTGTTTTCATTTTGTATGCAGACAAGCCTTCGATTTTCAAAATGAAAACGATCGTGATTGCGAGTGCGTTAGACAATAAGCCCTCAGGACTCAATTCTACAGTAATCAGTTAATACTTAAAGAAACTTCGAACTGAGACATTAATTTGAGTAGATCAAAAACGTTATTAGTACCTATGCAGAATTGTTATTTCTTAGTAACAGCATTTGTATTCACATTTACAACGAATTTTCACAGTCGTATTATATTCCCCTGACACATATTTTCCTGTCACATTTTCCCTATTCCAGAAATAAATTTAATAGTGTCGACGTATTCCGCCACGCGGAGGTCCTATTTCTGGGTGCTTCGGCCCATCGGGTAACGAAAACCTACCTACCTATCTAGTAGGTATATCGACGTAATTATAAGTGAAAAAATTGCGACTGGAAGAAATCCAGTTCGAAGATTATGCGACTAGATAAAATGAAGATTAAGTAATTCACGTCAGAGTGAATATGTTTTTTAATAGCAAAAAGAAGGCACACGAGCACACTGCATTCTCAGGACTGTTATCTTAAGACAAGTCGGCATAATTATGCGTTGCCAACAAAGAAGACTAAGGAGGAGTGTTTCTTTACTAAGAGTATTGTGATGCCATCCTCCGGACGGACACTGCACAAAATTCTATCACCACTTCAAACTCCATAAACAACATTAAATTTTTACTAGTTAATTTACTGAAGTATGATCCAATATTAACACACTAATATGTAAACTACACCATTACATTGATCAATGACAAATCGCTTACCGAAAATCGTAAAGTATCACTACGTATTCTGCCCTCAAGAACCGAAAGGCATTATGAGCATAATGAATTTCGTACCATTTTACTGCCTTTTTTCTCTTGGGGTATTGTTACTACTATATCCGAAAATGATTAGCTTATGTAGGTCGTAGAAGTCATTAGTGTTGTCCTTCGGTATTGTAAAGGATTGGAAGTGAATGACGAACCTACCTGTAATGATAGATTTTTGAAAATTGGTCGAATAACGATTGTGTCATTAAGAAATTTAATGGCGAAAAGTCTGACATCTAATAAAAAAATAATAGGAGTTTATTCAGTAAGTAGGCTGCACAGGAATTTTCACACGTCAACCGTGTTCCGTACCCCCGCAGTGTAGTTTTTTAGGGTTCCGTACACAAAGGGTAAAAACGGGACCCTATCACTAAGACTCCGCTGTCCGTCTGTCTGTCTGTCACCAGGCTGTATCTCATGAATCGTGATAGCTAGACAGTTGAAATTTTCACAGAAGATGTATTTCTGTTGCCGCTATAACAACAAATACTAAAAATAGAATAAAATAAATATTTAAGGGGGGCTTCCATACAAGTAACGTGTTTTTTTTGTCGTTTTTTGCTAATGTTGTATAGATAATGGTACGGGACCATTCGCGCGCGAGTCCGACTCGCACTTGGCCGGTTTTTCATATTTGTTGTTTTTCTTCAGGGTTCTTACTACAATCACATCAAATTTTACGCTTGTATGTTTTGCCGTTTTTACGATAAAACAAAAATATAAAAATATGTTGAAAAAAACGTTAAATTAAAACTATATTAAGAAAAATCTTAGTAAACCCGCCATAATTAAACATAATAAAAAAAAACCACCATGCAATCAATTACGGTTCAAAAGATACAGCTCTTTAACGTTAGAACGGACGGACGTATGGACGGACGGACAGCGTAGGCATATTAATAGGGTCCCATTAGGCTACCCTTCGGGTACGGAACCCTTAAAATAAACTGTAGAATCCCCTGCAAGCCATGTCCTTTCCCAATCTAAACATTATATACATAGAAAACATCAAATACCCAAGAACAAAATAATTGCGCTGATCACACAAATACTGCCCTCCTACGGAAAAAAGGCACATCTACTATATGAATTGTATTGCACTTCCAACCTTATTATAACCCTTGAGAGTTTAATATGCTTCTATGAATTAATTGCACTTGTGATTTTTCTCCGTACGGGGGCAGAACATTTGCCATTAGCGGCAAGCGGAACCAAGCCGCTACTTATTGTAACCCTGTCATAATGACAACGTCAAACCACATGAAAGAAATTACGCCAAAATTAATGATTAACGTTATGCGACAGGGTGCCATAGTGGCTCAACAATTAGAGTCCTTGACTGTAACCCCCTTACTAATAAACGTTGAGTAACGGTGGTATAGCTATACAATGTTTTGTCCTTATCTGTCATTGTGACATTTGAATTTTACAGATAATGACAAAACATTGTATAGCTATACCACCGTTACTCAACGTTTATTAGTAAGGGGGTAAGTGTACACTATAAGGAAAGACTTTTGGAAAATTATTCCCCAAATGGCAAATATTTACGCAAAGTGACCTCATCTATCCTTGTTATAACTATGGATACCGGACAATATGTCAATAGTGGATTGCCTTTTTTCACCAACATAATGTAGACCTTGACATTGTTTATTATATTTGATTACCAGCTATTAAAGCAGACCGTCATAAAATGTAAAATTACCTCCACTCAAAACGGTAAATTAATAAACAATTTATCTCTCCGTTAAATCGGCTCTCTGATCTTTAACTTAAAATGGAGCAATATTAGAGGCTTATGGTTTATAAATTCCTCTTTTAATGAGGGATTAAACCTCAGCTTACGGTTTTCCTCACTAAACCCAACTTCGCCTCTATTTACGAAAGCAGTTTTGATACTTGTTGGGTTTACATTTTACAGTAGGTTACTTAAAGCACAAGCTTTGCAGGCTTCTGCTAATTACTTTGTAATAAAAACTAAAATATTAAAAGCGAGGCTATGGTTTAGAGCATAGCATCGTATCGCAATAAACAATTGGATTTTTTTTAAAGTTATTTGAGCACACTTCTGAAATTTATCCAGAGAGTTAAGATTTGAGATAGAGAGAGAGAAAGAGAGAGATATTTCCTATAGGTACTTTGCTGTCATGGTTATTGTAAGGCTTACGTTTGAGATTTATGTAGGTATGTTTACTTACAATACTATAACATCTCTTTGCATTTTGCAGTAATTTTCCGTTTAAAAAAAACGTTTTTAAAGGAAGGGCCATACCAAATTGATTTATGCCATCTTGTTTTGAAACTATGTATATTATTTTATATGAAATTATATAAATATGCAATATTATTATGGGCAAAAAACGAAGTAAAAGCAGTTTTTATTTCAATTGAGCTAATTTCGGTTTCGTCCCATAATGCTCGAAGTTTTAATGACACAGTTCATGTTATTTGAAACAATTTGGTTATCATTTGACCAATACAGATGCAACATTGCAATAAACGGCCCAAACAAAGCCCCTGGCTGGCCGGTGGCCCTAGGCAAGATGATAGCGAGATCGCTATCGTTATCGAAATATAGGACTGACGTAAGCTGCCAGATGGTCGTGTTATGGTGCGGCTCCATTGAGGCGGAGACGAGCGGAGCGGAGCTGTGCCAATATTAACCAATAGAAGGCGCATGCGGTCACGTCGAGCGGCCCTTCCGCACGTTAGTTTAGATTCTATTGGTAAATATTTGCACAGCTCCGCTCCACTCCGCTCATAGTGGAGCCGCAGCCTTAAGCGCTTTTGTCAGTTCCATACAATTTGACAGTTTTGAAAATAATTATTTCATCATTAAAGATGAAACCGTTAACTTTTCAGTATTTCTTAAATATGGAACGTGTAAACTTGGCTAGTTTAGGTTAGGTTTGATTTATAAAAAACCAGAAAACAACGGTTTCATAAAAAGATAATATGACCTGACACATAGTATGGCTAAAAAATAATTATGGCAGATGATATAGCCGCTCTGGGACACCCTGTATACAAAATAAGAAAACTCGTACCAATTTCAGTTAAATCTATTTTTGTAGTAATATATCGCCCTTTTAAAAGTACGTTACACTCATGACAAGAAACTATTTTACGAAGTAATGTCATATATCGTTCCAGTGCAAAGTAGAAAAGGTCACGCACGCGAGGCTTTGCTTCTGAGCTACAGAATCCTAAAAGGAAATTTATGTTTTGCGGGAAATCCCGTTATTCCCGTTGTGGGGACCCGGGATAATCGCTTAATTCCCGCGCAATCGGAATATTTCGAGGGGAATTCAAATATTTAGCCAATTTTAAATTAATATATTTATAACTTGTCCCTCAATTCACTTTTTGGAAGGTATTAAAAGAGAGTTTAGGAATGTAGCGTCATACCTATCTTTTACCAGATAAATGTTTTTTGAATTTTAATTTTAATTTGAAAATTACAGTAAATAAATACAGACATACATAAACTCACGCCTTCATTCCCAGAGTGGGGTAGGCAGAGCCACAAACTCACCAACAACTCCAAAAACTTGTTGATAATTCTGTGACCACATTTTGCACAACCAGGCTAAGATGTTATCCAGTGTATTAGTGACAGGTTGCAAACCCATCGCCTAACAGCACTACACAGCCTTAAGTCCCTTAGTCGTCTCTTACGACATCCAATGGAAGACATGGAGTGGCAACATTCTAAACCCGGCACCACACGAATAAATACAGCTAAATAAATACAGTAAATAAATATTTACATTAATACGAACTACGTTTCTACTATTATTAATAATCTAGAGCTGTCACAGGCTAGAAGATCCCAAGCAATGCAAAATAGTACCAATTGACCTAGTCCCAAACTAAGCTCTAGGCTTGTACTATGGGAACTAGACAACGATATAAATACTTACATAGAGAAATATATACTTAAATACATAGAAAACATCCATGACTCAGGAACAAATATTCGCGCTTATCACACAAATATCTGCCCTTACCGGGATTTGAACCCAGGTCTGCGAGCTTCGTAGGCAGCGTCACTAGGTACCAACTAGGCCAGCGCATCGTCGAAGTTTAACAACACAAAAAAATGCTCCATTTTTTGTGAAGTAGAAACCCCTACGCACTGTATTTTACTAGATATTGATATCTATTATGTGGGTAAGGTATTAATGCAAATTCCTAACCACTAATTGCATTAAAAGCCATCGGAACTGATCCGCAAATACGCGGTTCCCGATAATTCGTTCGTTAAAGTCATTCCATCAATTATCACCTCTCTCAATTTATGCAAAACTCCGAAACAATTGCGTTACACGTGAACGATGACGGTTGTATGTATTTGTATGAATGTTAAATATTTTAATATATAAAAGCAGTGTTCGCTTTGTTGTGTTTCGGTGTGGGTATAGGACATCGGTGAAATTACTAGAATAGATGCAGATGCAGGCGTTCCACTAGCGACACTAGGCTGCAAAGCTAACGGTCCCGGGCTCGATTCCCGGTCAGGGCAAATATTTGTGTAATGAGCGCATGTAGGGTAGAAGTACCGTTTGTGGCCACTGTACCCTTTTTGGCCACTTAAGGTTGAAATAAGTATCAAAATTACGGTAAAATTAAAAATAATATTCATAAATAGTTAAGACTTAAGATAAATATTAAGATAAAATATAAAACATTTTTGTAATTTCATAATGCTTAAAGATATTGATTAAAATTTAGAGTAGCCAAAAATGGTCTTAATATGGCCAAAACCAGTACTTCTACCCTATTTTTTTTCTGAGCCTTCGCTGTTTTCTCTGCGTGTAAATTTTTATTTCTCTATATACTTAAGTATATTTATCGTTGCCCATATACAAGCCTTGAGCTTAGTTTGGGACTAGGTCAACTTGTGTGCCATTGTCTCCCGATATTTATATATCTTAGTCCGCAGTTGGCAACGCATTTACACAGTCTTAAGCTTGTATTTTTGAGCATGTCGTTGAGTCTCAGTTTCCACTTACCATCAGGTGGCAGGTAATATCGTTTGCTTACTGCCATAAAAAACTCAAGTCTGTTAAACCCTGGGGTCCCGAGCTACGCGCGCTCAAAAAGCGGAGTAACCCATGGGTCTCTAAGACCGCGCAAACTAATTCATTTGCTTTCTACGACCTACACTTACCTACTCGTACATTTTTTATACTTAGAAATGTACATTTTTAGAAAGGTAAAAATATAATCTACCCTTTTATGTCAAAAATTTAACGGAATAATGCATAATTTAGTGTATGCAGCCAATTGATTTCAGAGAAAAGTTTAACTGAGGCAGTTTCCCAAAAATATGGTCACAAATAAAAAAATACTTCACCAAAATATATATATTTTAATTTTCTGTTTCTTTATGTTATATTTTATAAAAAAATATATGACAAAATACAGTAGATCACAAAAATTATAAAGATATGTCATTGCACATTCACTCACGCAACCATTGGATAAAGTAGACTGAAGTTAACCATGAGTTCACCTGACCATATTTTTTTTTTTCCGTTTAAGTGTTATTGGTTGATGTCCGGTTGTAGCTATTTTCACACTGAATCGATTGACATACAATTCATGGGATTTTATGTATTAATGTGAAAAACTAAGGACAGAAAATCGAATCATGGCATGACTGCCGGTGGCTGACTTCGCTTTTTTGGGGCGGCAGCTCTAGTCATATGTATACAAATGCCACGACAAGTCTCAGTTTCCAGGGTCGTCGTTCAACTTTACAGGGTGTTCCTATATACGTATAAGTCTAAGTGGATGATACAGGGTGTTTGGTATTCCGTTCCGCGACCCGGTTTTAGCCCGACCGTTAGGTCAAGGAAGCAGGACAGCGTTCGGAATAGTTCAAATGTAGAATGGGTGCAACACGATTAGCGAATATACAACCCAACAGTAGATTCAGTATCGATTTTTCAGGGTCCAAGGCATCGATTTTAAAATCTGGTGATTACAGCTAATCAAAATGGCCGATTCAATGATTTCGACAAGTTTGTTTTTTAATTTAACGTAACGTAAATTAAATCACAGCGAAACTTTTTTTTTATATTACGTAAAAAAAACACTCATATTCAAAAATAGTTAATCGTTCGGCGAGCACAAAGGCCAATTCATACCTATCTGAGACCCATATAAATTTATAATCTCGAGGCTAACCTTAAGACTACAATCCTAAGACTGCAGATGCGTTGCCAACCCTGCGGAGTGCGGTCTAAAGACGCCATGCCTTTATGCCTGTTAGTGACCTCGCCTTCGATGTAACTGCTGACGGTCACGGTTTGTGTGACGAGCATTAATGTTTGTGCTAGTGTCGTCATTCCATATACTTAGGTATTTAATACGTATCTATCTCTACAAGTGGATGCATTTTGTTAATGTCTATTTATTTTTAATTGTTCCGTTTTATTCATACAAAAGACACAAAAAAAAAAAAACAAAAAAAAACATACTTAAATACCATTGTTCCGTTAGATATGTTTATTTGTATCCCGAAATACGACAAGATCGCAAGTTATTAACGATTATTAACGAACATAAAACTCTAACGTGATCATTCTCCAGTCTTCATGCTAATTAAATTAAATATCAGCCCCCTATTTCACCATCCTGACAATGACAGGTGACATGTGATAATATACATTGCCGAGTTAACAAGTTTATACATCACTGGGATTAATTTACGCTGCGCCATGCACACTGAAATGTCACTGTCAGTATTGTGAAATAGGGGCCTGGAGACAATCTCACACAAATTGACCTAGTCACAAACTAAGCTCTAGGCTTGTACTATGGGTATGGTAAGAACTTTTTAAACTGGGTTAAACACATCTCTTTGCTAATCGGGTCACTTCATGAAATTCGTACTATACTAGACGACGACAAACTTATTTAGTTTATATAGAGAAATACATACATTCAACGACATAGAATTATGTTATGACCCACAAGTCCAAAGTCAATCTGACATTCTACAATAATAAGGTTGAGTTTTCTATAAGTGACAAGTGACTTGACATCTCTAATGACATTGACGACTCTAAGCATATTTTTTTGAATGGGTCTCAAATTCACGTCTGTGACCATACTTGAATACACAGGAAACATCCAAGACTCAGAAACAAATACTAGCTGTGATCACACATCACACAAAATATCTGTCCTTACCGGGATTCGAACCTGGGACCGCTAGCTTCGTAGGCAGGGTCTCTAGGCTAACGTAAAATCACATGAAGGTTAAATAAAGGAGCCCCTTTTGATTTGATCCGGGCTGTAAAGAACACCCTGTATATCTAAATGAATTTAAAAAATCCCAGCCCACCTGCATGAGACAACCTAGTCCCAAACTAAGCTTTAAGCTGATATTATGAGTACTAGACAAACGATAAATACATTTATAAAGAGATATAGAAATATCCAAGATTCAGGAAAATTACTCAGGCTTACAATTTTTTTTGCCTTAACCAGGAATCGAACCCAGAACCGCTAGCTTCGTATGCAGGGTCACTACCAACTTGGCTTACAGCGTCACATTGGAATTTTAATTAAGTAAATTAATCACTTTGGCCGCTTGATTGATAAACATACCGTTTTAACGTTAATGTACTACAGTGGTAATGTAGGTGTACAGTCAGCTGCACTTTGGGGAATCAACAAAGGGTTTTTACCTAATGCACTTATTTAATTAAGGTCCTAAGTATAAAGATAGCAGGGCGTTTTCCAAAAAAAGCGCACGTAGTTAAGGACTTCCATTTACAAACGGTAACTTTTTCCATTACGTCACGATAATTAGTTTAATATTTATGTACTGCCCTCATAAACCAGTAGGCCATATCTCATATTCAATAACCGAAGCAGTTGCAATCCTCACTCGTTAAAAAAATGCTTGTATTTGCTACAGGAGTTTTGTCTGAGATTGGACTATTTTTTTAATGAGAAATTATAGTTAATTATTGTGACGTAATGGAAAAAGTTACCGTTTGTTGATTGAAGTCCTTAACTACGTGCACTTTTTTTGGAAAACGCCCGGTAACTAAAAAAATCAACATTAGTAAACAGAGGTCCTAGACAAAATGCATTCGGCGTTCGATATCGTTATTAAAAATGTGTAGGATTGCCGTAAGCTGTCAGACGGTCGTCGCGTCGAGCGTCTACGTCAATTCCATACATTATGTCAGTTTTCGAAAATCGTTTACGTTTAGCCTTAAGCAACTTGTCTAGCCTTAATAAAGATGTACCTAGGGTTTTATTGTTTTGTTTCATTTGAGCAAATACTTTTAAAGTTTCACCCTAATACAATAGTACCTTAAATTTAACTTAATCAATTTCATTACTTAACTAAAAACATTAGACAGACAATACATACACATATTGACAGATGCAACCGTCCGGCAACTTATGTCAGCTTAAATCCTATATATTAGGTCCTTACCTATGAAATTGGCGTTTTATATGGAGAATTTTATGAAAACGGTGGTTTTCACACATTTAATTTTGCGGATTATTTAGTAACGTCAAATGCAAACCAAACAAAATTCTGTCAGGAATATTGGACACTTCTAAGCTATATTATACATATCTTAGTTACTTAAAAATAGTTAGCTTCATAAAACTCTGCGTAATTGAAACACTTGAACTCATAGCACATGAAAAGAGTTGAGTTCACACTTTAATTTTAAACACTAAGTAAGAAATTGAACCATATTATTTGTATCTAAAACCTTTGTAACATACTGTATTATGGAAAATTAAAAAAAATTGAAATTTAAAATTGAAATCAATAAATTCCGTACGAAATAAAACCAATATTTTCAGTAAGCCCGTTTTGTCCCGTGTGGTTGCCGGGTTAGAATAGTGCCACTCCATGTCTTCCCGTGGATGTCGTAAGAGGCGACTAAGGGAATAAAGGCTTGTAGTACTGTTAGGCGATGGGCTTGCAACCTGTCAGTAATACGCTGGTAAACATCTTAGCCTAGTTGTGCGACATGCGGTTACGGAATTATCAACATTTTAGAGTTGTTGGTTATTCTGTAGCTCTGCCTACCCCACTCTGGGAATAAAATTAAGGCATGAGTTTATGTATGTATTTTCAGTAACGGTAAAGTTCTCGTAATAAATCTTATTGAGAGCTACTGTTGTTTTAAAAACCAACATCACACGATGATTTATTCCTGATTCGTCATATTCCTAACTCGTCATATTCCTGATTCGTCATATTCCTAAGTCGTCAATGTACAGTCAAATAAAATCGCGAACACGTGCTTACAGGATTAAAAAGTATTAGGACACATCGTACTAAGTAGCATATGACACGATTTAAATAATGAAGTGACAATTTCATTATAGACAAGTAACACTCATCTCATCTATTAATTAAGTTTCTAAGGAGGACTCTGTAAGAAGTTTGCGCAGGCAAAATGTACATTGACGACTTAGGAATATGACGAATCAGGAATATGACGAGTTAGGAATATGACGAATCAGGAATAAATCCACACGATTTTCTTTTTATGTTGACGATTGTTTCACCATAATGTTTAAACGTATTAGCGCGGAATCTGTGGCCATAGACAATATGCGTGGCGAGATCGTTATCGTTATAGAAAATGTATGCCAGATGGTCGTGTCAATCGCTTATGTCAATTCCATACACATTGACAGTTTTCGAAAACCATTTTTGATAGAGGCATCTGCCTATTGCCTCTGGGCCTCTCTAAAACAATATTTCCTTTCAAATGTTTTGGTTTTTTTTATGACTCGGCTTAAGATACTGTCAAGTAAATAACACCTATCAAAAGGTTGACACTACGGAAATTCGTCAAAAACAATATGGGTTTACCGTGTTGAATAGAGGCGCTAATTTTTAGTTGTACTTAATAATTATTAAATTTGACAAGTAATTTTTTACTTTAACAAATTAAGAGCGTCGTGGCTTTAACGGTTTCTATTGATCAATATTTTTTTGCACTTAAGAACATTCCCGATACTCTTCCGGCAGTTAAAGGAAAACATCGTGAGGAAACCTGCCCATTCAAACCGCTGAGTATGTAAGTGTATCTGAAAGGACCCATCTTTACAGAGGAACTTAAACAAAATAATAGAGAATTGTACCTCTACTTATAATAAATTGACGCAACACAAAGAAACAAAAGTAAATGGCTATTTAATAAAGGTAAATTAAACCCTCGATATAAGGCCTCCCTTTCCTTTTTTCCCTTCCCTTCTTTCGGATATCTCATAAACGGCCCAAACGATTTTCATGAAACCTAGCTAAGAACCATCCCGTTAAACTAGCTTTCCTTTTAAAAAACCGCATCCAAATCGGTCCATCCGTTCGGGAACTACTATGCTACAGACACACAGACATACGAGAAACTTAAGCACCCTTATTTTTCGTCGGGGTTTAAATGAAAACCGGCACTAGGACACAATGATTATTTTCAAAAGGCGTTATCTCACGTACAATATGTAATGGCCGAGATACACGAGGCTAGTTTTACAAGCCAGGATAGTAAGTTATATAGCTTGCTAGTAAGCTAGTAATACTGCCCTCGCTTGGACACATGCTTGTGCTGTCTACATGAACGCCAGTAATTTTAAGCCAGTCAGGTACCATAGCAGTGACAGTAACAACATGTTCGTGAAAAAAAACTGAACATGAAGCTAGTACACAAGCCAGGCCAGCGAAATCAGTGGTAGGGAGCGCTCCTAGCTCAAAAAATAGAACGGCAAGCTATTATAAACATTCCTGGCTTCAGCACAAGCTTACTAGCCTGGAAGTAGGAAGGCTAGTTTTGTATACACGAATGTAAATACACTACCTTATTAGCTTACTAGCACTACTAGCTATCCTAGCTTGAAAAACTAGCCTCGTGTATCCCGGCCATAAAGCAGATACGATTCTCTCTCGTTAGTAATAACGTTGCTCATACTACAAATGTTTAGAAGGAGATGCCGCTATTGGGTGAAGCAGGACAGCAGCCACTTTCTATCTCCTTATCATGAAGCTTTCGTGGCCTTAACAAGATGCATTGCAGTCGTTATCGATATCCAAAATGTATGGGATTGAAGTAAACTGCTGGTCGCGTCGCAGGTTAATGTCAATTACATACATTTTTACAGATTACGAAAATCGTTTACGTTAGCCATATATTATTGTCTGGCCTCTCTGGCCCATGAAAGTATCTCTTTGATGGATGTCCAATATACTTTTTGAAAATATTGGTCATTAACCATACGAATGTTTAACGTTTGACGCTTTGGGTGTCTCGATAATATGTTTATTTAATTGGTTAATTTGTGTAAGGATGTTTACCTATATTTATAAACATAGCAATGTCCGAAAAATAATTAAACTATAAATATTCATAATAATGAAAAATATATTTCATTACAACGCGGCATATAACGTAAATATAAAAAACATGGGTATCTTAAAAATTAGAAATATATTACATATTATCATATTATAAATTAGATTTTTTCCAGGACTTTAAAGTTATGATAAGGTTAAGCTTTCAGGTGATTCTAAATTCATCTATTTATTTTTCTAAATATATAATCTATAGTTACGTATTAAATGCCCGGGACGATCGATAACAATAACAATTCCTTTAGAAAAAGAAAACGGTAACGAACGTAGCTGGTAAACATCGCCGCGCGCAGCCGCATGGTCACCGTCAATAAAATAACCATATAATTATAATTTAAAAAAAATGTAACCTCACCGATGGATGACAGGTCTCGCAGAGTGGTCACCTCCGGCAATCCATGTTCTGTCACATGTAAGCGGTGGAAGGAACCGCCGAGACGCGCGCGGGTCGGCCTGCGGTCTGGGCGCCACTGACTGTTTGCACCGCACGTGGCCCAAACCAGAACAAACTACACCCTCAACCCCTAAACTAAACCTACCCCATCCCCTTTCAAAGGCTATAGAGCGAGTGAGATAGGGTGATAGGTTGCCATTTGTTTTTCTGGATACCGGGACAGGTATCAATCGATAACAGCGTCGCGGGCGCGGCACATTCAGTCTTGAACAGCTGGTCTGAACATGAATTGAAATCCCGCCTAGTTTTGCGCAGACTCCGTACGCTTACAAGGCAAAAAGTAAATTTTTATTATGCTCTCTTTTTTACTCTTAACTTGAGGGGCGGTTGGGGAAGAGGGAGGGCAGGAAAGATTTGAGTTTGATGATTTCGAGTTGAGCTGGGATGTGAACGGGAGCTGAGAGCCGGGACAGTCGGCGCGGGGAATTGGAGTGCGGTGATTAGTTATTTATGGCGTTGAGTGTTTGGGAAATAATTGGGTGAAAAGTTTGAAATCTGTTCAATGTGGGAAAATTACGGGTGGAAGTAAAACAAAATTCAAAAAGTGCTTGTTGTTTTTTGTATATTTATATCATTAATTTGAAACCAAGCAAACAAAGCAGAATTGCAAAAATATTTTAAACCATTTATAAATACATCTTTATTACACACACACACGCACACGCACACGCGCGCAAACACACGCACACGCACACATAAACACAAAACAGGCTCATACATTACATAACATGTAATAGCTATTTTTTAAATGTGATTCCGAACGCAACTGCATTCTGTAACATAGGGTTTCCTAGCTCAGAATGCAGGGTCGTCATATATCCACTGAAATGTTTAATATAATATTCAACAAACTGTTTTTTTTCATTTTTTTCTTCATGCCTTTCAACAACAATAAAAGAGGTACTCGAAATAAATAATATTAATTAAAAAGTTGCACCCGTTACATAATTTAACGCACTTTGACGCAACTTCTTAGAAGTTTTTTAGAAACATTTTTATGTTTAAGATTTTTTATTATTTTGTGTGCTAATAGTTTTCATATGCTAAATAAATTATTTTTAGTTTAATTTAATTTTTATTTAGAATATAGTTTTTTTTCACCATACATTTTGAAGGAACACGCTTTAAGATTCTTTTCAAAGTAACCGAAAAGGGAAAAAAAGTACCAAAAAAATTTACAGCCGAATAGAAGGTTTAATCTATGACGAAATAAATTGAATTTTAAAATTCTCAATACGTCCCAAAGCTTACTAAAAAAACTGGGAAATTAATTGGTATTGGGAAATATATATACTAAGCAGAATAGCATCAATTCATCGCACCCCGTTTCCTCGAGCGGGGTGTACTAAGCCTGAAGAAGTGGGCGTTGCTGGCGACAGCGCGCGTGCGTGACTGCTCCGACACGACGGCGACACGGCACGGCGACACGACTCCGTCACGGCGCACGTGGTGAAAGCCGGGGATTTACGATAACGAATTCGCTGCCAACGACACGCCGGCGTGTTCAAGTTAAGTATAGTTTTTAATTGGTGGTAGTGAACGTGTTGGGGATAATGGTTGGGTTTTGTGTAAAGAATGATTTGGCGTTTGATGTATGTCCTGTATAATTTAGGTAACTAGCTTTTGCCTGCGTTTTCGTTCGCTTAGAACTAGTTTATAGTTTTTTTCAAGAAATCTGAAAAATATTCTGCGATCAAAAGAGGCTTATCCAGGACATGGACTAATAATTATATGTAATAATAATAATAATAATAAAAATATTTAATCACAACAACACACAATTAAAGTAAAAATAAATAAGTAAAGCTACACAAAATTGGATAGTTGTTGCGAAACGGTCCCAACTCAGCATGTGCCGGCTGTTAAGCCAGCGCTGGTCTTCCGCTGGGACCGCTCGGTGGCAGCACGGAAGGTGACACAAACATTTTCATATATATCACAAATATTTTCATTTCAATCCATTCAGCCACACAAATCTTCATTTATATTAGATGGGAAAGTGTGTATTTTCGACAAAAATGAACGTAGCAATGTGCTATTTATAGAACATTCCCAGAACTTGGGAAACATTTTCAATAAATTAAAAATATTTTTTTTGGGTCTGTATTGGAATCCTTAATCGTCATTTGTCCTAATGCATCGTTTGTCCGAATTTTCGTTTATCCTAAAGCCTAATACAAACCTAACCTAACCTAACCGCAGGTAATTTTGGAAAGCTTAAACAATTGACTGACTCAGCTGAAAACCAGTTTAGGACAATCATTAACTCGGACAAACGAAGCTTTAGGACAAATGTTATAACATTTTTGCAAAAAAATGTGAGCATTAAGAATGTTCTCGTTCCATACAAAAGTGAAGAATATTCTTTGAATTTTTCGAGAATTCTCAAAAGAACTTTTCCAGGTTGAGAAGATTCATATCAGTACGACGATAACGAAGGATGAACGTGATTTGTTGCATCCAGATAGTTTATTGAAGATAAAGAAAGTAATACAAGCTACGAAATGATTTATAGTTATTTTTTAATTCTTTCATTACGGTCTTTTTGCCCTACTTACTAGTCCCAGCTCAAAAAGCCTCGGTCAAGTTTTCCCCAAGAATCTCCTAACAGACGTTTACAGCCATTTTCTAATTAAACAACTCAACACAAACTCCACCCGACAAATATATCTAGCCATCCTTATCCCGCACCACAGGTTAGAATGGGACAACGATGTCCTGAGCCCCAAAGTTTGGTAATTAGAAAACTGTTTAATTAAGCCGGCGTTTGGATGCTTGCTATCGTTTAATTTTTGATTAAATTGTAAATAGCTTAAAAGCGTTTTTATGCTGCCTTTTAAGGGCACTTTATATAAATGCGTCAGTAATGTTTTATTATAAAGTCCACAAGTAATTAGATAAAGATAAAGAGACATTAATTCACAACAATACAAGATTACATTACATAGATACAAAAAGAACAAGACAGAGAAATTGTTGCGAATTAGGGTCTCCCCAGATCTATCGACGCGGAATCGGCTTGAGCCGGTAAGAAACAGTTTTATCTCCATGCAATAAGAGAGAAAACGACTTCGCTCGGCTCGGCTCGGCTCGCTTCAGCGTTGCGTACGGAACGACGTCGTTTTCGCTCTTATTGCATGGACATACAAGTTTTTCTTACCGGCTCAAGCTGATTCCGCGTCGATAGGTTTGGGGAGACCCTTAGTGGGAAGAACCTTATGCAGCTTAATACATAAGATATACATAAGTCATGAAATGATCCCAGCTTAGTATGTCGCCGGTAGTAAAACCAGCTCTGGTCTGGCTGATCCATGGTGGCACATGATAAATATTACATTACGTTACGAATAAAAGGAAATCAACCACAATATCCAACGTCAAAGGTCCATGTAAATAAAAGTTTTATAACCTACCTCTATAATTCCAACAGAGATTATAACCAAAAACTCTTTCTCTCTTTGAATTATCAAGGGAAAATCTTACACGAATTGACTTCATACGATACTAAGCTTAAGGCTTGTACTCTGACTAGACAACAATGAAGAAATGTATAGAAAAATACTATACAATACAATAATATACAATACAATAATTTAACCCCATATTTACATGTCATAAAATCATTCATATTATTTTCAACCATTTCATAATATTATTTATTGATTCATTAAACACAGTGCATAAGTGATCGACAGCTTGAGAAATTCATCTATACTGAAGAACGTTTGTCCAAGTAACCATTTTCAAGGACCGCTTTTAAAAATGGTGGTGGAACCTGCATTCCTGATCTTAAATACATAGAAAACATCCAAGACTCAGGAACAAATACTCGTGCTCATCAGTTCATCACACAAATTCTGTAGGCAGGGTCACTACCAATAGGCTAAATGCGTTGAAAAACCCAAGGGTTGATCAAAACAGTATCAACTTAAAAGACTTCCAAACAACCAACAACAGTACCTACATACGTTTACAAAGGTCCTTTCTTCCTCGCATCTTAAATCTATGGACTGAACTTCCCTCCACGGTGATTCCTCAGCACTAAGACATGTCCTCTTTAAACGCGGCGTAAAAAAAGTATTCACTGAAACTTCGCTGTGCCCCTGGCGTTGCTGATGTTTATGGGCGACGGTGACTGTTTACCATCAGGGGCACGTTTTATAAAGCTACAAGTTACAATTTTGCAGGTCTAAACTGGCAACACTGCTCAAATGGTTGGTTTTCATTGGTCAAGGTTGGGTCAAAATATGGAAACTTGTAACCTGTAAATTGTAATTTGTAGCTTTATAAAACAGACCACAGACAGGAGGCTGCTCGTTTGCCTTTTACGGCTATAAAAAAAAACTTGCTACTTACCTTTTAATTTCGTAGTAGTAGACTCTAAGTTGATTTAAAAAAATCTGTTATATTTTGAGTTGCTACTGTTTGTAATCCAGGACTGCGAATAATCAGGCCCGTGGGCCTTACTCTACTTTGTCTCTACACTTATTGCTATCGTAATTTTTTAACTCAGCCGCCATTACTGTCAAGTAAATTAGACCTGTCATAACGTTGACATAACGATAGAATTTAAAAAGCAATTAGAATTAGCACGAGTAGAAAGGGAGCCCTATGTCCACTGTTTTCTTGCTACTGCTAGCGCCATCTAGCGGGATGCTTAGTTGTTAGAACAAGTATTATACTAACCAATATTTCTGAGCGCACACTCGAGTTTGAGTAAACTTTTTCCGTAAAGCAGTCTGCCATCTATCGTCAACTTGTATAACAACAGAACTCTTAAATTTTTTTTTATAGTGGTAACGAATAATAATATAAAAAAGGTTCTTTTCGCCTCCGTCACATTCCATCGATCAGCTTTGCAGAAAAGTTTGGTTTCATGATGCGTAACGTCGATTTACCTAATTGCAGTAATTGTTTGTATGGGATTCTTGACGCGTTTCATATCAAAATGGATGTGACCCAGGCGAGGCGCTGCGTGGGCACCTCGAGTTTAATGCTTTGAGGTCGGTAAGGTCAATAGAAATTCGTCTGCAATTTAGTTATTAAAATTAGGTACTTAGATTGTATTAGAACTTGTATAAAAAGCGACAATGAGGTAGACATCATTGTAATATAACCCCAAAAGTAAATAAATGAAAAAAAAACTATTTAAGAGTTTATTCTTACAAATATATAGGTGGGTGAATATTCAGGCGTTTTAACTGCCGTCATTATTGTCTACCAGCTCTTGATGTAAAAAACAACAAACCTACATACATACCTACATAGAGTTTTTATCCATCGGGAACCAGCTTCCGCCCGCGACTTCGTCCGCGTAGATTTCGCGTATCATTATTTCCGGGATGAATTTTTGCGGTATGAAAAGTAGCCTATAATATGTTAATCAAGGGTATAAGCTATTTCTATTTCCAGCTATAGCCTGTGTTAATCCAGGGTATTTCTAAGCTATCTCGATTTCAAATTTCAAGCAAATCGATCCAGTCATTGCAGAGTGAAAGAGTAAAAAACTAACACACAAACTGTCACATTTATAATAATATAATAAGTAGGATAATAAAATGCGAAGACAATAACGACGGCGGGTAAAACGCCGAAGGATCAACCAGGTAAATCAATTCACTTTCAACATTTCACAATATTTCCTCTAAGTTACTTACGAGTGTGATTATAGAGTGTGAATATAACGAGTAACTGCAATTGCAACATATTATTTCCAATGCACAGTTTTCATACGTTATTCCTCCATCAATAATATACGCTTTAAGTAAGTTGAGTGGTGAACTGGTGATTGTACCTTGTGATGGGTCCGTCCTGATCGCTACAACGATGTTGTCCTTTATACTGACATTAAGCTCCAGTGTTCGCATTGTTGTGTACCGGTGTATTTCAGGGGCCTGTTTTATAAAGCTACAAAATACAATTTACAGGTTACAAGTTTCCATTTGACACAACCTCGACCAATGACGACCAGACATTTGAGCAGGGTTGCCAGTTTAGACCTGTAAAATTGTAACTTGTAGCTTTATAAAACGTGCCTTAAGTGAAATGACTGGCAATGTTTTTTATGTAGTGAAATATGTTTCTGTATTTAAATGATATTTATTCGGTCTAGGTCAATTTGTGGAGGTTGTACCAAGGTACACACATACATACAGGGTACATAGCAGTTATGACATAGAAATAGCTCGTAAAATAATTCGATTTGGAAGGTAAAACCACTCAAAGGGCTAAGCCGCATAAAAAATTAAGCCCATTATAACAATGTTTAAACCATCCCTAAAATATGAGATTGTTTTGATCAATCTTACAAATCAATGCGCTCCTTAACTGTCAAGAAATCATATCATCATTTTACAACAAAAACCAATTTTGAGCATATTTATTTTGAAAGGTTTACACTTGAATCATCGAAACTCATTTTGTAGAGTGTTTTACTTTGCCGAATTTTCATTTCAGCGACAGGCATTTTCATGTGCAGGAGTTGAAGTTTTTGGCGGTCACAGGTCTAACCTAACCTAACTTACGTAACCCATGCTTAACATAACCTAAAAACAATAAGGTTTCAGTAGAAATAAGCTTTCGATGAAATGATACCTACATTCGATCAAATGTGTAATTGTATGTGTTTCAAGGGGATCCCATTTTGAAAGGGATTGATTATTGATTATTTATTTGTGACTTTTATGGAGTATTTGCTAACATCTGAAATTTCAAAGACGTTTACTTTAGTAAAATGTATTAAGTCGAAGAGCTATAAGCATCGAGTCAGCCCAATTTGATCTGGCAAGATCGCTTGCGCTGCTTAAAGGTTACCTACGTTCTAAAGTGACTACAATTAGGTTAAGTTAGTTATTAGTAACTAAGAAGAATTAATGAGAGCCTTAACTAGCTAGCACGCTACTCCGAGTATAAATCCAATCACTTGAGGGACGCAATGTTTGTGTGTAGTAGTGATTTGAAGCCAACACTGCAAAGATTTAGGGCCACAATTCTATTATTTTTGACGTGTTCTCGGCCGCCATTACTGTCAAGTAAATAAGAGCTATCAAAACGTTGACAAAACGGAAACACGTCGAAAACAATAAGGTTGTGCATGGTTGTACCGTGTCTACACTTTTGTGCGACATCCTGCCCTTCTAAATGAAAAGGACGCATGCGCAATTAGATAGTCAAAGCAAATGGAACCTATGGAATATATTCACGATTCTATGAGACGTACGCCCTTTTTCGGATGAAGTTAGCATTGTATTTACACACGTTTGCAAATGCCAAGCGAAAGCGACTTAAGTAGAGCTTTCCTCGAAAATGGTTCTATAAATTCTCTATTTTCTAGGAAAAAAAATAAAAATAAGTACTTATTGTTGTATAGTGTCTATCCAGGGCCTCTATTTATACGGGGTACGACAATATTGCTTCTGACATGTTACGTATTGTTAACGTTACAATAACTCTTATTTACTTGACAGTAATGAATAATACAATAACATGTCAAAACAATCTGGTTCTAAGTAATGAATTTGTCATGATGTATAATGAAAAAAATAGAGTTTTGAACGTTTAACAATAAAACCCTTTTTTAGTAATATTTAAAAGAAAATAATTTGTAAATAGACTTTAAGTACTATATGTTATAATGTTACGTCATAAAACTATTTAAGTTTGTCAAACGCAACCTGATGCTGCCGCCGCCAACTTTGTGAAATTGATATCAAGCTAAGCCGCGTGCGGAAAACAGGAGCCAAGTCCTTCGAAACCGGTTTATCTACCTGCGAGAGATAAAACAACATTAGAATAAGGGCTGATTTTTCAATACCCAGTTAAAACTATCCGACAGTTAAATGTATTACTATCCTTTTCTGAAGTCATATGAAAGAAAAATACAGAGCTAAAATTTACCTTCCGGATAGCTTTATCTGGGGATTGAAAAATCAGCCCTAACACAAATATTACACTTAAAATTTAAGTTGTAGAGGTAGTGAAATACAGTGACCACATAGAGATAGCTACGCCTAATTAGAACACAAGAATGATAATTTAGTTTTTTACCTCCTCATAGCCTTCAAAGCATAGTCACTTTTTAATTTTTAAAACACCATAAAATCCTGTCGTAAAAAGTTCAAGATTCATTATCACTATAATATAAGAAACACATCTTGAATTGGACAGTAAAGAGGCCATGAATACTTTAACTAAAATAGGTTTATTTTGCGTTTATGAATAAAGGGGTTAAGTCATTTTTAATTAATGTGACAATTTGAATAAAATAATAAATATCAGGGATCAATCTTTGTCAAAATAACCCAAAGCCAAACTACACACCAAACATAAATAAATAGTGAACAGAACATTGTAATCATCTTGCAAATATTTTGTCCTAGGTACCGTGCATCGAACCTAAAACCACTACTTCTACTAGCGGGTAGGACTACTTCAGGAGGTAGCACACAGGGCAAGCACCTTTTTTACTATAAACATCGAAAAAATATACTCGACGATGCGCTGGCCTCGTTGGTAGTGTCCCTGCCTACGAAGCTAGCGGTCCTGGGTCCAAATCCCGGTAAGGGCAGATATTAGTGTGATGAGCGCGAATATTTGTCCCTGAGTAATGGATGTTTTCTATGTATTGAAGTATATATTTCTCTATACAAGCATTTATATCGTTCTCTAGTACCCATAGTACAAGCCTAGAGCTTAGTTTGGGACTAGGTCAATTGGTGTAACATTGTCCCCTGATATTAATTTTTAATATTAATAATGAATATTACTATACCTCGAGCTCGCTGCTGTGCAAGTAAGTCGTTAATTATAATCTGAACACAGGTTCTTGTCTTAAGCGATACCATGAATACCATGATAAATGGGATCTGAGACCTATATACAATTGGGATTGTTCATATTTTTACAATTACTCTAATTCAAAAACCATTTCAAGGAATAAGGTTTTAAAGCCGTTCTGCATTATTAAGTTTTTGAAATATTTATCTATTTCGGATATTTCGACAAAAGTATATTTAACCTGTTTGACTTACGTTTTCGGCTTGAAGCCCTCCTAGGTGTATCTTACGAGTTAGGCGAAACCGCTTGAAATAGTATGATTTAATACACTGTTACAATCACTTTTTATCATTAAATATCATTTAATTGTTGTAATTTATTAGAAAATGCCAACCCAAATTTAAAATAATCATGTCATCCATAAAAGGTCAGCTAAATAAATAAAGATACCTATTAACCCTTTATAGGGCAATTTTTAAACCTGGTACTAAAAATGACCACTTACAACACATACTTTTTGTATTTTTTTTAAAAGAATTTTGTGCGAATAGGAGAAACCCAATGAGGCTAGAAATCAGGTCTATTTTTAGTTCTGCCCTATAAAGGGTTAAAACAAAACTATTGGGTCAAATACAAAATTAATGAAATGGATCTCTTAAAATTACCTATTCTTTCGAATTAGAATGTAAAAACCGTGAGTTATTTTTTTTGGTATATTCCAATTGCATTTTCAAGACTACAATCTCAAGACTGCAATCCTAAAACTGTAAATGTGAAATGCGTGTAAGGACCTTAAAATGAGTCCCGGACAATGTGCTCCAAGACTTGGACCATTACTACCGAGCACACTCCCAAGGTAATCTACTAATAAATACGACGGTGCGTCAGTAAGCATCCAACGACGGATGTGGACTGACGTCTGTCATTAGTTTACAAAGAAAATAAACAGTGTATAGGATAATCAAATAAGTGGTAAGCAGAGATTTTAAACTTTATAACAAAGGCAAAGAGTTCATTGATGTTTTAAGGTTAACTTTATCAATTGACCTTGGTTCTGTGTTGTTGTTTTTTCACTGTAGTGGTTTGTTATTGTTTGGTGTGGATAGTGTAATCAAATCAAAATTAGCGTAAAAAAAGGTTGTTTATAAGCAAAGACATTAAATGTATAGTAGTAATAGACGGGGCATAACGAACAAAAAAGTGATGCAAAACTTGTTACCTCGAGGTAACAAGTCGTAATGCGTTTAGTCTACTTTGACACGCCCGTCATAGATGGCATTCATGATGCTTATGATCAAAGTTTTTCTATGAAAATGTCTCCGATGCCCACTCTGTTACCTATAATATTAAATCTCTTTGTTTATAAGTGATCAATTACATTGTAGGAAGCGACTGATGAGAGTTTCTAAAATATTTTCAATAACCTGACCATGTAAATTTATTTAAAAACACTTCTAGTGGTTGGTTTATATTACTTCTTTAGAAAAAACCAATGAACATGTCAAAACAACATATTATTATGTATGTTGAGCTCTGTACTATAATTATGTACTTAAAAAGAGCAATCGATTTATAAAGATAATGAAAATGGTGAAATAGGGACTTTTCTGGAAATAATATCGATTTGTGGAAGTTGTCATCTTTGGGAAAAGTTTCATAAATAACTAAAATAGAAAAAAATATAAAGTTACGAAATTATTAACTATTTGCTATTTCCCGCGACTCCGTCCGCGCAGAAAAATAAAACTTAGCCTATGTTCATCAGGGACAATGTAGGATCCTAAAATTTCCAACGGTGAAAGAATTTTTCAAATCGGTCCAGTAGTTTCGGAGCCTATTCAATGCAAACAAACAATCAATCCAATCTTTTCTCTTTATAATATAAGTGTAGATATATTTTTGAAATTTCTGATACAACCATATTTTTGCGGCCGACGTTAGTAACCTTCAAGTGGCCCGTCTCCGGAATGCGCTCCCACCTAACGTTAGACAGGCTCTAAGCAGGTTTGCTCATTCTAAAGGGTAGTGATTCTCTCAAAAGCAAAGGTGAGCTAACGCAGGAGTTAATGTACAAGCGGCGAGTTTAAGTAGTCCCGTCAAAGCGAACAAAACACATTTCAGCGTGTGTATTCAATTTGGCAGCATGGCTTCTCGAAAGTATAAGGCTGCCTAATTGAGAATGCACGCGCTCAAATGTGTTTTGCTCGCTCTGACGGGACTACTTAAACTCGCCGATTGGACATTCACTCCTGCATTCGCTCACCTTTGCTTTTGAGAGAATCACTACCCAGTACAAGTTAACGCATCTTCACATTTATTGCGTAGTCAAATGGGAAAAACGAAACGCTTACAAGCTTTAAGTTGTCCATGTGTTGATTATTTTTTTATTGCATGGAGAAGGCAAACGAGCACACAGGTTACCTTAAGTGGGATCGGTGACCCATATACAGTGGTGGCCACATAATTAGGAACGCTTACATTTTTTCCATGCAATTGCCTACAAATATGACTTTTCAATTTTGACAACCAATCAAAAAGTTCTAAACCAATTTTATTTTTAGTTACACTTATCGCTAGCTAATAAACTAAGGTTTCAATGTATGTACAATTTATCGCTGTTAAAAATGAATATTTCATTTTATAAGGATTCGAAAATAACGATAAGTGAAACTAAAAATAAAATACTTAGGTAAAAAACTTTTTGATTGGTTGTCAAAATTGAAAAGTCATATTTGTAGGCAATTGTATGGGAAAAATGCAAACGTTCCTAATTATGTGGCCACCACTGTACATTTGAAATCTCAAGACTGCAATCTTACGACCTCCTATTGCGTTGCCAACCCTGATGACTAAGATGGATTACTTCTATGTTTAGTAATTTCACCGGCTGTTTTATCCCCACACCGGAACACAACAAAGCGAACACTATTGCTTGGCGGATGGTCTAAGGGTAAGACGTTTGTCTGTCTGTTTCGAACAGTATATTTAAGTCGAGAGGTCTAAGTTTTTATGTGGCATATGTGAATACGTATGTCGATGATTGCTTTCCATGCACTTGGCTGGTTGTTAACCTCCGACGCCAACCGTGGGATATTATAAGTTTAATGTGTGTGTGTGTATGTACCGTAGCTTCCAAACTAATGGACCGATTTGGATGGTTTAACTTGGGTGGTTGTTAGCTTAATTTGTTGAAAATCGTTTAATACCATTGAAGAGATAAGTCTGAAAGTAGAGTCGGAATAATTTGGAAGGTTTTTATCTATCTAATAGCTGTAACGACTTCTGCAAATACAGTGTTATGTTTCGATAGAGTTAAAAAAGTAAAAAGTATGATACATTAAAAAACGAAAAATCTTAAATAGTGGACTTGCAGTGTTATGCTTCTCAGGTACGGAGTTATTTTATTTGTTACCTCATCCTATTTTAGAAAGGCATATTATCGCGTATTTAATAGATTAATATATTTTTACGTTTTTAAAATATTTTTACATCCTTATAGGATGGGTATTAAAATAATATTACAAACAAAAACATTCATTTAAATTCTAGCCAAGTGCGAGTCGGATTCGCCAGGAAGGGTTCCGTACCACGTTACACTAAAAAACACAAATTTCCGGCATGATAACGTCTTTATTAAGGTCAATATGAAGTCAATGTCCGATAGCAAAAAGAAGATCACAATTTACAGACGTATCAAATTAACCTTGGCAAAATATAGCGGTCAGTTCAGTTCTAGAAAAAAAACAGAGCAATACAAATTAGACCCTATTATAGTTGTAGGTACAAGGTTGAATCTTCTTTAGTTATTTAATTGCACTTGAGCCACATTAACTTCGGCTAACATAGATGAGAATCAATGAGACTTCGTTGTCTGTCTGTCATTATATCTGTCACAGTATGAATTTATTGCTATGCTTTATTTTAGCAAAAAATATAATTAATTAAGGTCAACTGGTAGAGAATGCCACTAGGCATTAAGTTCACCTTTTGTACTCTGTGTACTTTTGTGCAATAAAGATTAAATAAAATAATAGTTTGAAAAGAAATAATCTCCAAAAACAAACATTATGAACAATGAGTAAGTTTGCTCTGCATAATGGTGTATATTTCGCAAAGGGTAAACACGTAAGAGATCCCTTATAATGATAAGTTCGCATTGGTACATACTTTTTCGTGCTACTATTTTGTCTTTTGTTATTGTTCTGTTTGTACAATAATAGTATTTTACATACATACATACATAACATAACATTTAAATAAAGTTACTTACTTGTCTTTTAAGGTTGTCTGAAAGAGATCGCTATTTATCGATAAGACTCCCTGTGGTGTATAAGTATTTTGGTTAATGAACTGTTTTCAGTGATTCATGTGTTATATTTATTCTACATATAAAGTGTGTTGTATTTTATTACATTGTATCGCGTGGTAGGAAATTGATCGTTTAGGAGTTTGACATAATACGCGAAATAGCCGCGTTATACATATCCCGGCGTAACACGACTAATGACACGTGGAAAATGTATAACCCAGCAAATTGACGTATGTCCCCAACAAACAAACAATCAAATTCCTCGACTGTATAATTTATTAGGTACGTCGACAACAGCACAGCAGCAGAATTATAATTGGTTTTTTTTCTCATAATTTCGCTACTAAACTTTTTTGTCGCATCATCCATTGTGTTCAAGAACTATAGCTATAGGTATATTACACGTTTATTTAGTCTTCAAATTAAACTAACCTTTTCCTTATTAGGTTTTCTGGAAAATACCAGTTACGAGGTAACTTCAAAGTAAAGTAATTAAAGTCGCTAGAGTAGAAGTTAAATCTAGGGCATTGACTAGGTAGTACAGGTAGGCATGTGTTTAAAGTAATTTATACTAGACTGGTAAATAGACGGGCTGGGTTGGTTGTAAGAAGATAAGTTGTATTTAATTATGCAACGTTTCGCCAGTGAATTCATGCGCGTTTAATTATTTAGAAGCTCGAAGACAAAGACAAATAGATGTTTATTTGTCATTTTATAGTGACAGGAAATGACAGGAATGCCCTCACCTAGTAATTGGAGTTTTGTTTATATTAAATTCAAGTACACATTCCCATTTTTCAAATTTCCCAAATTGAAAGTACCTCATAAATAAATAAAATATTCCCAACAATCACCCTTTAAAATATTCCCCACGATCACCTATCTTTAATACCAACTTCACATTCTATTCAGCGATTCTATTTAGGATATTTGTCCGCGTTACGACTTACAAATAATACTAAAAATGCACTTTTTTAATGGCAATGATTCCTCACTTGTAGTTAAACCTTTTTTCAGCAATGCTCTTCTTAATTCTCCTCGCGATCGGCGCCTGCGTGCTCAGCGCGTGGCTCTGGAGGGTCTACACCCACCTCTCCCGGCTGGGGCTGAAGCACGCCCCCCCCTTCCCACTGTTGGGGGACATGACTAACGTGATGCTGCGGCGAGAGCACATGGTTGATGTGCTTGAGAGGAGTTATAACCGCTTCCCTGATGACCGGTGAGTAGAGTCAATTCAAAGTATGTATGTATGTATGTATGTATGTGCCCACAACCGGTAAAACTAGCTACGGAACGCCTTTATTTCATCTTATTCCTTAGGCTTGGCAGCGCGTTTGTTGTCTTAGGACTAGTTTTTAGGGTTCCGTACCAAAATGGTAAAAAAGGAACCCTTTATGGTGAGACTTCGTTGTCTGCGTGTCTGTATGTCACAGCAGGTTTTCTCAGCAACTACAAATGCTATCAACTTGAAATTTGGCATAGTTGTACAACTTGCTTGCCCGCATCTGTTTTTAGTAAAACAAAATATGAAATTAATTTTATAAATAAAATGGGTCTAGACTGGGGGGGTTGAAAAATGAAAGTGGTTCGATTATAGCACATAGGATGTCATATGAAAGGTCTTCACACATTTCAATATTTTTTTTAAATTTTCTGAGGTGTTCTTTTTTATTTATAGCCAAAAATGTACAAAAAATGACTGTTCCCCGTATCTCTGAAGTTTAATAATCAAAAAATCTGAAAAAAATCCTGACGTATAGATAATTACTTATGTTTTATGGGAAAAATAAAATGAAGTGTTCATTATTTAGTACTGTTTTTGAGAAATAACAAAAAAACTAAGAATTTCTGTATTAAAATTTAGGCTAGTCAAAATGGACCTTATTGCCTAGAAAATAAAGCTAACTAAGCATATTATCTTCAATGCGGAACCCTCGGTGCGCGCGTCCGACTCGCACTTGACCGTTTTTTCTCTACTCTGTTCCCAGGTTCGTAGGACGCTACGAGTTCACCACGCCCTTCGTGGTGATTAAGGACCCTGAGCTGCTTAAGAAGATCACAGTGAAAGACTTCGAGCATTTCGTCGACCGAAGAATCGTCGTGGACCCCAAGACCGAGCCTCTGTTCGGCAGAAATCTGGTGTCCTTGAGAGGTGATAGTGGTTATGGTTTCAAATTCAAATTCAAATAATTTATTTAGCAAGTAGGCCCTGCAGACACTTTTACATGTCTGAGTCTACCAGCGCTTCCAAAGAGACCACTGTTGAGAAGAAGCGCCGCAAGAAACTCAACAGTAAGCCGTTTTTTCCGAATAAATCACTTATTACAATAGGTACTAAACTTAAGCTACATAATTTAAATGTCACAGGGATGTACACTGTACAGGTCCCAGTAGTAATAATAATTAAATATATCAAAATGTCAGATTATAATAAATAATACAATTTCGGAGATGTAAACAGTCTCCAAATGTCAAATTAAAATTAAGAATTAAATATAATTAAAAAAAAACACAAAACAAGGGAGATGTAGAAAGTCTCCACGGTCAATTTTGGAGATGTAAAGAGTCTCCAGATGTCAAATTAAAATTAAATACAATTATTAAAATAGTAGTAGTAATAGGCCACTGGTCTCTCCTAATACAAGTAGACTGGAATAGATATGAGATTAAATAATAAGGCTTAATGATTTTAAGCGCATTCTGACTTTGGCAGTTAGTAGGAGTGGCAAGCTTAAATATTAGATGTACAGAATAGTCATGCCGATATAAGAATAATAAGACTGAATGGTTTTTAGCGCTTTAGAATATATCTGTGGTGGTTATAGGAGTGATGGCATATGCCATGACGTTTATAAGAGGGTTATAAGCTTAGTACTCGTACAAAGTGCGCATTTTAAGAGTAAGGTACGTGTATACATGTAGACTGTACTTGTATTAGTAGGTAAAGTGTTTTAATTCCACGACGCTTCGCTGCAATGGTTAATTTTTCATACATTGACGCAAAAGTGCAATGTCATTTTGACTCGCAGGAGTGCCATAGTGGATTAAAAGCAATAAAGAGATCAATATAGTAGATCTACTCATCATCATCATCATCATCGTTAATCACATCATCTCCAATATGAATGTTGTGAGAGTTCGATTTTGAGAAATCGGAATAAGTTGTTGCCTTATCAACACTTAAAACAATAAATTGTAGTAGCACTTTGCTTATCAAGATAAAGTGTTATTTACAAACATTATTATCAAAGAAAACATCCTTAAGTTAATCCTGAACACAATGTGAATGACATGTGCAACAAGACACACGCAAGTGACACAAGTGTGCAAGAAAGAGGGGAATGTTTTATACACATGGAAACCCAGTCCACGCATCAAAGTGATGCCATTCAAACCAGACCGAAATTGATCTGCTCTCTACGACATTATTTGTGCACTTGTGTGCGTCACTTACGAGAAGATTACAGCCCTCATAAGCCAATAGCAGTATCTCAAATTCAATAGCCAAAACAGATTCAATCCTCTCTCGTTAGTAATTAGGTTGCTTTTGGTACTTTACATTTTATCCCGGAAAAAAATGTATGGATCCCGAGGACAGAGCTATAAACGACTTCTACGCGGATGGAGTTGTGGACAACAGCTAACAACAATACCATATAAAGACCAAAGTTATGGCGAAGATGTTACATCGTACTAGCAACATAACACTAGTTTCATACTTTACCAAAGTTAGAACTTTAAAAAAGTCCAAAATAAAACCGTCATCAGATCAGCTATCCGTAACCATACAGTTTTTCTACACACAGAACCCTATATATATTGATAAAAAAGCCGGTGATGACCAGGGTTTCTCTTCCAGGTGATGAGTGGAAGGACATGCGCTCGTCGCTGAGTCCCATGTTCACCAGCTCCAAGATCCGGCACATGGTGCCGTTCATGGTGGACGTTGGAGACCAGATGATGCGCTCGCTCAAGACCAAGATTGATCAGTCCAAAGGTAAAACTTTAAAGTTTAATTGGGATACACCAAAAAAAATAACTGCTTGATTTTATATTTTTATTCGAAAGAATAGCCTTTTATAAGAAACTAGTTTGAAGAATTTCATGATTAAATGTATTATTGATATTTAAAATAATTTATTAAATTAAAGTAACCTTACCTACTTGTAGCGACAAGATGACGTAGATATTTATAAAGAACGAGTATACTTCATCTAAGACTTAGAAAGACGATTTTTTATTATCTGTGATCTGTTTTCAAAGTCATAACATAATAGACGAACGTCATTCAAATATAATGTAAACAAACAATCGCAATATGATATAATTTATTATTTAAGAGTATATAAGCATTCAACCATTGCTTATTACCTAGACCTCAGTTAATACAACACTTCCTACATCATCTTGTTTCTAGACTAGATTTACTTAACACAATCACATTAAATTTGTTGAAAAATCGGATTCCATACCTACTTCCAATCATGAGTTTCTACAATAAATGTTGGTTGATGCCGTCTTTTTGAACCTCTTGTAAAACCTTACCACACAAATTATTAACATTTATCACACATAACTCAAAAGAGAAATGGTCTCATTAATATTTTAATTTCATCATAAGAATTACAGTCAATTTGTAAACAAATAAATTTGACATGACAACAGCTGTCTTCAAACGTAGGTGTCAGGTAGATATCTAAATTGTACTTATAAAATGAAAATTTGGAGAGGTTTTATATGTTTTATGTAAAACCACAAAAGTGCTTGATATACCGCAATTGGGACGGGCATTTAGGGGTCAAATGAAGGTCATTTCTTAATTTTAATATAATTAATTCATTGTAACATATTTTCTTAATCTAACTACTGGGATCGATTCGAAAAGCCTATTCCTCGAAATGGTTTTGGAATTTTCATACATTGTTAAAAATGGGTGTATCCCAATTGCATCTTTTTATGTTGCATGTGAGTCATGAACATTTTTGAACGTGCGGGTATACCAGCGCTGCTAATAGGTTATATAGCTTTTGAAGGCATAATAACGGCTTTGGAACAAGTAAAATAAGACGTAATAATATAGTTGATAATATAGTTGATGGGTGAAGCTCAGGTGGCTCAGTTCCCTTTGACATGCTGTGGGCGCTATGTAGGTAGGTAGTGTTGGATGAATTTAAAAAGTTTACAGAGAACTCGTATAATAACGTAAGTAGGTACAGTCAAGAACTCTAATTGTTATGCCACTATGGAACCCTGTGATAATGACAGCGTCAAACCACATGAAAGAAATTACGCCAAAATTAATGATTAACGTTGTGTGACAGGGTTCCATAGTGGCATAACAATTAAAGGCCTTGACTGTACTTAGAATCAAATAAGTGCACAGTAGGAACGCGAGACGGTTTCTACAGCTGGATGTGGTCTGTCCGACAGCTCAGTAGGTAAGAAGAGTTCCGCCGCCCCAGCTCGCCCTTAAGTAGACTCCGTCACACCCGAGAGTGCGCTGGCGTCCCAACCGGAAGAACAAAATAGCGCGCGTCATGGTTATTACGACATAGTTATAAATACAACAGAACACACTGTCATTACGGTGGTGATTACTTCCCATCAGGTAACCTAGATGCTCCTTTGCCTCCCACTCTTATAAAAAAATGTTCTTCAAGGGCTCTATTCGACTTGGTAAAATCATATTGCTTTTGACATTTTCGCGTATTGTCATAATTTACTGAAAATAATAGCGGCTGATTTAAAAACCGAGTAAAATAGATCCCCTGCATGTTGTTCTTCATGTTAGTTAAAAAATATTTAATAAATGGTTAAATAGTTTATTAGCCACAGCAGTGCAGTGCCTTGCTAAATGTTGCCTTAATAAGAATAGTGTATCTGTATCTCTAACACAAGTATATCCCTTGTCAGAGAGAGAAAGAAGGAAGTTGAAACCAACTGGACACGCTACTAACAATTTTCTACTCAGCGGTTTATAATTCATCAACCAGTTATGTTGATGACGCGGCAAGTTGATAGTGACCTTGCATACGAATATAGTGGTCCTGGGGGGCTATTGTCTAACGCACTCGCAATCACAACCGGCTTCAAAGTGGAGCAATTGTTTTCATTTTGTATGCAGACAAGCCTTCGATTTTCAAAATGAAAACGATCGTGATTGCGAGTGCGTTAGACAATAAGCCCTCAGGTTTCGATTCTTGGTGATAACGAATTTATTGTTTGATGATCGCTAGTATTTTTCCCAAGTCTTGGACATTTATCTATACAACGTTTACGAGATACAAGCCATGACTTTACATTGGGGTTAGGTCGATTTGTGTGAGATTCCTTGTTTTTTTATTGATTGTTTCCAGCTAACTACGTCGATCTGGATGCAAAGACCCTAGCAACGCGCTACGCGAACGACGTGATAGCATCCTGCGCGTTTGGACTGGACGTCAACTCACAGTTCGAAGACAACTCCTTCTACAACATGAGCAGGGACATCACCACCTTTGATTTTAAGACGACAATGAAGTTCCTTGGATTCAGGATCATGCCGTGGGTTATGAGTGTAGGTTTTATTTATAGCGAGAACGATGTCGATTGAAAAAAGATGTAGTGACAAAGATCGAAAAGGGTAGGATGGTTTGGTCATTTACAGAGGATGAATGAAAGAAGAGTTACGAAAGAGGTTTGGTGAGCGAGAATGAGTGATGTCAGTAGGAGACGCCCTAGACGCACATACAGTGATCGATCAGATTCAAGCTATACTGAATAAGTGCCACATCAAAAGCACCCGAAACCGAAGTAAGTGCATGAAGAGGTTGATAAATGTAGAGGAAGCGAAAGTTGTATGTTTAAACCGGTGCACCTGGGGCCCGTTTCACGAAGCTACAAGTTAAAAATTGCGAGGGGGACTCTCTTTCTAGCAACAGGAGTTAGAAAGAGACTTCCGCTTGTAATTTGTAACTTGTAGCTTCGTGAAACGGGCCTCTGGTGTTCCATAGTCACTACCTACCCCATTGGGAGACAGGCGTGAAGGTATGTATATGTATGTATGTATTTTATTCATCGTGAGATTTTCAATTTAATGATAGCAATACTCGTAGCATTGCCAACCCTAAGGACACAGGTCTTCTATGTTACTCAATTTACATTCTTAATTTCTATACCAGAAATGCAGCAGCACAGATACGGCTTTTCAGCCAAAATAAAAACAGAAGAGAAGAGGAAATAGTAACAAAGAAATCTGTTGGTAATATCGTTTACGTTATTTCGAAAGGCAGGCACTTAGCCACTTCACTGTAAAACTCGAAACGCAAAATACTCAGTTTTAGCTCATTCGTATAAAATCCGTGAAAAACATCACATATACAATCCTCGTCTATCTTTTATAACTCCCGAAGCAAAAAGAGGGGTGTTATAACTTTGACCCTTTTGTGTGTGTGTCTGTCTGTGGCACCGTAGCTCTTAAACGGGTAATCCGATTTGGAGGCGGTTTTTTTTATCTAAAAGCAGGTTTTCTAGCGGTGGTTCTCATTTAAGTTTCATGAAAATCGGTAGGGTCGTTTAAGAGATATCACCTCTGAAAGACAGGGTCACCATTGTATTTTTATATTCTCACAGATTTTTTTTTTCAGTTTTTTAGCATCGCCTTGTTCCCTAAGAGAGTGAGGGACTTCTACAGCGATGTGGTACTAGGGGCGATGAAGCAACGAGAAGAGATGCATATTTACAGGCCAGACATGATCCACCTTCTAATGGAAGCGAAGAAAGGCATGACATTTAGCAATGTTTTAAAATATAGCAGGTTAAAATAGCATCTATGTAGTTAACAAGGGCGTGATGGCTTTGATATTTCATGAATATGACACATTCAATATACATGTTTCTCAGCATAATTTAGTGGAAATCTTGCATTATTAGAACCGGTTAACATTTCGAAGACATGACATAATTGATAACATGTAACATCAGAGTATTTTTAGATCGGGGGCCCTACTCAAGATTAATAACGCTCACGTATGCCGTATTCGAAAACTGACAAATTTTTGATTTGACAAAAGGATTCGACGCAACCGTCCGGCAGTTTGTCAATCCTAAATGTTTTCGATAGCTATAGGTAACGTTCGCAAAGTTCATCTTGGCTCGGGTGCCTGATTTTCGATAAGTAAGTTAAGGAAAACTTCTAACATCCTTATTTGTGATGTAAGGAAAGTCACCTTTATGTATTTGATCCAGGCCAGCTGTCGCGCGACTCTAAAACGACAAAGGACGACCATGCTGGATTTGCGACCGTCGAAGAATCTGAAGTCGGACGAACCAAAAGTAAAACAGGTAACAACGCAAAACTAATTCACTTTTGCCTCGATATACATACATGTAAGTAACTATGTGAAATGGCTTATCTTATTACTTACAACGCCATCTAGAATGGATTCAAATCTGTTTTACTGTTGATTTTAACGCCATCTGTTTACTTAAGGTCAGACTACGTTCGAAGCTATCATATTATCGTGACGTTTTACTATTTGGTTCCAGTCATCTGTCACCGGTGGCGCTGTAATTCATTATAGGTTTTAACAATAGGATTTATTGAATTTACTTTGGAAATATACACCGAAGATGCCTTTTTCTTCGCCTCCTAGCTCTGCACCGGCTGTCCCATGCACGTGGTAACAATTCGAACAAATAAAGTTTTAAAAATTCGTATTCTAAATTGGAGTTTGATATTTATCAACTCGTATTGTCTGTCATAATTATGAATCGTTATAATGTGTTTTGTTTGTTGGTTTTAATCTTCAATTCCGGAAAATAGAACAGTTTTTGAGGGAATGGCGATAAATTGCTTCAGTCCTCTGTCTGGATTCAATATTCAAACAGGAGGACGGTTTAACTTAAGTGCTATATGTTTCGGGATAGTATTGCCACTCCGGCGCACTTTACCTAGCAAATGAGGTACTTTTTGCAACGAATCTTTTGTGCATTTACCCTCTTACACACTCATAATGTTCAAATGTGCAGGTTTCCTCACGATGCTTTTCTTAACCTCGTGGCCTCGTCGACTCGTGATCGTAAGATACCAAGTTCGAACCCCAGTGGTTACTCAATATTATGATATATTACCTGCTCGATACTCTTACGGCAAAGAAAAACATCGTAAGGAAACCTGCACATTCGAACAGATGAGTGTTTTAGAAAGTAATTGCACAAAAGACCCAAAAGGATCGAAGTGTGTCTGAAAGGGCCTATCTGTAAGATAAGATAAAATCATTAGGCTCCAAGCTCCTTGAGTTCGCTGGTTCAATAACAGCCTAAATGGATTCTCTTTTTAATCAAACAAAAACTCGGAGAAATGTAGTGCTTTCCGAAACTCGTAATCCTGCACCTATTTATTACTATCTCCCGTTTTATATTCTTCAGTCTGGGCAGACATTGACCTGGTGGCACAGGCGGTGATATTTCTCTTCGCTGGCTACGAGACCGTCTCCACGACCATGGCCTTTCTGCTGTACGAGCTGGCCGTCAACCCTGACTGCCAGGAGAAGCTGCTGCAAGAGATCAGAGAGAACGAGGACAAGAACGCCGGCAAGTTCGACTACAATTCTGTGCAGCATATGAGCTACTTGGACATGGTTGTATCAGGTTAGGTGGTATTTATGCATTTTAATTATTTGGACTATCAATTAAATTGAAATAAAGCAAGCTTTAAAAAACCTGACTGTTGCTAACCAACTTTAAATCGTTATAAATGATCATTCATAATGAAAAAATATTTGATAAAGATAATTTTTAAATACCTACTCAATTATGGTTTGTCAGATCATTTTCAAAACAAGCAACAGAACAAAAGTACAATGAAAATAAAATACATTTTCAACTGTTAAAAAAAATAAAAAACGTTTCCGTCTCAGGCTGAAGCCCATTTTCATCTACTATGTACTTAGTTGTAGTACACTCGGTATTTAGGAATACCGCTGTTGATATTAGATAGATAAAAACCCTCGATATATTGGGTACCCCTTCTTTCAGAGCTGATATGTCTTAAACGGCCCGACCGATTTTCATGAAACTTAGCTAAGAACCGCCGCTAGAAAACCCGCTTTCAAATAAAAAACTCGCATTCAAATCGGTTCACCCATTTAAGAGCTACGGTGCCACAGACAGACATACAGCTAGACACACACACACAGATAGAGATAGCGGTCAAACTTATAACACCCCTCTTTTTGCGTCCGGGGTTAAACACACAGGACTTACGAGTTTATTGCGTTTCGGCATTTTCTACTCGGTAAAAAATAGGTCATATCGATCATGTTAATAATATTAGCCAATTCGAAAACGCTAAGGTTTATTGTTGCTATAAACATAGGTAGTTGTTTTTTTTATACATACCTAAGCAAAATTAAGAGATACGAAGAAAATTGTTAGTCGTTCATAAAGATGATAATTTACTACTAAGTTACAGTCGAGTTCATAAATATGTATACACTTTAGTACCTTGTCTATTTAATTTCATATTTAAACAGCCATACATAAATTGTCACAAAGATTAAAGTGACAAGGTACTAAAGTGTATACATATTTATGTACTCGACTATACATGAATTTTAGAAAGTGATTTCGCTTTTTAGCAAAGTGTCGTTAATTGTTGTTGTTTAAATTGAATGTTACTTTCACAGAGGTACTCCGCAAGTGGCCCGGGGCCCCAGTGGTGGACAGAATGTGTGTCAAAGACTACAACTTGGGGAAACCGAACAAAAACGCTACAAAAGACGTTATCGTAAGTTATCATCATCGTTTAAATCATCAGGGGGCAATATCACACAAATTAAACTAATCCCAAATAAAGCGGTTTACCCTTGTTTTGTAGACACTCATTTCATAGACACTATCACTTCACAGAATTTTCATTCCATAGAAAACTATTTTCTGCTGAACCCGCGTTGATTTCAGTTTATCTTGTGATGGTTACAAGTCTAACCTAACCTAACCTACGTGAATCATATTTAAGATAACCTGAAATCAACACAGGTTCAGCAGAAAATAGTTTTCTATGAAATGAAAATTCTGTGAAGTGATAGTGTCTATGAAATGTTTGTCTATAAAAGAAGGGGATCCCCAAATTAAGCTCTTACTTAGACTTGTACAATGGGTATAGTCGAGTTGATTAATTTTATGAGCATTCAAGCCAGATTCGATCCCACTACCTGAGGGCTTATTGTCTAACGCACTCGCAATCACGATAGTTTTCATTTTGAAATTCGAAGGCTTGTCTGCATACAAAATGAAAACAATTGCTCCACTTTGAAGCCGGTTGCGATTGCGAGTGCGTTAGACAATAGCCCCTCTGGATAGTAATAAGGTTGCGATTGCTACTAACTAGTGTTTTTTCTAAGACGCTACCTTTACATTACAGTTCTGCTTTACTATGTTTGGTTGTTTTCCAGCTCTGCAAAGGCGACGCAGTTCAAATCCCGCTCTGGGCATACCAACGTGACCCCAAGCACTTCCCTGACCCTGAGAAGTTTGACCCTGAACGCTTCTCCGAGGCTAACAAGCACACCATTGACCCTTTCGTGTACATGCCCTTCGGACTTGGACCTAGGAATTGCATTGGTGAGTATACGCATCATCATCATCATCATCATCATCATCATCATCATCATCATCATCATTATCATCATTATCATCATCATCATCATCTTGTCCTTATCCCAATCACTTGGCGTCGGCGCAGTACGTCTTTTTTTTCCAAACATCCCTATTAGCAGTCATCTCTTTATTCACTCCCATGTTTTTCATTTCGCTCTTCACACATCTCATGCATCTCTTCTTACGTATCCCCCTTCCAATATAGCCCTCCACATTCATATTCAAAACTATTAACTTTTTGTGAGTACGCGTTTTGGTGCTAAAACACTAATAATTGTGTCCCTGGTCCATATACAAATAATTAATAGAAATGCCTCGCTTGTCAACGCTTTACTTTCTTACTTCAAGCTAGAATAGTTCACCTCTATAAATGGCTTCAGGGTTATCTGCCTTTTGGCAGAAATATGTTTTTCAAAATGAATCGTTTCCCAACCGTTTCATTTGCTAACCCGCTTTTTCTTCTGTAACTGTAAATAATATTTCAGGTTTTTAATAAAACCTACCTACGGTTCTACACTATGGCTCTGAAATAAATCCTGAAATATTTACAGTTACAGAAAAAAAACAGGTTGGACAATGAAACAGTTGGGAAACGATACATTTTTCTAAACAATTTTCGGCCAAAAGGCAAGATACCATCTGGCAAACACCCAGTTGCACAAACTTTTATAAGCAATTATTTATCCCATTTATGATCATATTGATCATAATCATTATCATTATTTCTTTGCTAGACATAGGCATCCCTTAAGGTTTTCCACAATCATCTATCGGTTTTCCGCAACTCGTCGGTCCACCTTGATAGAAGTCTACCGACGCTACGCCTCTTGGTATGGTACGCCACTCGAGAACTCTTCGACCCTATCGAACATCTGTTCTGCAAGCCATGAAAATAATATACGACGTCATGGCTTAATTAGGATACCTTATTTTTAGCCTTTTTGTTTTTTTAATATTCACCAAAGTACGAAATGACAGCAAACGACTTAAGATGATATTCAATTTAATGAATGTATGGCGACAACCGTACTATTTAACAATTTGTGAAATTATGTTACATAACTAACCAACGAAGAGGTTTTGAAGATGGTGAACGAAGAAAGACATATTTTAAAAACTATAGAATGTAGAAGAGGAAAGATGATAGGACACTTGATACGGCATGATAGTTTCTTTTTGAACATTTTAGAGGGTAAAGTCGAAGGAAAAAGAGGAAGAGGAAGACCTAGGCTTACTTACTTCAACCAAATAAGACAGAAGGCCAATGTCGTGTCGTATCAGGAGGTGAAAAAGCTAGCACAGAGTAGAGAAAAGTGGCAATTACTTCACCGACAAGAGCCTAGCTCTTAAATTTAATGATGATGATGAACTAAACAGTAAGTTCACCCAGACTCTTTCTGTGACAGGCTCCCGGTTTGCCCTGTGCGAAGTGAAGGTGATGGCCTACCAGCTGCTGCAGCGCATTGAGGTGTCCCCGAGCGAGAAGACCAGGATCCCTCTCCGGCTCTCGAGGAAAGACGGCTTCAGAATGGCCGTGGAGGGCGGCAATTGGTTACGTTTCAAAATTCGCGAATAAAATGTTCCACATTATCTTTCAAATGACAAAGAGCTTAGTTTTTTTGCGACTACAATAAAATGTTATTGCATTAAATAGTGAAAAAACAAATTCGATAAGTTTTATTAAAATTAAGAAGTATCACTTTTTTATATAGTTTAATTTTAAATAAAACTTTCGTCCAGACCAAACTATAGTTTTTAAACCCCTCCCCAAAAAGAAGGGAGGTTATATTTTTAACGCGTGTAACTTTGTATCTGTATGTTCCTCTGCGGCATCATAGCTCCCTAAGGAATGAACAGGTTTCAACGCGGTCTATTTTTCAAAATAGTTCTTAGCTAGGTTCCATTAAAATCGATTGAGCCGTTTAAGAGGGTCCCTTGTTAATAAAACAACTTTTTGCCTAATTTCACTTTGCCAAACATGAGGTGACCTCCCGTCTGCTTTTTGAAATAGATACTTACCTGAATTTTAAAAAAGTCGTATAAAAGTTGTTAGTCGTCACCAAAAACACAACGTATTAATTTCAGAAACAGTAGCCATAGCATGGACTTTCCATCATAATTCATAATTCACGTTTTGAATTACGTTACTATTCCAAAACATGTATTATATCTTTTGCGGTATCTGTAGCTTACACAAACTCACGTTTCCATGAATAAATTTAAGTTTATCTACTTCAACTTAATTACTCGATGACGATACGAATATTTATAATTATAATTACGATGATACGAGTATTGACGATGACGATACAAATATTAAACACACACTTTCTATTTAAAAAACCGCGACAGCCTCGGTCTATCCGTTTGGGAGGTACGAGGCCATAGACCGACACACACACACACACACGTTGAACTTTTAACACCCATATAAGAATTAAAGTTAGGAATTAAAAAGAAACCTACAGCGTACCATTATCTACCACTACATTATGCAAGAATTGCGAAACCCTCGGTGTGCGATTTCAACTCACACTACAATAAAGTGTTGCTAATTAAGTCCGCCTGGAACAAAAGTAAACGAAGAACATTCACAATTCCAATATTGTTAGCTCCGTCAACAAATTTAGTTCTTGAAAAAGTATAGAACCCTGTTGCTGAAAGCCAATGGTAAATTTTGTGTCTTTCTCGGGAATGACGCTTTAATTTTGGCAAGGTTTCTTGGTGGCTCAACCGTATTTTCTTGACCATACTACGACGTACAACGTTTTCAAAAACTTCAATATTAAACGGGGTATTTTATTTCTTAATTATGAAGATTGGTCTATTGCTTTCACTAGTTGTAATCAATCATGGAAATCTCAAATATCAGTTATAAATACAGATATCAATAATAAAAGCATACGCCAAACAAAGTAACGAAGGCGCGTTTTAGTTTTCCTTACACAATAAATGTTTGAAAATATGTTACCCATACCCATGCAAGCTCTCTGCCCTATTCCAAACGGGTTGTACGCAAAGGCTGGTATTTTGTGGCGATTCTCCTTGGAGAACCGCTCAGGGTCGAACTTGCTGGGCTCCGGGTAGTACTGAGGGTCGAAGTGGATTGACTTCATCGGGATGTATAGTCCTTCTCCCTTACGGATCTGAAATTGAAGACAAGATCCGGTTTTTATGTATAATCGACCATGAGTCGGCCAAAAAAATCCTTTGCCACTGTTTGACTCAATTTTTAAGGCTATTTCCAGTTGTCCGCAGCGTGGACAAAGGGGTGCGGACAACTGGGAATAACCGATTTTTTATGATGCCGAGGTTCAAAATTAATATTGGACTTTTTCGACTACACCTAATTAAGGTTTTGTGTTCCTTCATTATTTCTAATGCTACTGATTCGACAGAAAATTATGTTGGAAAATGTAATATTTAAAATGTTCAGGTGAATGTCTTAAAATAAAAATTGACAATAAAATTAATTTAGGGGGTGTGATTATTATTAACATCTTTAACATTTGAGTAACTTAGTTTTATTTTAATTTAAATAAGTTTAGTTTTAAGTTTTAATTGTATTAATATAATAAAAGTTCTTTCAGTAATATATACATATAACTATTTATAAAAATATAATTCCATTGAAGCATTTCTTTAAACATATGCTGGGGTGGACAAGGATAGTAAATTAGGAAGACAAAAGTCAAAGATGAACTACTATTAATTATTAAATCCATCTTATCACTAAGTAGAAACTTGCGGCGTTAAAAAACCACAATTGCATTTTAGTGTTGCAAGATTTTCCATATTTATTTGCCACCTTGTTTGATAGGTATTCATGAAGAATTTTAAATGAGACCCTCGACAAAAAATGAGCCATTACATATATGCTGGAGCTACGCGTATAACAAAAAATAAACAAGGAGCTCTTATTTTAACTGTTTAAAAGCAACAAGTTATTGCAGGCTTACTATATAATCTTCAGTGGCAGAGTCGTTGGGTCTTCCTAAGTTGTAGTCCTTCGTACACAATCTGTCCACGTTGCTGTTTGCCCATTTTCTTAACATTTCTGTCAAACATAAGATGTTTTTCACTTGTCATGCTATTAAAATGTTACTTTAGTCTCTGCAAATCGGGACTAAAGCTCCTTATTAATCTCCAGGGATTGAATTGTATTTTTTTATCCCCTAAAGTCGATAAACAACTAACCACGTTGTTTGTGAATGGAGGATTATCGCCATTTTCAGTGACTGTATTATATAGACCATTTTTAGGGCGTGGAAATAATTTCAAAATGACAAATGTTCAAAAATATAAAAAAACGATTTATTTTCATGAAACGCGATTAAAAGTGTGACCGTACCGCTGCTTAACGGTGCGTTAATTACGGTGCGTCAAAAACGGCGATATGTTGTTACTATGACTCCGTCTTTTGTTTACGAAATGATACCGTATTTTACGCAGCGATGGGGTCGCATCTTAATGATTACGAATATGCATCTATTTAATTTTATTAAGGATGAATTCATTTTATTATGCATAGTCCAATTAGTTTTAAAATAACATTCAATTTTGTATCTGACGGGTAAAGCATTTGAAGCGTCACTTTACAAAAAATAAACCGCGGAACAAATTAAGAAGAAACTTAGTAATAATAAATATTGTAATTTTGTATAGAACGTCGTTTTTTTTCCTCTCATTCAAAGTGAAAAGTAGAGTGTTTAACGCAAGACTAAACAACCATAACGAGACTCGAACTATAGCAACCCTCGCTGAGCTCGCGTAGCTAAACATCTCGTGTCATTATGGCTTGTTTTAGTCCCTTGTTGAACAATCTACTGTTATTGTATCGTTTTATTGCTAATATAATAACTACACCCGTACGCAAATAAGAATTTATTATACATGAAAACCTTCCGTGAAAAAAACTTCGGATGAACATACAGACAGACAGAGGTGGCCAGGGACTTTGTTTAATAACATGTAGTGATCACCATACGAGGTCTTATATGGAAAATGGCGGGAACTCAAATTTTCAATTTGGGGAATAACTACCACTAAATTTATGTTTCCTTTCGCTCAGAGTTCAAAAAACCGTTAAAAAAATATTCACTCCTTTTTATGATTCAAAATAACCCCTGGGAGTTAATTTCTTACTAATTGAGTACGCTAGGTTCTCATTAAAAATAAATAATTAATTAATAAAGAACTCACCTGAAATGACCATTTCCATGTATGTCATCTGCTGTATGGTATCCAAGTGAATCCTGCCGCCGCTCCTGCTGTCCGTCTCCAGTATCTCCTGCGCCAGCTTTCCCTGGACTTCAGGGTTGATCGCCAGCTCATGCACCAGCTGAGTTAAAGCTCCGGCCACTGGGTCAAAACCAGCCATTAGAAGTAGCACGGGTTGTGCAAATAAGTCGTCATCTTTCCATGCTGGGGAAAGAAAAGAACAAACAATCAAGCGGAACAGTTGTTTTCATTTTGCATGCAGTTTTGTTTGAAATTTTATACCAAACGCATAATTATTAAGTCTGCTCTCACCTTTTTTAGCATTTTTGTTGTCAGTTGCTGAGTCATCCGTCTCAGCTGTTGCATCTTCAAAGTTGTAATCTAAAACAAATAAATCCTTGTCAAATTTTATTATTTTACCAAGCATCTCAAATCTTCTTTCTGATTGCTCATTTACTTTACATAGACCTAAATACTAATTTCTGATTCAATTCTGATTCCTCTTAAATAGTGTCATGAAACCTGGCTAAAAACCATACTGATTATACTAGCATTTTTTTTAAACCGCATCCTAATCGGTATTATTCGGTATATCCGTTTAGGAGTTACGATGCCAGAGACAGACACACAAATACACACGTTAAACTTCTCCTTTTGTTGTCAGGGGTTAAAACAGACAATTTACCTTTCCTGGCCTCCATAATAATGTCAATCAAGTCTGGACGTTTAATGTTTTGCGCTTTTCGTGTCGCAATGGTCTGAATCGACAGCTTCTTGAAAAAATCTTGTGATGACTTCGAAAACATTGTAGCTCTTATTGCCTGGAACATAAGCTTTATTACACGCAACATGGTCTCTTTGAGTCGGTGTTTGTCATTCTGTATTAAATATATTGTATTTATTTTTCTTAATAAACTCACGTGATATCCTCTATATCCTCGATCAACTTACTTTCATTACAAGGGGAAAATTAGAAAATCCTAAAAATCCCAAAAGTTGCAAGTAACCAAATTTTGATAGCTTCTTCTTCATGTTGTAAAAGTCCACGTTGGAGCTGTCTTGAGGGTCAGCCTTGATCCCGAAAGCACAAGAAGCTATGATTTCGAAGATATATTGGAAGCAAAAATCGCCAAATTCAGCTTGGAAGCAGTTTGCTGTGGGAAAATGTAAGAGTAAGAAAAAGTACCTGAAAATAAATGTTTTCGGGAGCCCATATTTTCTAGTCTAGAAATATTCCATCTTAATACTCAGGTTTTTATGGTAAGGAGAAGGCACATAATGGTAAGTGGCTAAAATATCAACACTTCAATCCTAAGACTCCAAATGCATTGCGAACCCTGAGAACTAAGATGGAATCAAATGCCTCTAAGCAAGTAATTTCGCCGATTAGCGGCCTGCACACGTAAAGTTCGGACCGCGGGAAACGCCACGCGCCGTTCCAATCTTCGTTCCGAACCGTACGTGTAAATGCAACTGTAATAGTAAAATAGTAAAAATTTTACGGTTCGGAACGAAGACTGGAACGGCGCGTGGCGTTTCCCGCGGTCCGAACTTAACGTGTAAAGGCCGCTATTGTCTTATCCCCACACTGGAACACAATAATACGAACTGCTACCTTGGTGGTAGGTTAGAGGATTAGTTTAGAAGGAAAGAAGGAAGGGGTATGTTTGGCAATGTATTTGCAATATTGAAATTGGAAATGTCCATGAGCCTCGGGGTTAACCTTCACCATGGCATTAAAACGTACTAGGGCAGCAAAGAGTTATTACCCAGATCTTTTTATCATGCGAGAAGCCATGGGCCCAGCTGTGGGACGTATAACGATGGCGTACGTAGTCACCCGTGTATGCTTACTTTTGGAATCCAGTATCCTCGTTCTTATATCTCCAACCATGCGATCCCCAATAATCTCCATGTCCTGAACCATCTGTTTCAGTTTGAAGCTGGTAAACACGGGGCTCATCAGAGAACGAATGTCTTTCCAATCCTGACCTAGATTAAAAGATATGCTTGAGTATTGATGGTGATATTGACGAGAAGGAAGTCCAATGAAATATACACCACGACAATGTCTAAGGGTCAAAAATGTTCCTATATTATTTTGGCATTTTGCAATGTATCGGAACTCAGTACAATATGAAAATGTGTATGGATAAAAAATTAGACACTAGGTATATTTACAAACTAAATGACAATGCCACAGCTGTCACTACAGCAGTCTACAATTTTCAAAACGTTCCTAGAAATCTTCTTGAAAAATCACTAAGAACGTTTTTGAGAGCATCATAATACAATATGTAGATAGTTTTTTGAAGATTGACGATTTAATCTGGGCCAGACGCGCATAATGGGTCAAGTAATGCAACCCAGAAGTTTGTTATAACTTAATAAAGCTCTTGATTTGAAGCTTAAAGGAGGTTCAAGAAAGCCAGATCGCCTGAACTTCCGGGCATCGGATCTAAAAGAGGTCCGTGTTGGCTATAAAACAACAAATAAGTTAAACGACCTGTCCTGGAGCAGTCCAGTCTGGAAAGCTTTCGATTATTATCGTCAATTTCCACGGAGAAGTGCCACGAAAATAATATTCTATCGTTACACTCGTCGTAAATCGCAGTTTTACCTTTCTTTATAAAAATACTTCTTCCAAACATTGGATCGATATGTTCATCGATGACGAGAGAGTGGTCCTGAAAGTGCTCAAAATCTTTCACAGCTATCTTCTTCACCAGCTCCAAGTCCCTTATCACCAGCACTGGCCTCAAAAACTCAGATAGCCCAAAAAATCTGAAACAGTAGTCAGATACAACGATATTATTATACTTATATTATACCAAATAAACAAGGAAACGGAAAATTTCACTTCTAGGAAATGGGTCAAAATCGTTTCTTTACTAACTAAACCATAGGAGCTACCAGTTTCGGCATCAAAATGGCCTGAAGAACTTTAGATTAGTGAACATTTTAGATAGACTTTTTCTACAGCAGATAAATCCTTTACTGCTCAACAGGTCTGCAATATATTAAGAGTTCGCTATAAATTAAAACATCTGGATATGATTTGGAATAATGTCACAAATGGTGACTAAATAATCCATAGAACATTACAACAGATTTTACGAATACCTACCAGATCTTAGTAAAAAATAACTAGTCTCCATTCATATGTATAAATACAGATCCCTCGCCAAGCCTCTTAGAAAAAAAAATACCTGGGCCTCTAGTCTTTTGGAAAAAAAACCATATCGCCTTTACATGTTATCTTATTGTCCACGTTATGATAGCTCATATTTACCTAACAGTAATGACGGCGGAGTTAAAAAAAATACCATATCATGTCAAAAGCAATATGGTTTTACCGTGTTGAATAGAGGCCGTTGCATAGATTGCCAAATTTCTTGGCATCTACCTTTCTTTTGGAAAACTGCGGTATACCCTATCGATGTTGTCAAAAACGTGCTGCATTCCAAAAAGCACCTTTGTCATGTCTCCCAGCAGGGGGACCGAATTCAGGTACTTTACACCGGCTTTTTTGAAGCGGTGTTGTGGCAGGAAGCAGTATATCAGGGCTAAAAGAGCGCCTACCCATAGAACAGGCATCTGAAATTATTTTATAGAGGGTATCAGTCCAATCTGAATGAGAGATCGAAAAAGAAGAACGAAAGAAGGAGGTGAAAGAAGAAGTGATGGAGAACTTTCTAGGTGACGCTAGTATACAAATTAGTTTATAGTTTTAAAACAATGATTGCAAAGTTTAATTGGAGTTTATTTTACATTCGAAATTTGTAATTTGATCAGGGACTCAATTCTCGTGACTTCGAGATGATTTCTCATGCGAGATATGGTTGAAAAAATGGATGCAGTTGACAGTTCATCTCGTATGAAAAATCATCTCGAAGTCACGAGAATTGGGTCCCAGTTATAATCAGGCCTTGGGGTCAGTTTGAAAAATACCGGTTAATTATGGTTCTTAACCAGAGGCCCGTTTCACGAAGCTACAAGTTAAAAATTACAAGCTGAAATCTCTTTCTAACTCCTTTTGCTAGAAAGAGAGTTCCGCTTGTAATTTGTAACTTGTAGCTTCGTGAAACGGGCCACAGGTTTTTCGCAAACGCTCGCTCGGAGCGAAATCGATTCGCGAGCGTTATAATTATAATCACTGGGATTACCAGTGGGCTTAGCATGCGAGGCGAGGAGAATACGTCAAACCTCGTCAAACGCGATTTAGTGTCAAATATGTCTATTCCATATTCTAACGTAAGAGTAAACATTTAAGGTTTTAAATAAAAGTGTATTTTGTGTGAATTGAGTCCTTTTATTACTAAGCATCTTAAAGTATGACGTTATGTCATATTTTCTTATTTTCATATGAATGACGTAAAATATGATAGTAAGGGCCTGTTGTTTGATCAGTAGTTAAACTAACTAATGGTCAAAAATGGTTACTTAGGGCCCGTTGTTTGATCAGTAGTTAACTCAACTAATTGTTAAAATTCGAAAAAGGAATCGAAAATTTGACACATTTCCTTGAGAATTTAACTATTAGTAACCATTTTTGACCATTAGTTAGTTTAACTACTGATCAAACAACAGGCCCTAATAGTTAAATTCTCTCAACTAATTGTTAAAATTCGAAAAAGGAATCGAAAATTTGACACATTTCCTTGAGAATTTAACTATTAGTAACCATTTTAGACCATTAGTTAGTTTAACTACTGATCAAACAACAGGCCCTAAATCTCACGTAGCATACTAAGCCCCCTGGGAGCCTGGTGTTTTTGGTTTTTGATTTCTCCTGCAGTTGGATGGCGTGGCGTCTTTGGTGTTTTAAAATGATAAGGCCGGCTTTACTTAGAGCTGAGTAAGTGAAAATGCAACTAAAAAGCTAGCTAATAGGGTAGGAAAGACGAGAAAATGATTCAAATTCAAATTCAAATCATTCATCATAGGTAAGTAATTTATCATCATACTTATATACAGTATGTAAACTTACTAAAACCATTTGTGTGAATCCGGGCATGTCTAGGCGATAAATAAGGTCTTCGTATATAAATTATTGAAATTCTAACGCTTTTTAGAATTTATAATTGTAATACAAAAAATATCATTTTAGTTATACATGATTCAATAACATCCTGTATTATTTGTTTACAATTGTAACATTTGTCATCTGGTTGTCAGGTCAAGGCCAAGTTCAACACTTTCAATGTCAGTTAAATTAAGGCTATGTTCACACTTCCGATTAAATACGACGTAAATTAGATAAAATGTGGCCGTTATTTGAACCAAGCGACGATGGTTGTTTCAAGTGAACGCTACGCATAAAATCTGGATTTTGCCGGGCACGTCGCTTGATTATGTTCGAAGCTTGTACAATCCGCAGCCTCATATTTCTTCCTCCGTACTCGACACTTTTTTTAAATACTAACTGTTTTACCCATCCCCAGAAGAAATAGTCTAGAGGTGTGGGGTTCAGCAAACGTACCATATCATACAACTCCCCGCTTTTCTAGTGCTGAAGCCAAGATTTTCTGTAAAATGGTTGTAGATCCTTTTTTCCGTTCTGACGTCAATACGAGGACGAGGCCCACCACTACTACTACTACTATCCGGTACTAACCGGAACCGCTCTTTCATTGTTACGCAGTCTGGTAATCGCCCTTATAATTGACAAGAAAGTGACACCAGTGAAATTTGAATGACATAAATCTGTCACGACGTAAACATTACACACAGTGTGATACTTTTAGGGTTAACCGACTTTGAAAAAGGTAAGATTTAATAATTTTTAAACAATGATAAAATTAAAAATATTCGACCCGTACTAGCAAAACATGTGTTAAAACACTTAGCTCGACTTGGCTATCAACTGGTTTTAAGAGATGGTTTTAGTTAGTTTACATACTGTATACATCGATATATCGACTAGAGGACGCCCGCGACTTCGTACGCGTAGAATTAGTTTCCCGCGGGTCTCCATTGGATCGCATAATTTTTTACACATAACGTATCTTTACGCATGAAATCGTTTGACCTAAAACGGTTTTATACAATAGAAAACGTTTTATTTTAATTATTTTAAAAATCTAACCTAACCTAACCTAACCTAACCTAATCTACACAATAGACGTTTATTAAATTTTGAAATGTCAGCCTAAAGGGTGTTTATGCGAAAAATAATTATGCGTAAAGATACGTTATGCGTAAAAAGTTTATCCGTGTCAAAGGGATCCCGTTTCCCGCTACTCCCCCCATTTCTTTCCGTTGGGGGTCGATTTTCGGTAAATACTTTCTTAGTGCTCACTTAAATCATGAAAGGGAACCCTTGTACCAAATTTCAAGTTTCTAGGTACAGTAGTTTCGGCTGTGCGTTGATATATAAGTCAGTCAGGTTTGCCTTTTATATATATATAGATATATTTATATACTTTCTTTATTTAATTATATTTATGTGCAATCAAATAGTTTAGTTTACTTGATTTATTTATAAATGTATACCTAGTTACAATATAAATTGCGCTGCATATCAAATAATACGAAAATATATAAAAAATCGTTTTGTACTTACATTTACTGATATATTCATAGGAAAGGTGATTAACGTGTTGGCTGCGACTGCAGCAACCTGGAATAATACAAATACAAATAAATTTTGTATGTAAACACTTTATTGTCCAACCACAGAAATTTAAATAAGTACAATATTTACAACAACAAAAAAATCTTCTACTTTAAATACATATTCAGGGTGTCCCAGAACTTGTCATTAATACAATGGCATAAGACAACACCTTCTATACCGGTTCAAAATATAGTTTTAACATTTTAATACGTTAATTAATTTTGGAATTAATAAGGTTTTAATGATCCTAGCAAAGAACGCTACCTTGCGGACAACTTTGCCCCCTTGGCTAATAATAGAGCTTTAATTCGATATTCTGAAACTTTATGGTCCATCCTCAACTACTTACTCTTTGAAAGGACTGAAAAATAATTGCTTTAGACCAAAGTAGCACCTTGTCTCAAAAGTTGGGGCAGTTCATCAAAATTTAAAAAAATCGTGCAACTTGCGCTTGATTTGGGCAAAAAATAAGGTTACAGCTGCTTTTATTCCCATTGAACTAATTTCGTTTAAATATCTAAACGAATAAATTTTAAGTCCTGATCGATGTAAATAGAGATTATTTGATGCAATTTGATAAATACAGGTAAACAGGCCAAATGATACCCTGAGTGCACAGGATACTCGTATTTAAATGGATAAAGTACCTACATAAAAATATAATAATTACATCACTATAACTTATTTTTGCAGTCCTTTCATTTGGCAAACCAATCTTTAGCACACTTATATTTTTAAATTTTAGGTTAGAGTTGCGTCTAGGCACTTGTCGCCTCATTTACATAGAAAAGGAGTTATGCCAAACGAAACAATCCACAAAAAGATAAATGACATATTGAAAAATCACCAAGTAAATATTTACTAAGCAACCGTTTGCCAAAACATTCAGTTGCGAAAACCTAAAGTGCAAAAAGGTTTTTTGCCAAATGATCATTAGCGCTATAATGAAAATAACGTATAAATTGTTTGCCAAGTGATACTCTGCGATATAATTTTAGCCGTTTCACTGTAAACTGTTAGAACTGTCTAAGTCAAACACTGAGCATATTGAGACAGGTGCGACATTTAACCGAGGTCACGTGCTAGATAATCAGCTGTAACTTAATTTTTCCCCATTATTACCTCTAAGTACTAGTTGTTGCACGATTTCCAAATCCTGAATAACTACCCTTCTTCTACTTTTTATGCCTTAATATTAACGTCAAGTGTTGGGATACCCCCCCCCCCCCCCTTGCAAAGAAAACAGGAATTTTCGATCTTTTCAAGTAGTTTAATCATACTGTAAATAAATCAAGTTTTATGCTGCATTAGACTAATAGTTATGTAAAATCATTATTTTTCTTCACATTCTTTATTTTGTAGCATAAAATCTTATTAACTAACCCGCTTACTAATAAACGTTGAGTAGGCAACAGTGGTGTAGTTAAACCATGCTTTGTCCTTATCTGTCAAATTCAAATGTCACAATGACAGATAAGGACAAAGCATGGTTTAACTACACCACGGTTACTCAACGTTTATTAGTAATGGGGTTAGAGTATATTCAAAGTACTTGAAAAAATGTATATAAAAGAAGATAAAGACTGGCTGATCGATCAACGCGCAGCCGGAACAGCTGGACCTAGGGACTTTAAATTTGAAGAGAATAAGTATTCTTTGGATATCCTAGGCACTTTGCACTAAGAAGGGATTTTTGGAGATTCATCCCCTAAAATAGGGGGATTAGCGGGACACTAATTCTACGCTTAAGAAGTTCCGGGAGTCATGTAGTGTATATACAGGGTGTCCCAGAAACAAAGGGTGTACTTATAAAATATACTAAAAAAAACGGGCAAATATGTTTAAAAACTTCGCTGATTCGTAATGATTCTAATTATGTAGGATACCACTGAAAAACGAATGAAATAAAACATGAAATTAATGATGTTTCGTGACTTGGACATAAGGGAAAATTACAAAAAATCTGATTTAAATGATCAATATCTCCGAAACTAACAAAAATTGCTGAATATACATAGGGGTTAAATCGATAGCTCTTTAGCTGCTCTATCAGCCCTAGACAGGTTGACGTCGGTTTCTGGGACACCCTGTATGTAATTAGTATAAGATAATTATGATTATAGCTACCTACTTACAAAACACGTAACCAGCAACGCGTTGAACATCTTGGTAGCTACAATTTAGAATAAACCTCATGTTTTTCAACTTCAAAATACTTATGTTTGGTATGTTCGATTACCGATGTACCTAGTTATTGAAACAGGTGCAGAGTGAACATTAAATTAATTACCTAGTCTACGAAGCGTACAGTCTTTATGATTACGTACATTAATTTAATAAGTTCGGTTTTAGTTATGAACTCACGTGGTCATAATTACATAATCCCGAATTGTAATAATTTTGAATTTGAATTTCGTATTTTTCACAGTTTAAACCTAACTAATTTACAGGTTGTAACATCG